>VMBQ01000618.1:140475-171393 GCA_007657795.1 Dreissena rostriformis
TGGGGCCATGCATAGTTGAGATTGACCCTAATGTCATAAGAGAAGTTCAGTATCAATTTGAAGTGAATCCGTGTAGAAATGAAGAAATTATAGTAAATGGCAATTTTTGGTGGGTGTGGCCTATGTGGGTGGGGCGCCCCAGGGTTGGGAATGGGGCCATGCATGGTTGAGATTGACCGTATTGTCATAAGAGAGGTCCAGTATCAATTTGAAGTGAATCGGTGTAGAAATGAAGAAGTAAATGTAAAATAACCTTAAAAAATGAGTGATAATTTCTGACGCGGCCCCACCCCAACCCCTATAACTTTTGACCCAGGGGTCAGATCAAAATTCCAAATAGTGCAGGGTCGCACATATGCTCATAGCTACTATGTGTGTAAGTTTCAAGGTTCTAGTGCTAATAGTGTAGGAGGAGATAGTGGCCAGGACGGACGGACGGACAACCGGACAGACGGCGGAGATCACCACAATATCCCCACCTTTTTTTCAAAAAGTGTGGGGATAACTAGTGTAACTTTTCATCAATTTAATATCATCTATTCACTAAATCCCGGTTATACCAATCTAGGTTACAGTACACTTAATTAACTGAATATACTACAACTTCTCTCTCTTTTTCAGATTTTAAATGTCTTTCAAAATGAAGTTCCATTTCATGATTTAACAGCATAAGTGTCCAAAATAAAAATACTTCCTTTAAATAGCAAAGTTTCCTAAATACTACACGAGTCTTAAACTGAATAAGTAGTATCGTGAAAAGTAAACTAAATGGTAAACAATTAACATTCTGAGACATCAAAATTATACACAAATCAATACCCAAATAAAAACATCATATTGCAGTTTTATAATATCTTAAGCTTTGTACTTAAGAATGTCGTTGTAAAGAAAATATAATAAACAGGTTCAATGTTTCTTTACATTGTAAATTATCTCTAAAAAATAAACATTTCTATACGTGTCCGAGCATTATTTATGGTTCACTAAAACTAATATTTTAACTGTTCATCACACGCACTGTGTTGTTAAATAAAAGTTCAGTTCATATTATAATTCCTTTAAACCATTTCAAAGTCTTTGAATTTCACTGGTGTGTAACGCTCCCGACCTGACCGCCGTGGTGTAAGGACCGCATCTTGGACCGGCTTGTACCTCAAGAATCGCGTCGCAATGTTAACCTCTATCTGGGATTCCGCCTAACGATGTGTCCTCCAATTGGTCGATGGTAGAACCTTCCTGGTCTCTGTTCGGAACGTTATTGTCCATAGATCGTTATAGACTGACCGTTTTGATAAAACTTCTTCACATGTGTCGAGTTTCTTGTTCTTGTGACACCCGAAGTCGATTTTACTGTGACTGGATTGCCAAACTATTCAACCTGTGTATACGGTTCGACCCCGAAATGTGTAGACCATTTGTCCGTTTTGTTTCGTTTCAAAAGCACGTTGTCTCCAACTTGGAGATTGTTTGGAATAGCTTTTCTATGTTTGTCAATGTAACCCTTGTTCTTTTCTTTCTTGTAGACGTCGTGTTCTCGGAGCTCTTCATCATTCTATGCGAATTGTATGCTCGGTAGTTGTGTACGCAACTTCCGCAGGAGAAACTCCGGTAGTACTATCTGGAGTTGCAAGATACGCTAACAAATATGTCCTTATCTAACGCTTACAATCCTTATCTTCGGCTTGAGCGATTTTTAGTCTCTAACAATAATCTGTTCTGACGCTCGACTTCTCCGTTCGCACTTGGGTGTAGCGGTGTTGTACAACGATGCCCAATCGCGTTCTTCTCTAAAAATGACTCAAATGTTTCTGACATATACTGTCTTTCATTGTTACTAGTAAGGCTCAGAGGTAATCCATGTGTTCTGAACATACTTTCCAAACTTTCAATCACCTTTTCTGATGTCACTGTCTTCATGATGTCATTTTTTATAGAATCTACTGAAGTGATCAAAACATACAAATATATATGTGACCTATAGTGATCAGCTCATATCTAACTGGAATAAAATGTGGTGTCCTTTCCCACTTGTCTGTACGTAATGAGCTTTGAATGTCCTTATCGTTCGCTGCTGCTTCTTCTAAATCTCGCGTAGAAATTGCATTTGGCGTTGAATTTTCTGTCACAAACCTTATGTTATCATCGCCTTAGTACTATCACTTTTTAGAACAACTTCATTCTTTTCTCCGTCATTCTTGACAAAAAGTCTGCTATGGATCCCTTCTTGATATCTCACCGTGAATATGTAGGGTAACACGCGAAATACGTGTCTTTGAATTCGCACAGACAAATTAGATTTTGCAGAATAAATCACTTCCAAAGGTTTGTGGTCTGTTACTAACTCAAACTCGACGCCATATAAATACATGAGATATCTTTCACAAGCCCAGACAATAGCCAAGGCTTCGTTTTCTGTCGTCAAATAGCGTTTTTTCAGTGTCTGTCAAAGTACGACTTATTACTCGCTCCTGTCCATTTGATTCATGGACCAGTTCTGCGCCTAGACCAAAATTACTGGCGCCGGTGATAAGTTTCGTTTTTCTTCATTGCTTGAAGAAACCCAGCGTTTCTGCGTTAGACATTCTTTTCGTCAGCTCATCAAAAGCAGTTTGCTGTTTGGATTTCCAGACAAATGGTTGATTCTTCTTGGTCAACAACCTCAACGATTCAGAAATCGTGGCCACATTCGGAATATATCGGGAGCTGAAACTGACTTGTCATTAAAAGCTCCGCACTCCAGATGCGTTTGTCGGTTGCTTGACATTGACAAGATCCTTCACTCGTTCTTCCGTGGGTCCGATGCCATGTCCGGATACGACATGACCCATGAAAGTCACTTTGTTAAAAGAGAATTGTGATTTTGACAAGTTCACTGTCAATCCTCTTGTCTTTAAAGTGTCCATGCACTTTCGCGCAATTTCTTTTCGTGGTCCTCTTGACCTTTTGCATGGACGATGATGTCGTCGGCAATATTCGCGACTCCTTCACAATGATTTAACACTTGTGAAATTGCATTTTGGAAACATGTTTGGGGCTGCATTGACCCCGAAACTGAAGCGTTTATAGCGGTATATACCTGTGTTCTAATCTGCCTAGATTCTTCAGCCAAGTAGAGTTGATGGAAACCCATATTATGGTCTACTTTGCTGAACACTGAGCTGTTGTCTAGCTCAACTTAACCTTCGTCAACTGTCGGAATAGGATGACGTTCCCTTCTGATCCCTTATTCGCTTGCCTCATATGCACACACAGTCGAATTTCACCAGATGGTTTTGGCACAACCACCACTGGACTAATCCACGGTGTTGGTCCTTTAGCTTTCTCTATGACGTCCAAAGCTTTGAATTGATTTAATTGCTCGCTTACTTTTTACGAAGACTAATTGGAATTGTGTACAATTTTCTGAGCTACTGGCATTACTTCTGGATACACGTGTAACATTAATTTAAAGTCATTGAGCTTTCCCAAACCCTGGAAACACTCTTGATATTATTTTACAATGCTTTCTCCAACTGCATAAAATGAATGACTGTGTCCTATTTTGAGAATACCTAGTTCTATGGCTGTGTCTCTGCTCAATAAAGCAGGTGCTTTATTCCGTACCACATAGAATGTAACATTGTGACTAGTTTGTTTCTGTATCTTCTTTTTTATTGTTCCAAAAATCGTATCTTTCGTAAGGCACATTCTCTTTTGGCTGAAAATGCTTTTTCATAGTTTTCGCACACTTCTGATATGTATTGTCATCTGCTCCTCCCTCTTCCGTCATTGTGAAAAATACATCATGAAGATCTAATCCAGCACAATGCAGTAGTAGGGCTCGCGTTTGGTTTGCGTCTGTTACGCCTTTTCCAACAACAAACAGTTCGAATGCCCTAAGCCGACGTTCCCATTATTGGTGCAGGTGGGTGGGGTTCACGTTTGGATCGAATTAACCGACTCCCTGAAGATCGACAGGCGTAGCCATCCCGGTTTGTATTTAAACATGTACAGGTGATTATTTCGGCACTTTCCTCGTCACCAGATGTTACGTAAGCTCTTATATAAAAACAGATTTAACAAGTGTTACTTTTCATCAATTTAATATACATGTAATCTATAAACTACATCCTGGAAATACCAATCTAGGTTACAGTACACTAAAATAACTGAATATACTACAATATGTATAAAATGAAAGTGTGTTGACACTGTATGTGTCACAGTTGTAGTCCAATCATCATGAACACTCAGAACACTTGTTCTACTGATATCTAGGTCCAGTTAAAAAATGGTTCCAGTCAGAAGAAAAAACATGGCAGAACACTTGTTCTACTGATATCTAGGTCCAGTTAAAAAATGGTTCCAGTCAGTAGAAAAAACATGGCATACAGGGGTTGGAGAAGTTGTTCTTATACGTCTATATCAAAACCTGATTATCACTCTAGAAGTGGCATTTTTTGCCTTATCTTTGGGAATTTTTCTAAGAATATTTGTTCTTATTACATTTATTTCTCAACTGTGTTCGAAAATTGTTTTGGTGTGTTGCAAACTATAGCTGCCATTAAATGTGACAGTGTTAATTAGGCTGGTAATTTTGGCTAAAATGCAACCTTTTAACACAGGTCAATGTTGTTTCTCTCTGTAGATGATTACAACTATTAAAGTGATATCTATGATATCTGTGTGCATTGAAATTGTTTTTAATTTTGATGATGACGATGATGATGATCCCAATTCGGTCAAATTTACCCCGGCTGCCCGAGTTTTTATTAAAGATATAATTGTGGGAAATAGACCAGTGCACGGTGGCCAATGAGCCATTAATGGGCTCTGGTAGATAATTTTTTCTGTGTTCTGTAATTTAGGTGTTGAAAGATACATGAGCCATTAAATATTATATATACAGAGATAGCCGTAGATTGTGTAAATGTCATAATACTTTGGAAGCTGAATATGTGATTACTGTGTATACGTTATGATGAATTATGTGTTTTGTATTACACTTGATTATGTTTTATTTTTATACGCCCGTTTTTAGCTCACCTGAGCACAACGTGCTCATGGTGAGCTATTGTGATCGCCTTTTGTCCGTCGTGCGTCGTGCGGCGTCAACATTTACCTTGTTAACACTCTAGAGGTCACATTTATTGTCCAATCTTCATGAAACTTGGTCAGAACATGTGTCTGAATAATATCTTGGACGAGTTCGAAAATGGTTCCGGTTGGTTGAAAAACATGGCTGCCAGGGGGCGTGGCAGTTTTCCTGATATGGCTATAGTAAAACCTTGTTAACACTCTAGAAGTCACATTTTTGGTCCAATGCTCATGAAACTTGGTCAGAATATTTGTACTAATGATATCTGGGCTGTGGTAAAACTTACAAAATATATTATTTTGTGCTATTGATATCCACGTCAAGTTTGAAAATGGTTCCAGTCCATTTTAAACATTACTACAAGCGGTTGGGGCAGTTTTTCTTGTGATACTTTATGAGTTTATTAAAACATTGTGAACAAACAAGAGGCCACATTTTTACCCAATCATCATGAAGTTTGCTCGGAACTTTTGTTTTTATATTATCATATTTGTACTCTTGTCCTGGTAACAAGCAACTTAAATTATACAAGGAAAATAAAGTGTTATCAAGATTAAACTAAAAAAAAAAATGTACTTTTATTCATTTGTTCGGTGTCAGTTTATATGATATACTGTTGCCGCGAGGTAAAACTATGTATAAGGCAAAGAAACCCAGCAGACAATTTAACATATGACATTTATATAAATATATGATCTGAAGTTATTGTTACGTTTGTCGTTTGGATGATCTAACTGTTTCAAAAACTCAACTACAACGGACTATTATTTTCGTTTTAAAACTTTTAAAAATATAAGTGTCTTTTATCCAATAAGGAGGCGTGTCGTTTTACATTTAACAATCGGATAATGTCAACCGGTTGAAAAAGATAACTTCAAACAAGGAAAAAGATAACTATGAACAATGAAATCAATATAACACGTCAATTTGGGACAGACGAACGGACAGACTGACGGACGGACGGGCAACGCCATTTCTATATTTTTCCGCCTTTGGCGGGGGATAACAAATAATAGAACCAATAAGCGTTTCAGATACACACACTATGAAAATTCAGCTTCACCAGCAGGGGAAAATCCTTAGTATACCACGTGGCCCTTTATTTATGGCAAGGAACCAATAGCCAAAACAGTGAGACACAAAACAAATGTGCTAGGCAGAGACACACACGTACGTAACAAAACAAACCATATATTAAAAATTAATTGTTATATTTCAGTTAATTTACAGATGCGCAATTTGAACAATATTTTAATTTAAAATGATCAATACGGATTCAATATCGGTACATTATTGATCAAGAATAACATCTGTTTCTTTTGCATAAACATACGCTACTGAAAAAAGTTTTGAAAAACAAAAACCTCTAAAACAGAAGCGTCACCAAGCAAAGTCTGTATTTTCATTTTGTGCAACACTGAATAAACTCACTAAAAATAAGACACACCTTGAATGTTAGAGTTTAAGATTTAATGTCAAAACTCATAGTTCGAGTACTGCTATAAAATGAATATATGGAAGTAATTCAACACGCTGACTTATATGTCTGCTTACCAGTTATTTGTAAATGTCTTCGTGTAGGATTCAAACTGAAATTATGTCCGAAATTTCGATTTTGTTGTCCTTAGATCCACAGCTTTAACGCTATATTTAAATATTTTCAGTCGGAGGGAGGTTAATATGTAACCGCATAGATATATGTGGGTATAAGTGTGCTACATAAGTCATTCGTAATATCAAAGTTGTATGAGAAATTTCAATTTCAACTGCTTTTAAGCTTTTATATTGTTGAACATAACATAAGTAGGTAAATATTATTATATATGCTGTATTACTTGGCAAGCTTTAGTTTCTAGAGAGTGTGTGTGTGTCCCAGCACTCCGGCCTAAGTAACTTACTGCACTCACGAACGTTGAGACTAATTTTGAATTATTGTTTGCTGCAGTGTCCAGCTTTTTTGTGAGTTGTATGGTGTTGTTTGGGGGGATGGACTGGAGAAACCGGATGAAACCCCACCTGTAAGGTATGATAACCACACACTTAACTCACAAGCGCCGGGAGCGGGGATTGAACCCGGATCGCCTTATTTGAGAAGCGCGTGTACCAATCTAGGCAAACATGACTGCTCGTAAACATCTTTATTTTTATTTTATATAACATAAAACTTCAATAGCTATTCCACATCATGATTAAACGAGATGCAAAGCAGCTTTACAGAAACAGTTATAACAGACGTAAATGAAACTGATGTGATTGATCATTTGTGTTTTGGGTAGTTTTGAAAACGGGCTAAAAGTAAACATAAATGTAGATAAAACAAAAAAGACAATATTTTAAATGACAGATTAAAAATATACTAGAAACAAAGTATTAAAGATACAATTATTGTATGTTAGGGATTTGTGACAACAATTTAATTTAGACAATTGCCATTTCGTCATTTAACCGATAATTATATTATTATAATTATTATTATTACTATCATTATTCATTTATTCCATTGGTTGATTTGAGCATAATCCTCCATAACATTGGCAACATCAACGCGTCTTTGTAGTATAGAATGTAACACTGATCATTGAAGGGAGATGCGGGCAACTCTCATGGCCGGTGAATTCCATCCCCAAGACTTTCAGGGTCAGTGCTGGGTCAGTAAATCGCCAGGGGAAGACGGGGGGTACTACTAATAAACGCCTTATGTTGACGAATGTAAGAGAAATAAATGAATCATAACCTATCGGTAAATGCAGCTGTCTTGTATTGTGAGACAAAACTACCGAAATAGTATAGTGTCCATGATAGAAGGGAAATCGTTTAATTATCTAGCCACACATGTGTGACGTATACAAGCAACAATAGGCTACCGACATTTGCCAGTTTGCTACAAATAGCACAGTGTGACTTCAATTTTCTATCGGAAAGTATTCGTGGTTTTATGTTCTCTTTACAAGACGCCATCAGATTTTTTAAAGACCCACGTCATGCGAAACTGGGTATTATGCAATATGAGGCATAGATCAAGCCCAGCCTGCGCAGTCTTGTCAGGATATTCATACTGAATAGGCTACTCTAGAGACACCACGAAACCTTGCGTGTTTTATAGCGGAAAGCGAAGCCCTTACACAGACTGCGCAAGTGTGCAGGCTGGGATTGAGCTACGCTGGTCGCTTATGTCAATAGACCATTTTTTCATGACGCGGATGTAACAGTGTTATTTGAATGTTTGAAAAGAAAACTGCGTCTAAATCCAATATCAACATACAATATCTTTCGATGACGAAGAAATACATTCATAATAAACCATGTGAGGACACATATGATCTGATTCCAAGTAGGAACATTTGTATCTACGAACACTAAAATGTGGTTTAATATACGTGCACTTCATAACAAACTTTTCAGCCAGTTGATATGAGACTATTAAGTGGGAAAAAAACAACACTTTAATGGCCAGCGGTCTAGCAACGCCTACTGATAAGCCCCGCCTACAGCCAGACCCGGCCAATAAGATTGCTTGCTGTATTTCATATGCTTGTTTCGTTAGTAGTTCCTCTTAGATAGTCATAGCGAATAAACGTGTTAAAAACCTATCCCTTTTGGGTCTTGTATAAACTTATCCCTTTACGGGTCCAGGCAATAAATACATTCTTAACATTAAGAACAATAGAACATTACATTGGCGAGGAGGATTAAAGTTTGAAAAACAATTGTGCATTTGGATTTATTAGATACACATTCACAATGACTGGATTAACACCGTTTCCCAAGTTTGATGTCTTTTGGGAAGAAAGCTCCCTCGGTGTTCGATGGGACAAATATGTGGCAAAACTTGAAAATCTATTCGTCGGACTGAACATCGATTCAAAGAAACGGCACAAACACTACTATTACACTACGCAGGTCACGAAGTCTTTGAAATTTATCAGACTTTTGAGCTACATACCGATGACGCAAATTATGATCAAACAAAACAGAGATTGTCGGAATATTTTAATCCAAATAAAGAAAAGAATTCGAGAGGTATGAATTCCGAAATCTTCGCCAACAACACCAAGAAAGCATCGACCAATTTGTTACAAGGTTGAGACAAAAAGCTGAAAACTGTGAGTTTTTAGACAAAGACGGAGAAATAAAGAGCCAAATTGTGCAAGGATGTGTGTCACAGAAATTAAGACTTAAATGTTTGGAGGAAGACAAATCATTAATTGATGTTCTAACAATGGCACGTACTATGGAAATCGCTGAGAGACAGGCAAAAGAAATGGGAAACAAGGAATCGCAAAATAATGTCAACAAGCTTAGGTCATTTGGAAGAAAACAAAATGCTCCATCGAGGCAAAAAGAAAAACGAAACCCTCAAACACATCATCAAGCACGACATGGACAGCACAAAACAAATACTATTTGCAGAAATTGCGGAGGTCAGTATCCTCACAACACACATTGTCCAGCAAAAGGAAAAGAGTGCAATTACTGCCATAAAATGAACCACTTTAAAGCCGTGTGAAGAAAACATCGCAACGCTCACTAAAAAGTCCATGAAATTCGTGCACATACCGGAAGTGGCTCTGAAGCGGACTCAAATCCGGAAGTATCGTTCGGACTTACTTCAGTTAATAAAATAACGACTTCAAAACTGCCAAAAGTGACACTCACAATAAATGGAACTCAAGCTACATTCCTAGTAGATACCGGAAGTACACTCAACATCATCAATGCACAGACACTCTCAAGAATGAACCCAAATCCGCAAGTAAGACCATCAAAGACTCAGGCGTACGCATTTGGACAGACACGACCCATTTCCATGAAAGGTGAATGTACTTTATGAGTTGAAAACAAAAACTCATTCACGACTGCAACATTTCACGAAGTGCGTCAAAATAATGACAATTTAATCGGATACGAACTTGCCACTAATCTTGGTATTATACCTGTTATCAAGACGCTTTCAAGTGACTCAAATTATGAACACTTTATCCAGAAATTCCCCGACGTATTCACGGGTCTCGGAAAATTAAAAGACACACAAATCAAGTTTCATATTGATGAGACAATCATTCCGACGGCACAACCGCCCAGACATATATCGTTTAACATAAGAGAAAAGGTGGAGAAGGCACTCAAACGCCTTGAAGACCTAGACGTCATTGAAACGGTAGACGGCCCGACGCCATGGATATCCAGCATCGTTGTCGCCCAGAAACCAAATGCACCCAACGAAATTCGTATGTGTGTAGACATGCGAAAGGCGAATCAAGCGATCATGCGAGAAAAACACGTGACACCAACAATAGATGACGTCATTGTGGAACTTAATGGCTCCACGGTTTTTTCGTAGGTGGACCTAAACAACGGTTTCCATCAACTCGAATTAGCGCCTGAATCGAGAAACATGACTACGTTTGCTATACGCACGTTGGTCTACGCCGCTACAAAAGGTTAAATTTTGGCGTGAATGCGGCTCCAGAAATCTTCCAAAACGAAATTCGCAAAGCGATTTCAGGCATTAGCGGTACATTAAACATTGCCGATGATATAATACACCATGGTCCGAATAAGAAAATTCACGATGAAAGACTCGAATCCCTTTTGACCAGACTACGAGAAAAACACCTCACATTGAACAAAAACAAGTGCAACTTCGGACAATCCTCATTACAATTCTATGGATACTACATATACATATTCAGCAAAGACAGCATTTCTGCAGACCCTACGAAAATAGAGGCCATTAAAAATGTCGCAAGGCCGAAAAATGCATCATAGGTTCGGTCGTTTCTAGGAATGACCAATTACGTATCGCGATTCATCAATGACTACTCAAGCATATCAGAACCATTACGCCGCCTAACACATCAAAATCAAGCATTTGAATGGGGTAATGAGCAGGAAAATTCATTCCGACGTCTTCAGATAGTGTTAACCAGCGACCAGGTCATGACCTATTACGACCCCACAAAAAGTTCCGAAGTGTGGGTGGACGCTAGCCCCGTAGGCTTATCAGCAATTTTAATACAGGAAAATAAGATTGTCTCGTACGGCAGTCGCGCGTTGACCCCAGTAGAACAGGCCGAACGCGAAGCACTGGCATGTGTGTTTGCTTGCCAGCACTTTCATCTTTATCTCTTCTGATCAAAATTTACATTAATCACTGACCATAAGCCGCTGGAGTCAATTTTAAACAACACCAAGGAAATACAATCTGCTCGACTCGAAAGATGGCGCTTGAAATTAACCACATACAACTTCAACGTCAAATATCGTCCAGGGAGCCAAATGATTTCCGATTATTGTTCCAGGCATCCAATGAAAACAAACGGCACAAGCAGTTTTACCGAAGACTACGTAAACTTTCTGGCAATTTCGGCAGTACCGGATTCGCTAACATTAGCAGAAATAGCAGAGGCGACCAGCAAAAATAAAGTATTATGTGCGGTAATTAACGCCCTATCACAAAACAAGTGGCATGAGCAGTCAGTGCAAAACCACGCTATCTATCAGCAATACCGCGCTCTGGCTGATGAGTTAACCTAAGTGAAGATAAATGACGAATATGTAGTACTCCGCGGTTCAAGACTGTGTATACCAGAAAGTATGCAACGCCAAGTTGTAAACCTAGCTCATGAAGGCCATCAAGGTCGAGTCCGATGCAAAAGTCTACTCAGAGAAACATGCTGGTTTCCATACATGGATAAACTTGTCGACAATGTATGTGAACACTGTATTCCGTGCATGTAAGCGTCACCAGTCAACAACTCAGAACCAGTAAAGTCAAGTCCACTACCTAGCGTATCGTGGGATGAGGTGTCGATTGACTTTTGCGGTCCTTTGCCGACTGGCGATTACGCAATTGTAGTTATCTGTAACTACACCAGATTCCCAGTTGTCGAGATTATCAGAAATATATCAGCACAATCAGTAATATATCGACTTGACGCAATATTCGCGCTGATGGGAATTCCAAGAATAGTAAAATCTGACAACGGCGCACCGTTTAACAGTCAAAACTTCAAAGAATTTGTAACCAAGTACGGCTTTCAACATCACAGAGTGACGCCGTTGCATCCACAAGCCAACGGTACAGCGGAAGCATTCATGAAACCTCTCGTCAAAGCCTTAAAAACTGCCAGTACGGAAGGATTTCAGTTACGACAAGGACTGTGCAATTTCCTACTTAACTACCGCAGCACCCCACATCCAAGCACAGGTCGCTCACCGGCAGAAATCATGTTCGGTAGAAAACTAAAAACGAAAATTCCTACATATAGAAAACCAGAAAACGACGATGAGATACGAAAAAGGGACACACTTGCAAAACGTAACCAGAAACGAAACGCAGACGTCAAACGGAAGTCCAAGCCTGCGGATGTCAAAATCGGAGATACCGTTTTGATACGACAGAAACCGCGTCATAAACTGGATACGCCATTTAACCCAACTCCAGGGAAAATCATCAAAAAAGAACGGCTATACCATTACAGTTGAACACAATGGAAAACAGTTTCGTCGCTATGCATCATATTTAAAACCAGTACAGACAGACGTCCAGGACCCCCGACGTAACGTCCACAACGGCAGCACAATCCCAACCCGACGTCCGAACGGCAGAATCGCCGACCGCCACGACGTTTTGAGGACTAATAACAAATGTATTATGTGAATAAATGTTTAATGATTTAATTGGATCAGTCCATAATTCCGTGAAATATGCGTTTCATTAAAAGTGATTAGGCCATAATAATGCCTAAGTTGTAAGTTGTGCGTTTTCAATTCGGAATCAAAACTCAGGCTCTCTGGAATTTAATTCATAACCTGTGAACTCTTCGACCGTCAGAAACTAATTTATTCCCACGAACATCAAAGGCACTCTCTGCGGTCAAGAAATCTGCTCGCTCCCATGAGATACGGACATTAACAGGGTGTTGTGATAATCGCAGACAAATAAACATTAACGATTTCTTTCTTTATCGTCATGGGAGGATTATACATACATATACCTGTTATTTTAACTAAAACCAGGAACGCTTGACATGTATGCCATGGAGAACTGTTTATTGGCACAATATGCGTTATTGTAACTTTGTTAGTTAAACAACGGAAGTTCTCACAAGTACAACATGAACAGTTTAAACCTGATAATCATCAAATTCATTCATGCACTCTAGAAGAACATTGTTTATATGCAGTACCAATAATCATGATCATATTTTGAATATGAAACAGTCACATAAAGATGATTTTAATATATCAGAAACTGATGATCTAACAAAGGAAGTGTTTCGATTCATATATTTTTTAATATTTTTTTTTTATATGGTTATGTAAGTTAAATACGAATTGTTTACTACTTGTGTTTTCATTATTATGTGTAAATGTTTCATTCTTAATGAATGGAGGGATGTTATGGCCAGCGGTCTGACTGATTGGTTTGTTTACCCTCGGAAGCTTCGGTTATAAAAACCATTGTCCGAGCAACTCTGCTTAACATCAATACTCTGCTGTAAAAAGGCAGTGGTCAGCCCGATTTTACTGGGCTGAACCATATATATACATAGGGACTTTGCAGAGTGGGTGCGGTGCTTTAGTAAAAATCTAATTATTTAAAAATATCTTTACATAAGACTAGACTGTTAGAAAACGCGTTATACACGCTTAAATAACTAAACAGTGGAAACTCTATACTTGCCTAACAATGCGGTGATAGCAGCTTTTCTATTGACTTATAGCATTTTTAAAACATGGCGCTGATTGGCCGAAATCTCTTAATTAAAAAGACAAGTAGGTCAATCCGTTTTCTGATACAAAATTCAATTTCGTATCAAAAAACGGCTTGACCTACATAGAAGGGCGTTGACAATATAAGCCGACGCCGATTGGTCTAATATAAATATCAACCAATCAGCGTCAACTCATATTGTCAACGCCCTTCTATGTATGGACAATGGAAAGAAACACATGTCTTCCACTATATTAATAAAATGTTATTATTATTATTATTATTATTATTATTATTATTATTATTATTATTAGGAGTATTATGTATATGTCATTGTTCTATTGCTTAATTTAAGTACTTTGCTGTTGTTTATGTTTAAAAAAAAAGGTAGAAAGAGAGAGATAGCCCAATTTTTATAAGTAATGATGTTGGAAACACATACCATTGTGTAAGGCATCATCATAATTAGACCCAGTATTCAGCATATGCTGGACTGGGTTTTTGGAGGGTCTTTGAACTTTGTGATCTGTATTAAAGATGTTGTTTTCACATGGAAATACTATTAATTTTACTATAGATTAGATGAGAAGAACTTAAACAAGTGGATATTATGTTTGAAATAAACAGGAAAATGAGTATTTTAGGGACTAACCAGATCTCAAAGTGGTTCAACATTGCTACTATGGGTGTATCAACATTATATCACCTATTTTTCTAATCAATGATGGAGTTATTCTAAAGTTAGGGTTATTTTGATGTATAAAAAGACAAAAAAAAACAATGGGAAAATATACAAAATGTTGGAGATTAATTGGTTGAGAAGCTGGAGCTTACTTAAATAGCTCTATGTGGCCAGCGGTCTAGCAACGCCTACTGATAAGCCCCGCCTACAGCCAGACCCGGCCAATAAGATTGCTTGCTGTATTGCATATGCTTGTTTCGTTAGTAGTTCCTCTTAGATAGTCATAGCGAATAAACGTGTTAAAAACCTATCCCTTGTATAAACTCATCCCTTTACGGGTCCAGGCAATAAATACATTCTTAACATTAAGAACAATAGAAAATTACAAACACAACAAAACTTAAAACTTTGTTTTTAATTTAATAACATAGAAACGTCAATGTTTTACCTATATTTCAAAGTCATGATATAGGCCGAATATCTTTTGTAAAGATATTTCGTGTTAAAATTACGCCGTTCTCACCCTACAACGTGCAACCCAATGACAATAGCTTACAGTCGACATCTAATGTATAATGTGGTTCAAGCCATGTGTGGTTAAACCAAGATTATGTGTATTCTAGAGAAGCACTTTTACTTAAGACAGAAACATGCCTTTGGGACCAGTATGTTCAAAATTGGCATAGCAGTATCTTTGAATCAAACAAATGTCTCAATTATCGCATATACGAAACCGAACATAAATACGAGTATTACCTTGATGTCCTACCTCAACACCTGTTACAATCCATTGTTAATTTTAGAATATGTAATAACCAACTTCCAATTAAAAAACTTAGATGGTCCAATATAGAACGCTGTAATAGACTATGCACTGTATGTAACGCTCGAGCAGTTGGTGACGAATATCATTTTATCACATGCCATACCCTGTTTCCCATGTAATATAACCATTACATTTATTTTTATATAACACATGTGTAGTATACTTTTTAAGCGTTTTCATTGGCTAAGTTTTCGTTTATTGACCAATCGCATTTTGTTATTTTGCTGAAATGACGTTGCAACGTCAAATGACGTCACGAAATGTTAACAACATTAGGGATTTATCATTATGTTTGCGTAAATATTTATTTAATTTGCTCATTTAAAAGCATGTGATAAAAAAGATCTGACACTCGTTGTCATATCATACCATATTTTATTAAACTCGTCAAGGAAATTCGTTAGTAAGCTCGCCAATGGCTCGCTTACTACCACAATTCCTGAACTCGTTTAATAAAATATGGTATGATATGACAACTCATGCCAGATCCTATATATCTTGTTAAATGTACGGTTTTTAAAGAATTACGGGGAAAAGATATACCTAAAAAATATATAAGAAACAGTTATTGCGTAAGTTTTGACGCCTTAATGAACGAAAAGAATAAACAAACACTATTGAATCTAGGCAAGTTTTTGAATGCAGTTCTGAAAAGTATACATTAGCCATCCGGCACGCAACAAGTTATAGCCTTTGTTTTGTTAATATTTTTGTTGGCAGTATAATAGCACTAGATACATCTTACTATGTTAATATACTTGTGTATGTATGTGTATATGATTAACATGCACACGCATCAAAACAATTGTGTATACCCGCAGCCTGTACTGTATCTGTATTTGTATTATTATACCTCATATCACATTTGTTAATGTGCTGAGTGTACTGATAAACTGGTAAACTAAAGTAACGTTGTGGGAAATATGCCCATGAAAACCAAAACAAATTATAATGATTTACATAAAACTATGTTATGGGTTTAAATGTAATATCAATATACAAATTAGTCCAAAAGTTACATACCGGTAAACAGCTATGACACTTATTTGATCACAATATCAAAATAAGGTGGCACGCTTCTTTTTTTATTTTCGAGTTCATAGAGTGTTGTTTTCGCATTGGTTCAACTTCCTTTTCATATATTTTCTAAAAAATAATGGAACCCATGATGTATAAATAATATCTTTTGTATTGAATTATCAGTATTATCATATTTATGCCCCCCCCCCCTTCGAAGAAGAGGGGGTATATTGCTTTGCACATGTCGGTCCGTCCGCCAGATGGTTTCCGGATGATAACTCAAGAACGCTTAGGCCTAGGATCATGAAACTTCATAGGTACATTGATCATGACTAGCAGATGACCCCTATTGATTTTAAGATCACTGGGTCAAAGGTCACAGGTCAAGGTCACAGTGACTGGAAATAGGAAAATGGTTTCCGGATAATAACTCAAGAACGCTTACGCCTGGGATCATGAAACTTCATAGAGACATTGGTCATGACCGGCAGATGACCGCTATTGATTTTCAGGTCACTAGGTCAAAGGTCAAGGTCACAGTGACCTGAAGCAGTAAAATGGTTGACTGGAAATAGGAAAATGGTTTCCGGATGATAACTCAAGAACGCTTACGCCTGGGATCATGAAACTTCATAGGGACATTGGTCATGACTGGCAGATGACCCCTATTGATTTTGAGGTCACTAGGTCAAAGGTCAAGGTCACAGTGACTGGAAATAGGAAAATGGTTTCCGGATGATAACTCAAGAATGCTTACGCCTGGGATCATGAAACTTCATAGGGACATTGGTCATGACCGGCAGATGACCCCTATTGATTTTCAGGTCACTAGGTCAAAGGTCAAGGTCACAGTGACCTGAAGCAGTAAAATGGTTTCCGGATGATAACTCAAGAACGCTTAGGCCTGGGATCACGAAACTTCATAGGGACATTGGTCATCACCGGCAGATGACCCCTATTGATTATCAGGTCACTAGATCAAAGGTCAAGGTCACGGTGACTCGAGACAGTAAAATGGTTTCCGGACACCACCACCACCACCACCACCACCACTACCACAGTGACAAAAAACGTATCCACACAATGGCTGCCACTACAACTGACAGCCCATATGGGAGGCATGCATGTTTTACAAACAGCCCTTGTTTATAACGTGTTTAATTAAATTATAATTTGGTGTATGTAAAACTGCGTATTTGTGAGATATAGTGATTGAACAGATCATGTTTGTGTAGTAATTTAAATGATTGATTATAGCTTGTATTGTCAGCAGCATTTTTTTTAAGAATAAATTGTATCTAACTGTAACCAGATAGTCAACAACCTTTGTTCATTGTCGTCTTCGATCAGAACTTTGTAACAGTCAGATGGTTTAAAAGTGTATGCCTAACCAACTGTGATCTCATTCAAGCGTTTATATATTATTAGTCGTTGGAAACGAGTATTTCAAAGACTACTTAAACACTGCGAAAATTTATTTACTTATGACCCTTAGTTAAAACTAAAACTTCTACAAGCAATACTGATGTCTTTATCAGAAACAATTACGTTCACTTAGTTGACAATTTTTTTAAATATAAAGTCCTTTTTTAATCGTAATTTTCTTTATGTATTGAACAATTGAATTTTGTTTGAAGTCAACATCTATTTATGCAAAAAGGTCACGCTGCGACGACGAGTATGATACGCAATTTTCATTATTGCGTAACACGTTCATTTAATTAATGCAACGACGTCAACAAAAAAGCGTGTATGACTGTTGCATGTTCACGTTTTGCTTTAACGTAGAATTCTCGAAAGTTTGATACTAGTAATCGTTTGTTCGCGGCTTAAGCTAATAAAAACGTGGGCGTCGCATGTGTTCTTACCACGGTTAATTACTAGCTTATATTTGACGGGTATTGGAACGCTTGATGTTTTTAACCCTGTGCATGCTGGGATATTAGTCGTCTGCTAAAATGTCGTCTGCTGAATTTCTCAAATAAGCATATTCTTCGGGTTTTTTTCAAAGAATACTATCAGATTAGCAAACAGTTTGGACCCTGATGAGACGCCACGTTCTGTGGCGTCTCATCTGGATCCAAACTGTTTGCAAAGGCCTTCACAATTCGGTTCCAGCGCTAAAAGGGATAAGCATTTTAAGCGATGTTCGTGTGATGCTTTGTTGATGTTTATGACTTATGTTGGCAGGTAAATGCAAATTTGTGTGGAAGACTGCGGGCGCTTCATGGCTATAAAAAAAGCATCGAAAATCCGTGCGAGTGTTTTGATTGTTAGTGCGGAGTCCGTGCGTCAGCACTGTTTAGGCCGACTGGATTCCGTGTGAAGACGTTTTCTGCAAGGTTATCACACTGCATTCCTGTGATACGCGAGCAGACAACGTTCGGTGCTACATATAATGTATTTACCGGCTTCTGGCAAACGATGTGATACAATAAATATAAATAACAAAATGACAGAGTCTAATGCACCCGCTTTATCCGTAAGATGTGATAATAGTATAGCAAGGTGTTGTTTTTTTAATTAAAACGCCTATGTAAAGAATAACATACATACACGAGTTGAGTATATGCTGTGAATTTCGGTCATGCCATTAAAAAGGATAAATTGCCTTTCACATTCACGCAAAATTTACGTTATGCTGTTATCGAATCAAGCCGCAATTAATGTAAAGTAACATATTAATTGAGAAAATTGTTATAAATGCAGAGCATAGTTTCATCACAAAATATGGGCTTAATCAATATTACCATATTTAAATATCCATGTATACATGTAATAATAGCAGATGACAACACTACAATACGCCAGTATATAAATGATTAAATCATCGAATAAAGTAACTATACCGGTAATATACATTCCTGTGATTCCGATCTGCTTCAAAACACAGTTTACGATATCTCTTTTAGGTCGATTTTGTGAAATTAATTTACGAGGTCTCTTTAGACACGAGCGTTTTGAGGTAATCAAAAGGTGACATTAACCCATTTAAGCCGAGTTGACTCTCCCATCCTTCTAAATTGGATCAATTTATTTCCAAAATTAGGGATGTCTAGCATGTTTATTTCTATATTTTGAATATTTCTTACAGAAATTCCTTTAAGCAGACAGCGCAGACCCATCATGCGGCGTCTCATCTGGGTCTACGCTGTTTGCCAATGCCTTTTTTCTAGGCGCTAGGCATAATTGGTTAAGGGACTTTAACGCGAAAAAAATGGTTGTATATGGTAGCTTCCAGATTAGGCATCCGATCTTTAAACTAATTTTTAGCGAGGGTCATTTCATGCAGACATACATATCGAACAACTGATTTATTTTCTTTTGAATAGCACAATAAGCAAGGTTTAATGTACATCCATAAACACGTACCAATAGAACTACTGAGGTAAGCACGATTGACTGAAACAAATATATTAATTGGTGTGGGTGGAGGACAAATGTCATCCTTTTTTTAAATAATGAAATATGCTGAGATATTCTTTTCATGTTTTATAATTAAGATTGAAACATTTAAAAGTTTGCATAATTGTAAGATAGTTCATAGCGATATAACGAACGTTTACGTAAAGTTGAGTGTTCAGTATTTGGAAAGA
Source organism: Dreissena rostriformis (assembly GCA_007657795.1). Taxonomy (NCBI): domain Eukaryota; kingdom Metazoa; phylum Mollusca; class Bivalvia; order Myida; family Dreissenidae; genus Dreissena; species Dreissena rostriformis. The sequence goes on from VMBQ01000618.1 coordinate 160,396, forward strand.
AAATGTTTTCTAGAAAAACTAAATATAATATGTGCATTAATATTTTGTTTAAAAACAAAAAGCAAGCTTGTTGTGTTTATATCAAACGCGAAAGCTGCAGTCGTGATTTGGAAATGACTATGACGTAACACAAGAAACGCCAAGCTCATGTATAACAGAAACTTTGCTGTAGGCCAAACACATGCTATGAAAACCCATCTGTTGAGCTTATACGTTTACCCTTATCTTTGTATTGCGCAATATGTTGCTTAGCAACAGTTAATACACGATACAGCGTTCAAGTACGAACGAGTAAGATTTTGAGTTACAGCTTTATTCGCTGCTGGCTATTTGGTAGAATTTGAAAGTGTATCACGTTTAAAGTGGAGTATCGGTAGTAAGTCGACTAAACTATTTGCAATTCAAAAATGTCAGGGGCTTAGCGCGGCTATATTAATTGTTCCTGAAATATAAACAATCTGAATAATTATTGCACATCTGTTAAAGAAATACAATTCCGACAAATAATGTCGTTTCTATGAGGAAAAAACAAAGCACATAGCCCAAGGGTCATTGCTTTTTCCAGTATTAAGTATCACTTTTAAAATATTGTTTCTCCTTTTTTAACATTGTGTATGCTAAACTTAGTATGAAGGGTTTTAAATCTGCCCTTTTTACAATTAGATATAACGACGAACTAAGTGCATCTCGCAATTTCCAACAATCTTTCTTTTTTAGTTGGAGAATGAATGCTCTTTGTTTAATGTTTTCAAATTTATTACGTGGACAAAACATGACTCCATATTATTTGAGACTTATCAAATTAAAGTTATGTTAAGGACCAGGGGGGGCATGCGTATACGGGAGCTGACTGGGTTTTAGTGAGGTTAGTTGGAACTGACTTCCAAAATAGCGTCGTTTTGATGGTTCTCTTTAAGGAATATCGTGTGCTTTATATTTATATTTCTTTAAAATGAATACGCCCTTTCGGCTCTAAGATGTCTGTGATTCCCTCGTTTTTTTCAAGATCGTAGTCTTATTAATTAATCAAATTGAATCTTGCCACATTATATGGGTAGAGTCGTCAAATTAATGGCTGTTAATGTAAAATTGACACTATATTGATATTACGTTTAGACTTATAAAATTGCTTAAAGTATATAATTATAACTTTGTTTGTGTACTTATGCGCATACTTCCCAGATTATAAACAGACTCAATTAATAGCCAATAATACTAATGTCTCCATGAAACACAACGCTACAATCAGATTGATCCGAAACGCAGCAATGTTTGTCTAAATACCCCTATTATTTATAGTATCGTGAATCCGATCGTAATAAACGGTGTAATTGTTCTAAAAAATGGTATCTATCATGTTTGTTTTTTTAATTATCTATTATTTACAAGCAATCTTTGCAGGGTTACTATTTCATTTTTAGATTTTTTTCGTCGAAAACGTTTTGTTAATAATTTGATTTCGACTTTGGTACGCTGCTTTAAACGTGATTAAACACTTTCACCGTGTGTTTTTCTTGCAGCAGAAAATATGTATAGCTGTAATTGAAACCTATCAACTTACCTGTATATTCAGGTTTACCGTTGCTAGGCAACATATTGTGAAATGCAAAGATAACAGGAAACGTATAAGCTCAGCGGTTTCCATGGCGAATTTTTGGCAGGTAGCTGAGTGGTTGGTATATTGAAGCTGTGCGTAACTTGTGTTTTAATATAAAGAGCTGCGTAACACGACTGTGTCTTACATGTGCCCTTTATAGAAATATCGTTATGTATTGTTCAAACAAAATGTTAGTGTACATGCTTTATTTAGTTTTACATCAAACTGTTTGTTCACAAATGTTAAGTGAAACCTCAACATCGAGAATCTTCAAACGATTGGATAGACTTGATGAAAATGTTTTTAATATTCGAAATGATGTCATTGAAGGCTTAAGAGATGACTTGCGTAATTTACGAAAGGATCTAAAAGAAGAAAGGGATTTTAGAATAGAGGACATATCTACGCTGTCTAACAGGCTTACGGGAGCTTCAGGGCAGGTTGTTAGACATGACGAAGAACAAGTTTCTAAAACACAACTCGGGTCATGTGATTGTGGGGCTATTGTGAGTCAATTTGAAAATTTAATGATGGCATTTAAGAGAGAAAAATCCGAAAACATACTTCTTCGAAAGGAATTTCACGAAATGAGAAAACACCATGATTTGGAAATCGGAACTGTCAACAAAAAGTTTAATAACATGGATTCCATATTTAACAATGCGGAAAAGACATTACGTTCAGAAATTGACACCATTATCAATGAAAAAATTGCGCAATTTCACGAAATGACAAAACAACAGGATTTTAAAATTGGAAATGTCATCGAAAAGTGCCATAAAGTTGAATCAAGATTAAACAGTGCGCAAGAGACATTACGTTCAGATATAGACACCATTCAAAAAGAAACCGTGGCGGTTAACCAGAGATATGCTGTCTGTCAAAAAGACATAAATAACACGCGTTCTTACTTCAACGACGGGTTAATTCATTTAAATGAGTCATTGACGAACCGTTCTTTGAATACGTTACATGAATTATCCCTGATAACATCAGATACTGACAATCTTAAAAAGGCGAATAAAGTCTTAAAGAGCAAAACTGATACGTTAATACGGGGTACGTTACATGCATTATCCCTGATAACATCAGATACTGACAATCTTAAAAAGTCGAATGAAGTCTTAAAGAACAAAACTGATACGTTAATACGGCATCTACGTCCCCTCCTTTCTCAATCCTGTGACAGTGTAGTTGAGAGTGGCGAATATACAATATTTCCCGATGCGTACATAGACGGCATGAACGTTTATTGTTATGTGGACTCCTCGAGCGAAGCATGGACAGTTATACAGAGGAGAAAAGACGGGTCTGTAGATTTCAAACGCACGTGGGCAGAATACAAAGCTGGCTTTGGTGACTTGAGTGGTGAATTCTGGCTTGGAAATGAACATATCTACCAGCTGACAAAGGACACACCGAGAAAGCTGCGTATTGATATGGAGACGTTTGATGGACGAAAGGCGCATGCGCTGTATTCAGTGTTCAGTATTTCATCAGAGTCTGAGAAGTATAAGCTCTATCTGGCCGGATACACTGGGGACACAGGAGACGTTGGGTTTGATCGTGTACACAGCGGTCTGTCGTTCTCAACTCTTGATAGAGATAATGACATATCCATCAGTCATTGTTGTGCATGCGAATATGGGGGAGGTTGGTGGTATCACTACTGTTACAACGTAAATCTAAACGATAAATACTCGAATGATGAAAAAGGAATTGAGTGGTTCAAGTTCGCGAACGGCACATCTTTAAAATTTGTGCAAATGAGCATGCGCTAAAAATTTACTTAAAGACGTTGATATAACTTGATAAATCATTTCCATTGGAGCAAAGAAAATGATTGTCATTCGTGTTGTATCGACTGTTATGAAGTTTTGATGTACTTTCAAGCATTGCTTTATATTATTTTGCACATTTCCCTTTTAAATGACTAAAGAGTCACCATCCGGTGTAAAAATCTGTCGTTTATAGACTGTGATTTACATTCATATTGTCCTTAATCTGTTTATGTGAAGCGTTTATAATTTAAGTATCATGTACATTGTTTTGTGCTATATCTACATCCAGCTGTAGTAGCGTTTTGGTTATTGTATGCTTCTATGTGTTCTCATATTTGCCGACGTTTTAATCAGAGTGAAAAGTACTGTACATAAACCACAAATTGATTGTCAAGTTTGTTTGATTGCACTAGATTCCACTTGTGTTCATCTAATCTTGATTATACTTGGTCAGAATGTTTATCTTGTCAATATCTAGCTGGAGTTCGAATCATGGCCAAGAATTGGGTCAAATGGACCTGTCCAATTTTAGATACAAAACACACTATAAAGGCCGCGTGTACGTCTCAATCTTAACGAAACTTTGTAAGAATGTTTATCTTGACAATACTAGTATCTAATCCGAGTTTGAATCAGAGTCTCATGAGTATGACTTTCAGGGTCTGTGCTGGGTCAGTAAATCGTCAGGAGAAAACGGAATGTTCTACATGTATTAATAAACGCCTTATGTTGATAACACAGTATTGCTTTCAATATATCAAATAACACAAATTTCAGGGAAAGAAATTAATGAAAACCTATCGGTAAATGCCATTTGTCTTGTATTTTGAGACAAAACTACCGAAATAGTATACCGGTAGTGTCCATGATAGATGGGAACTCGTTTAATAATCTAGCCACACATGTGTGACGTATGCACGCCAGAATAGGCTACCGACATCTGCCAGTTTGCTATTAATGTCACAGTGTGACATCAATTTTCTTTCAGAAAGTATCGTGGTTTGATGTTCCATTAACGCGAGTTTTTTTTAAAGACCCGAATCATGCGAAAATGGGTTTTATGCAATATGCTGCCAGCGTAGCTCAAGCCCAGCCTGCGCATCCGCGCAGTCTTGTCAGGATATGCATTCTGAAAACGCTACTCTGGAGATACCACGAAACCTTGCGTGCTTTTTTTTATAGCGGACGGCTGGGCTAGAGCTACGCTGGCCGCATATGCCATAAGACCAATTATCGCATGACGCGGGTGCAATAGTGTTATTTGAATGTGTTGAAAGAGAACTGCGTCTATATTAAATATCGACATACCATGTTTCGATTATGAAGAAATAAATTCACAGTGAACCATGTGAGGACACATATGATATTAACTCACGTAGTAAATTTGTTTATACGAACACTATTGTGTGGTTTAATATACTTGCACTTCATAACAAACATTTCATGCTGTGGATATGCGACTATAAAGTGTAAAAAGAACACAACACTACTTAAAACTTTGTTTTTAATTTAATAACTTAGAAACGTCAATTTTCTGCCTTTATTTCAAAGTCAGGATATACGCCGAGTATCTTTTTTAACGATATTTCTTGTTATTTATCAAACTGATTAAATTCAAATTTAGTAGTTCAAAAGCACATAATTACGGAATACCGTTAGGGCCATCGTGGTTACACATTAAAATCCAGAGGGCGATAGTGCGATGGCGACAATGCGATAGTACGATGGCGACAATGCGAAAGTACGATGGCGACAACGCGATAGTACGATGGCGACAATGCGATAGTCATATCGTACTGTCGCCATCGCATTGTCGCCATCGTGCTATCGCGTTATCGTACTGTCGTCATCGTATCATCGCATTGTCGCCATCGTACTATCGCACTGTCGCCATCGTATTATCGCACTGTCGCATTGTCGTCATCGTACTGTCGCATTGTCGTCTATCGCCTTCCGGTACACATGAGCACATCGTAGTTTTCCTAGATGGAGCCACTTTTAAAAATACTTTACAGTTCGGCATACCTCACATCAATACCCATTCTATAACTTAATAATAATTGGATTTCATTTTAACTGTAACCTCTTTGAAAGTACATCGTTATAAAGTCATATATTTTGTTTCTGTAATAACTAATAAGAATAGTATGTGTACCGGAAGGCGATAGTCGACAATGCGTTAGTACGATGGCGGCAATGCGACAATTTGATAGTGCGATAATACGAGGACGAAAGTGCGACAATACGATGGCGACAGTGCGAAAGTACGATGGCGACAATGCGACAGTACGATGACGATAATGCGACGGTGCGACAATACGATTGCGACAGTGCGATAGTACAATGGCGACAAAGCGATAATACGATGACGACAGTACGATGACTATCGCATTGCCGCCATCGTACTATCGCGTTGTTGCATTGTCGCCATCGTAATATCGCATTGTCGCCTTCGTACTATCGCACTATCGCATTGTCGCCTTCTGGATTTTAATGTGTAACCACGATGGCACTAACGGTATTCCGTACATAATAAAACAATGTATTTAGTGTGGTTTAACCCAAGGCAAGACGCATCGCTCTCGAGTTCTGATCTAAAGGTGATATCAAAGAGGTACAGTCTAGCTTAATACCTGCAGTAAACAGCCAAATACTGGTTTACACAGACAGTGTCACAGGCTTAATCTAACTACCGGTATTATTACTTGTTATTCAGTGACTCGGTATCATACAAAGTTACGGTGTTCCGTTATTCTACTCGTTGTTTCGGATTGTCGGCCTCTGGATTGCAAAAGCGAGAACGCGAGACCACAATGCGATAAAGCGAGATCCCGAGATTAATATCGCGATCTTATCTCGTTATCTCTTGTCTTCCAGTTTTTCATCGTGTTTTCGCGTTCTTCTCCTTGCTTTTTTTAAAGGTCGAAAATGCGAGAACACAATGCAAGAACACGATATAAATGTATGTTATTTTCGCAATCTCGCATCGTATTATCACATCTTCGCACAGTAATCTCGCAAGTTTGCATCTTGATTTCGCACTAAAGAATTACAAGGGCGAGAACGCGGAAATACAAGTATTAATATCACGATATCGCATAGTGTTCTCGTGATTTCGATCATAACTGTGCAATCTCGCCTTCCGAGTGCATATGCTAAGGTATGTCATATAATCGCTGCATTGACCTTTTTAAAAATGTTTATTAAATATAGAGTTGCATGATGCACAGAACACGTGAGTCAGCATTATCGGGTTAATATAGTTGTGTACCGAACGGTGATATATTTCGACGTGTATCCAGCTGTTATACCATATTGGACGAGCTGATTGTTATTCTTAGTTTGAATGATTTAACCGCGTTTTCGCAGATCTGCATTATTTTTCGTTTCATCACGATGTTTATTTTTCATATAACAAAATGGATATGTTAGATACCGCAATCACACTGTTGGAAAACATGTATTTCTGTAAGATGTTAACGCAAGGGCGACGGAATTTGTGAAGCTTATAACTTCCATATAATGCTTTTTCTTTGCATTCTCATGCAATATGAAAATAATAGTGAATGTAGTTAAGAGTCATGTTAATAAGAACGCAATAAAATCGTGTCAATATTATCCTTTATTTTCCACAAAGTCATCGCCTACAGTCTCAATAGCTGGATAAAATTGCCATTAGGTTTATCATATCATCATTTACGTTCAACTACAATCATACAACAATCAAATGCAATACAGTTCACAACATTATACAGTATACTGTATGCCACCACGATTCCGCTCGTATATATGAGAAAGAAATTGTTCAAACAGTGTAAAAAAAAAACATAAAACAAGAGCTGTGTTTGTCAGAAACACAATGCCCCTACTGCGTGTTTTTTTTACCTTTGACCTTGAAGGATGACCATCACCTTGACCTTTCACCACTAAAAATGTGCAGCTCCATTAGATACACATGCATGTCACATATCAAGTTGCTTCAATATTCCAAATGGTATGACCAAACTTTAACCAAGGTTAAAGTTTTGGGACAGAAACATACAATGATATTTGACCTTTGACCTGAAGGTTGACCTTGACCTTGACTTTTCACCACTCAAAATGTGCAACTCCATGAGATACACATGCATGCCAAATATGAAGTTGCTATCTTTAATATTGCAAAAGTTATCAAACTTTAACCAAGGTTAAAGTTTTGGGACAGAATGACAGACATAATGAAAGACAAAATGGCAGACAGAATGACAGACAGAATGAGAGACAGAATGGCAGACAGGCCAAACATTATATACGCCCTCTTCTTCGAAGAAAGGGGCATAACAATAATAATCGTAATCCTGCTGCCACAGGAAACGACTTTCCGCTGATTTAAACTATGTGTTATAGACTGGCGCATTAATTATAATTCATTATACCGATTAGATTGTAAACATTGCAGTTAACTTTTAAACATTCAGTCTTGTTCTTATATTTATGTGCCGTTGTATTTCTTTGTATTTATTAATTTCCGCATATTAAAATGTTGTGTTATAGACTGGCGCCCGAGATTTTCATTATATCGATACAATAATAGTAAAATTTGCGGTGAACGCTTTAAATTCAGTTTTGTTTCATATGTATGTATCGTTTTGCGCTTAGTTTGTTTAGTTAGTTTATATTTACGCTGAATAAAACTGTGTGTTATAGAAAGGCGACATAAATGTTTTTTATATCGATATAACGGTTAAATGGTAAAAATAGAAGTGAATGTTTTGCCTGAGGTCTTGTTTTATATGTATATGTCGTTTTTATTTATTCCATGGGGCTGAACAGTGTTGAGTATCCAGTATGTTTCTCGAAGTTTTCGTGTTTCATCTGACCATAAAAACTCCGCCATTTAATCATGAGTTGTATTTATTAAATCGTGAGTTTCATTTTCATTTAGCTAAGAATGCACTTTAAGACGTTGATATGACTTGATGAATCATTTCCATTGGTGCAAAGAAAATGATTGTCAATCGTATTGTATCGACTGGTTTGAAGTGTTGATGTACTTTCAAGCATTGCTTTATATTATTTAACACATTGTTAAAAAACTGTCGTTTATAGACTGTGATTTACATTCACATTACCCTTAATCTGTTTATGTGAAGCGTTTATAATTTAAGTATCATGTACATTGTTTTGTGCTATATCTACATCCAGCTGTAGTAGCGTTTTGGTTATTGTATGCTTCTATGTGTTCTCATATTTGCCGACGTTTTAATCAGAGTGAAAAGTACTGTGTATAAACCACAAATTGATTGTCAAGTTTGTTTGATTGCACTAGATTCCACTTGTGTTCATCTAATCTTGATTATACTTGGCCAGAATGTTTATCTTGTCAATATATAGCCGGAGTTTGAATCATGGCCAAGAATTGGGTCACTAGGACCTGTCCAATTTTAGATAAAAAAAAACGCTTTAGAGGCCACGTGTACGACTCAATCTTAAGGAAACGTTGTCAGAATGTCTATCTTGACAATACTAGTATCTTAGCCGAGTTTGAATTGAGTCTTATGAGTATGATCAAAGCGCCGACGGCATTCATAAGTATTATTATTATACGTAGTCGAACTATCTTTTTTTTAAGAAGACGTTTTGTCGGAAGATTTTTATTTATTTAGTATGTGTATGCATTATAATAAACAGGTTTATAAAAATCACGGCTGCAGCTGCATTTTTCAAAAAAAAAATCACAAGGGATAGTCGAATGATTGAGTCATTGCCATCGAGCGCCTGTGTCGGTATCATACAAAGTTACGGTGTTCCGTTAGACTACTAAATGTTTCGGATTGTCTGCCTCTGGATTACAAAAGCGAGAACACGAGACCACAATGCGAATGCGAACTCAAGATGCGAGAACACGAGATTACAATGCGAATGCGAACTCAAGATGCGAGAACACGAGATTACAATGCGAATGCGAACTCAAGATGCGAGAACACGAGATAACAATGCGAATGCGAACTCAAGATGCGAGAACACGAGATTACAATGCGAATGCGAACTCAAGATGCGAGAACACGAGATTACAATGCGAATGCGAACCCAAGATGCGAGAACACGAGATTACAATGCGAATGCGAACTCAAGATGCGAGAACACGAGGCTACACCTCGAATGCGAACTCAAGATGCGAGAACACGAGATTACAATGCGAAAACGAACTCAAGATGCGAGAACACGAGATAACAATGCGAATGCGTACTCAAGATGCGAGAACACTTGACTACAATGCGAACTTAAGATGCGAGAACACGAGATAACAATGCGATAACGCGAGATCCCGAGATTAATATCGCGATCTCGCATCGTAATCTGTTGTCTTCCAGTTTCGCATCGTGTTTTCGCGTTCTCCTCCTTGCTTTTTTAAAGGTCGAAAATGCGAGAACACGATATAAATGCATTTAATTCTCGCAACCTCGTATCGTGATCTCGCAATATCGCATCGTATTATCGCATCTTCGCACAGTAATCTCGCAAGTTTGCATCCCAATTTCGCACATGAATTACAAGGGCGAGAACGCGGAAATACAAGTATTAATATCACGATATCGCATCGTGTTCTCGTGATCCAGATCATAACTGTGCAATCTCGCCTTCCGAGTGCATATGCTAAGGTATGCCATTTAATCGCTGCATTGACCTTTTTATAAAATTTTATAAAATATATAGTTGCATGGTGCACAAAACACGAGAGTCAGCATTATCAGGTTAATTTAGTTGCGTACCGAACGGTGATATATTTCGACGTGTATACAGCTGTTATACCATATTGGACGAGCTGGTTAATATTCTAAGTTTAAATTATTTAACCGCGTTTTCGCAGATCTGCATTATTTTTCGTTTCATCACGATGTATATTATTCATTGATAAAATGGGTATGTTAGATACCGCAATGACACTGTTGAAAAACTGTCAAAAAGCCGCTGTAGACAGGTGGCCGTTGTTCTCAGATTACCACTTTTTAGATCGTTGTTCAGTTGGTAGTATTGCTAGGTCTTTACTTTACCCAGTCGTTTCATTAACATAATTATTTAAACAAATGCTTATTGCCGATAAATTAGTATAACATAAATTATTTTTAGTGAATACTACAAATTAATATCTTATAAATTGATTCAAATTCATACCTATTCTTAAACGTATGAGTTTATCAATGATAATAATGTTGTTTACTCATGCATCTCTTTAAGTTTAATTCAGTATTTCTGTAACATGTTAACGCAAGGGCGACGGAACTTGTGTAGCTTATAACTTCCAGATAATGATATTTCTTTGCATTCTCATGCAATACGAAAATAATAGTGAATGTAGTTAAGATTCATGTTAATAAGAACGCAATAAAATCGTGTCAATATTATCCTTTATTTTGCACAAAGTCATCGCCTACAGTCTGAATAGCTGGATGAAATTGCCCTTTATCATGTCATCATTTACGTTCAACTACAATCATACAACAATCAAATACAATACAGTTCACAACATTATACAGTTAACTGTATGCCACCACGAGTTCCGCTCGTAAGTAACTATCCAGAAGCCACAACTAACGTTTCCTTCGGAGAAAAACAAATCCTAAATTGGATAACGTTTAT
>VMBQ01000618.1:171583-190906 GCA_007657795.1 Dreissena rostriformis
ATGCCTAAAGCGCATTTTGGAGATAAAGTGGCAGGATCGTATCCCGCACAGTGACATACTGGAACGTGCTGGGATCCCAAGCATGTATGCCACTCTAACTCAACGTCGCCTCCGCTGGCTTGGTCAAGTGCGCCGAATGGAGGATGGAAACCTACCAAAGGACGTCATGTACGGCCAGCTTGCAACTGGCACGCGACCTGTAGGTCGCCCAGTCTTCAGGTACAAGGATGCCTGCAAGATGGACTTTAAAGCCTGCGGCATTACAGCAAAATCCTGGGAGACTCTTGTCGAGGATCGCACCGCTTGGCGACAGTCTATAAACAGAGGCATCGAGGCAGCTGAGGAAAGCAGATCCGGACATGAAACTTGGAAGAGAAGCATGCGAAAAGCGCGCGCCGCCATCCCCCCCCCCCGACTGCAATCCCGTTTGTGTGCGTATTGTGCAACAAGGACCGCCACACCCGCATCGGCTTGTTAAGTCACAGCAAACGTTGCCCCCAGAAGTGACAAAAAGAGCGCATAAGCATAGTCTACAGAGACTCAGCTCTGCCAACCAACCAACCAACCAACCATATAAAAATATATTACCATCCTAGTATACACTATAATGCACTACACACAGTAAGGATCTATGATCTCTTTACACAAGCATACTGATACAACAAGATACTATCAATAGTAATATTCAGTTACGCAAAATATTTAAAGACAAGTATGTTGATTTAACGATGCATCATTATACAGCTGAACTTGAGTAAAATGATAGAAAACATTGCAAATGCATGATTAACTTTTCAAATCAAAACCCTGGAAATGAGTAAAACTTAACACAAGCAGTCCATCCGAAAGAGTTAAATGTGTGTGCGTTACGTGTCGTCCCAGATTAGCCTGTGCAGTCTGCATACGATCGTGTTCTTTCATTTTCGACCTTAAAAACGAACACGTTACCACAGAGCGAAAACACGAGATAACAATGCCAGATCAAAATATTACTGTCACAATTCCGCATCGTAATCTTGCATTTCCGCATCCGTATCTCGTGATATCGCATCGTTATTTCGCTCGTTCATATCGTTTTCTCGCGGCCTCGTCCTTGTTATCCAGAGTTCGACAGGGGGAAACAACGAGTTGCCCTAACGGAATACCGTAAAACGTCGATGAATTCAATACACATCTGTTTCTATGAATACGTCTCATTTTGTCTCTTTAAGCAGTTCTCTTCCATTATACGCATCACTTGGATCTGCCAGTCTCGCCGTTGCGTTGGGTTTATTGGGCCGATTTGCCGTTGCGTTGGGTTGATTGTGTCCATTTGCCGCGTTGGGTTGATTGTGCCCATTTGCCGTTGCGTTGGGTTGAGTGTGCCCATTTTCCGTTGCGTTGGGTTGATTGTGCCCATTTTCCGTTGCGTTGGGTTGATTGGGCCCATTTGTTGCGTTGGGTTGATTGGTCGCATTTGGTCCATGTACTGCAGCCTGCGTTCCCGCCTCATTCAGACGTATGGGGCGTCCATATCTGGAAAACAGGGTTACTTGTCGTCTGCTGTTAATCGAGGTGTCGTCACTATCGTCATCGTCGTCATCTCTACTGGACACACCTGTCCAAGCTTGTTCGACACTTGTATCTGAAAGCAGATTATCAAACATGAATATTATTTCGGGTATTTTTTAAAACCGCAGAAAAGCCTTGTTCCGGATTAACATGTTTATTTGGAAAGCAAGTTTATGTTTGTTCGGCACAAAAAGTTCACAGTATAAGTTAAAATAATAAAAAAGCAGCGGAGTCTCATTTGGGTCTACGCTGTTTGCCAAGGCCTTTTTTTTAAGACGCTAGGCATAAATGGTACATTTATTTTCATTGACCCCAACGTTAGCATTTTGACGAATATAATACTGATTTGTTTGTTAACCGGTTATGTTTCATTACATGCTATATACATTTGCCAAATATATGTGCGAATTACATCACCACCTGAGTATGTAAACCCCTGAAGACGCAATATTATATGAAGTTATTTTGACTAACAAAACTGAGGAATTAATATTAAATTGACATGTTTTGATACGTATGCTACTATTTAATATTGTACCTGGTTGTTAGTAGGAAGTTGTTACCGAAAAAGCAATTGATGAATCCGGGGCGCCTTGAATATATGAGTCTCGTTCTGGGAAAACTGGGCTTAATGCATGTGCGTAAAGTGTCGTCTCAGATTATTACGTGCAGTCCGCGCAGGTTAATTAGGGACGATATTTTCTGACTTTATGGAATTTTTTATTTGAAAGAAGTCTCTGCTTAACGAAAATCCAGTTAAGGCGGATGGTGTCGTCCCTGATTAGCCTGTGCGGACTGCACATGCAAATCTGGGATGACACTTTAAGCACATGCATTAAGCCTGGTTTTCCGAGAACGAGGCTCATGAAATATGGAAACAAACTGGTAGTGTTTACTATAGCCTGTGTTTATGTGTCTGATGTATGTTGATAGGGTCATAGAATCCTTGAATACACATGTGTCGTGTTCTGAGAAAACTTGACAAAATGCATGTGCGTAAAGTGTCATCCCAGATTAGCCTGTGCAGTCCGCACAGGCTTATCCGGGACGACACTTTCCGCCTAAACTGGATTTTCGATAAGAAGAGACATCATTTAAACGAAAAATTCCATAAAAGCGGAAATTGTCGTCCCTGATGAGCCTTTGCGGACTGCACAGGCTAATCTGGGGTGACAATTTACGCGCAAGCATTATGCCCAGTTTTCTCAGAACACGACACACATGTATGCACTTTTTCGTTGAATATGAACACGAAATCTACTTACATGTGCACTTGCCAGACTCTTTACTCCTGAAATTATCAATTAAACGAGATTAATTGTATTGTGTAGATGCTTTTACTTATATGTAAAACAGAACAGAACATAATTTTATTACATATGAACTTTCCAATTTCTAGTGCTGAACAAATGATATTACAAAACAAATTAATATAGTAAGTGGTTTTGAAGAAATATTATAAATCAAGTAATGGATTTACTTAACACTTCAGATATTTAAACAAAAATCCGTCGTATCTCACATATTAACAGTGTATCTATTTATAAATGGAACCGTTTTAGTATGTCGTTGAAATCAATAAAATAAAATTATAATTATATTTTTGAAGGAGCATACAATAATACAATTTAAATCCCAATCACATATATTATTTAAGTAGTAACGGCAAAAAAACAACAAAATCTATATCATCATATAATAGCTACACAACATGGTTAAATACAGCATTTCACATAATGTCATAATTCAATTTAATGTAAAGTTATACATTAAACATAACTATACATTACTATTTGTATTATTGAGCGTATAACGTAGGCGATTAGTGTCTCTAATATAAACTTAAAAACTTGAACATTCCACTATATATATTTTGTATTTAATATCTGTGTATGATTAAACATGCTAGGTCTGAATCTGTCATACGTTTTAGTGAAGATTTCTCTAATTTGGACGAATGAAGAACATTAAAAAAGGGGAATTCATCTTTTACTTCATTGCTGTCACATAATTGGCGGAGCCGAAAGTCTCTTTCTATTCGATTATATCTTCCAGTCTGAATGATCAATTCGTGTTTTATTATTCTAAGAAGAAAGGTTCTAAGAAGCTTTAGTAAAGATTAACAAAGTTGGACCTTTTAATACACATGTTCTAGTGCGATACATGTTCCCGACAAGTCATAATGTAGGTTATATTCTAAGTAAGTTAGAACATATAAAGTATAAATTTAATCTTATTGGCTAAGAAGGGGCTCGCTTCGCCGCGCTTGTCAATAAGATATGACTTTATATGTTCCAACGATTACATCTAGCTTATTGTTATGTACGTCACTGTACCAAGTTACGGCCACAAGGTGTTTGCCTTCAAATAACACACCGTCTATGTGGTCTATTGGTTAGGGCGTTCGACCACACATACCATACGGCCTCTGCGGTCTAGTGGTACGTTCACGGGGCACGTTCTCACACGGCCGGTTGGCGACCAAGCCGCTAGATAAAACTGGACGGCTCTAACTTGAGCCTTGTTCTGCGAAAACTGGGCTTACTGCATGTGTTTAAAGCGTCGCCTGCACAGGCTAATCAGGGACGACACTTACCGCCTACACTAGAGTTTCGCTCAAAAGAGACTTTCTTTAAACAAAAAATGTCATAAAACCGGAAAATATCGTCCCTGATTAGCCTGTGCGAACTGTGCTAATCTGGGACGATACTTCACGCACATGCATTAAGCCCAGTTTTCCCAGAACGAGGCTGGTACTAAAATCAAAACATTTACCTGCAACATTTGAGAAGCATCCGCGTGACGCGTTTCCTGAAGATGACCATAAAGATGAGCACAAGGAAACCGATCACACCAAAGACGATTTCGATAATGTTTGCGGTGGTCAATTTGAACTCTTTTTTGAGAACTGCGAAAAACAAAACCCCAAAAAACGTTATACAGTGAAACCTGTCGATACAGAACGGCACATGGGCCGCATACACAAATCTAAATTATTCGTGTGTGGGTTACAATCTTCTGGGCGAAGACAAAGAACAACGAGTCGATCGATTGATTTTCAGAGGTGTTCAGTTTATCGAGGTTTAAAGCAAGCGTGGTTCGAAGCTGTGTACAGCAATAGTTGGTTGTACAATGTAGAATATTAAATAAGTAGAATATTAAATACATTTAAGTAGAATATTAAATAAGACCGCATACTAATTATTTGTTACGTTAAAGATGTTTATGGTGTATAATAAAAACAAACAAAAAACACACCTATGAAACTCGTTAATGTATGCTTAGAACACCGCACAGCACCTAAACAAGAATAATTACGATTGTTGTTGGCGCTTACTAACAGTTTGAAAAACCATACAGTCTGATTTTCGGCCGCCTGGCATATAAATATAAACTAGTTGAAATGTTTCAACATTTTATAATAGAAGTAGTTTTCAAAAGATAAAGACTATTGCACAACTTTGCATTTATCATCGAGTTTTTGATGCCTTTTTTGTAGGACCAATTATTAAAATTGCACGTCTGCGGAATCCTGATTGACAACCGTTCGGTTTTTCAGATTGCGATCACATTATAATCGTTCGGTTCAATCCGGATCCACACATTTTGGGGGAAAAGTCATATCCGTAGGTACAAAATAATGATTGCCCATTTCATAGTAGTTTCTTTCAGATACTTATATTTGATATGAATGTAAAATGATTATAAATCGGTTAGCTTAGTGTGATTCTAAAACTAGGAAATCTACGCTATTTTTGCCACAGGCGGACATTGGTTACTACGTTATTTTAAAATCTTAGTTGTAACTTGTTACAAACTCAACACCGGGGGATGAAAATAAAATATAAACCCATGTCCGCCTGTTTAAAAAAAAAGCTTATGAACAAATGTCAACAGTTGCCCGTATGTCGCAATACTTAATATAATAAAATTGGCCTCAATAGTACCTCGTTCACAAACGGCGTCGGCCTGTGTGTTGCACGGCACGTACGGCGTGTTACCATTCGGGCAAGCGGTGCAGAGTTTGCAAGGCGAAGAGGCTGAACTGATGTTGGAGAACGTCACACCATCGGTGCAATGTTCACACACCGTATCAGACGTTGGTGTGGCTGAAAACATATACCGGGTATTATGGGATACCAAAGGGGTCGAAACTTTAACTTCTGCTGCAGCAGAAAAATCCTGCTCGAGCAGCATTTAAATGCTGCTCGAGCAGCAATTTGCTGCTCAAGCAGCATTTTTATCTGCTGCAGCAGAACAAGTTTCGACCCCTTTGGTGCGCCAATGGTATAACTTCTGCTGCAGCAGAAAAATCCTGCTCGATCAGCATTTAAATGCTGCTCGAGCAGCAGAAGTTAAAGTTTCGACCCCTTTGGTATCCCGTAGGGTATTGTCATTGTACAACCGTTGTGTTTCATTTATCTTTTCGCGAAAATTGTACATGTGTCGGAAACTTTGCCAAAATTGTATTCACAACAAAGTTTGTACAAATAAGGATAGCAATACATAACATTTCACAATGAACAAGATACATTTCAAGAAGTGCTGGTTAAGCCTACGCACATATTAATTATAAAAGGCATACCCAGCCGTTTCACGCCAAATCCAACGGCACACTCGCCTATTCCATCAACTGCTTGTCCGAAAGAAAGCGCAATAAAAATAACACATTTAATATTAAACTCCATAGCTTACAAGAATTCTAATTCGACGAGAGACAAATCTGAATGACGATTTTCGAAAGATGCTGATCGTTACTGTTAACTTTAAATACACTGTGACTTATCATTGTATACACTTTCCCCACAATGTATAATACCGGTTGTCATTCAGTCGCCCCAGGTATGTACTTCACACATGAATAAACACAAACTAAAACATCTACCCTAAACCAGATATCCCGGTATAACGCACGTTACATAAGCAACGGATATTGCTTTAAACTGAATTAAAGTTGTGGTATTGTGTTACGGTTAGTTTTGTCTTTAATCGCGGGCTATCATGTCGCGTATTAAAATGATGTGTTCACAGATTTTTACATTTGTGAAGTTCGTAATTGAATGTTTTCACATTGATTCATGTAAACAGAATGGAATTGAAGATCGAGATCCAATATAAAACAAGACTAGAATTTAAGAAATAAGAAGAAAAAGGTCTTTACCACCTAGGGTCAAACCACTAACCTTTAGCTTATGCAGCTATCACTTAAATCACTCAGCCTGCAACGCTTTTACCCTGTGGTGTGCATTATATATGCAATCCGCGTATAGTGACAAAATAGAATTAAAACAACAGAAACATTCCAACTTATTCAATCGTTTCGCGTTTTTAACGCTTTATAGTTTTATCAATTTATTATGACGATTACTCATAAACCAAACTGTATTTTCAGCATAAGTCTACGTGATTAGTGTTATTTTGCTCCCTGATGTACATACAGTGTTCTTTCATTTTTATGAATCTGTAACAAAAAGTTGGAAAATGGTCATTTTTACAATCTGTCAATAAGTCTCTATAAACTTAAAATTATAAAGGCATAGTTTCAGAATGTCTGGCCCGTCCATGGTTTCTTCCACTCATTGTATTGGTCTTCCACACACTATCTTATATTTATCAATATGACTTATTAAAGTGACTTGTTCACAGTTTGGAAAAAGTGACGATTACAAAAAATGTCAGAGATTAAAAAAAGAATGTATACCGGTACATTTTGTTTAAACATGCGAAATTACACTTGTTCATGAATGGATACTCATCATTCAAAATTGGTAAAATAATAAATCGTTTGTAACGCTTTTCCTATATAATTTGG
The DNA here is from genome assembly GCA_007657795.1 of Dreissena rostriformis. NCBI lineage: Eukaryota > Metazoa > Mollusca > Bivalvia > Myida > Dreissenidae > Dreissena > Dreissena rostriformis. The sequence goes on from VMBQ01000618.1 coordinate 178,947, forward strand.
AAAACACGTGTATTACTAATATTGCGTTTGTGAATCGGCAAAAATAACTAAGGCATGTGTAGCGCAGTGGTTGCGCACTATCTTTTGATTTCAGATGTCCCGGGTTCGAATCCCGGGAAGGCATTCTTTTTATTAGGTGGTGCATGCACCTCGCGACCTTGGCGAGAGTTTTCGAAGACTTTAACTCTCCACTAGCTGTTGCTTTTAGTACCATAGAAGGCGGATAGGGAAATCTTCTGTTGGACGTTTTCTCCCGCTGTCACCTGGCATGGGAAAGATCCGCCGGATGATACGTTTACGCCTACTCTTTCGGAACTACCATAGTCTGGAGACGGGTGTGAAGCGGGACTGGAGCTGCGGAGGTGGCAGTTGTAGAAGACGGACGGGCGGACCCAGGCAGCAATGCGGATACATCGTAATTGCATTCCTAAGGTAACAAATCCCTACTAATCTGCGGCTATACACATTCTTCACAGAGGCTCAACGGTCTTATTTTGATTGTATATGCAATTAAAAATCGGAAAATGTTCACAGCGGGTGACAAGATCTTCCTTGCAATAAAGAATTAATAACCCCTATTAATCTGCGGTCAGTTGCATATTTGGTATTAATGGCATTTTGGAAATAATGGACCCCTGACATTCTGCTTAGATTCAAAATTAAGTGGGGGATAATAGTCTTGTTGTATTTAATAAGTAATGAATCCCTATTCGCCCGAGTTCTTACGGTCTGTGCAGTTCTTTACGGTTTTGATTGCGTTGAAAAACTTATCAACCGATATTAGCGGTGGCATAGAGGTGACATTCACTCCTCTTTTTTTTTAATTGCACTCCTCTTTTTTTCTATCTCGTGGCCTCGACTTAGTATCTCGAGGCCACGACTTACTAACTCGTGGCCACGGGCTAGCTATGTCGTGGCCACGAGATAGAAAAACACAGAACTGCAAAACTAAATAAAAGGGGAGTGCAATATAAAACATAGCGGTGCAGTAAATCAAGGCAGGGTGCATTAAACAAAAGAGGAGAGAATTTTAGCTATCTCGAGATCCCGACTAAGCTAACACGTGGCCTCGAGTAGCTAACTCGTGGCCACGAGTTAGTCAGCCAATCAAATTTTGCGTAACATGTGTAAATATTCTGTACGCATATATATATATATATATATATATATTCTGGCCAAAGCGGGCTTTTACTGTGATGATTACTTCCCTTTTTACAAAGATTACCATGGACGACCATATGGAAATGGAAAAAAATTCTGCGAAAAAGACGGTTAACAATTTGATTGGCTGACTAACTCGTGGCAACGAGTAAGCTAAGTTGGGGAGAGGAGTTCAATTTTAAAAAAGAGGAGTGAATGTCACCTCTATGCCACCGTAGATATTAACCTGCGCTCATGCATACTTCAGAGGCACTCTGGATCAGCAGACGATTTATTGCTTAAATCTATCTTACGGAGGATTCCGGAGATAGTCGATGTATCACAATTGTATTCAGAGGGTGCTTATACGGTTACGTTTGGGTTTAATAAGTAATTGAACCCTATAGATCTGAGACCAGTAAAGATTCACAGTAGCTTTAACGGTCTTAGTTGCATTTTAGAACTAATAGACCACTATCAATCTGCGTCGAGTCAAACCTTAGAGGTTGCTTATCCGGTATTTTTGCATTAAATAAGTAATGAACACCTATTTATCTGTAATCATCAGTAACGGACCTCATACACAATCATAAAAAGATGATTCGCGTTTTAAACCAGTCTTCATATCTCGAAGGTGTATAAGTAATGGAACCCTATAGATCTGAGACCAGTAAAGATTCACAGGTGCTTTAACGGTCTTAGTTGCATTTTAGAACTATTAGACCACTATCAATCTGCGTCGAAGCAAACCTTAGAGATTGCTTATCCGGTATATTCGCATTAACTTTGCCATATATTGTAGGTTTTCAAAATAACACGGCTACGTGTAAACAAAGAGCTATCAATATACATGTATATTAATTATTAATAGATCTTAGTTATAATACTGTTGGATTTGCAATTTACGGCTACAAAAGCTGTAGTCTGCACGGAATTTATTTTCCTTAAAGTTTGCTACTACTAAGTGTGTTTATAGCGCAGTACGTTTATGTCGTCACTTCCCATATGTGAGTCTTAATACGATGTTAACGATAGTTGTGGTCTACATACATATTTCATGCAATTCGTTACTAATATGTAGTGATTTTCTTGATATGCTCCATCCTCGTATCGAACGTCAAACGTAAAATAAGGTAATTATTTTAAGAATACCCTTTGTTAAGTTCAAAATTCTATGATAATTTTATTTATAAATATATTCAGTTACTTGCTGTGTTTTACATGTCCTTTAATTAAGGAACTTATGGACACTTTTGCTAATATATGTTTGTTGTAAATGAAAAATTCTATCGCAACATAAATGTGTCGTAAGATCGTAAGATATTTCATAAGCAAGGATCCTCAAGTCCTACTCGATAAGATAGCAGCGAGGTAAAACATGGCGTTCGTCTTCGGAGATTTTCTGTCATTTTCAATAAATAGCGGGAACTCAAACAACATAACTAAAACAAACGCATTTAATTTGTTCATGCAATATATTTAGTGCACAAACCAAAAATTGCTCCTGTTCATGAGAAAAAAATATAATAAAAACTCGAACACATTTCAATGTTTGGTTCTACTGCAGCTAAAGAATCGCCGGAACCTCTCAGCTAGAGTTGGCGGCTGGCTTGCCACATCCGTCTGTCGATCATTTGTAGTAAGCACGCCAGTTTCCCCGAAAGGTGTCACTTTAGCAGTCCATGCTACATACTGGGCTATTGCGTTGAGGTTTGAATCGTTTTCATTAACAAAGTTGTCAAAAGACATGTTGACGCAGTCCAGACTGTGGCCTCTCTTCACATGTTTACGCCATACCGCGTGCTTGGCATCCGTAAGTCCAGATTCCGCATCGGAAAAAGATGTGGAACTGTAACTTTCTACCGCCGTGGGGAGCATTTGCCGAGGAAAGCATCTGTAATTAAGATGTGCCCCGCTTATAAAGGCGCCCGATGATGATGAAGTGGTCAGTGACGCGCTGCACCAAATGTCGCCGCTTGGTTTAGACTGCAGGCCATCAATGGCGGTGGTGAAATCATCCCAGACCGCGGCGGCCTTTGCACTGCTGCATAACTGAAAGGACTGCTTGCCTTTGAACTGACTTGATATGTTGATAACCCTGTTGCAGTTCTTGTACGTGACACCGAGCAGTCCCAATGGAATGAGGGACTTCAGATCGTAGTCGATATGAGGTCCGCGGAGGTTGATGTCCGCTACGACGACGCACCTCTCACCAATCCCGATACTGAACAGACCAATGGCGTCCATGGTACCGCCGAGGAGGGCCACAAAAATGCCCTCGGCCTGAAGTCTCTCGTCGATGTTATACTTGCTGCGGAGAACGCTCTGTAATTTGTTTGCTTCCATTCTGCTCTTGCTCGATTGCTTCTTTGACGTTGTAACTAGCGTTAACGTTGACGTCGCGTTATCCTAAACGTCATAGATTGACGTCGTGACGTTTGTGTGCATCGTCAAGGTTTACGTGTAGATAAATAATTTCGAACAATTGAATGTACATGTTGTTTTCGTACTAAGTGAATAAAAGTGTAGAAATATATATTATCCAGCGGCGAGTGTCTCAATGCCATAAATTAAACGCAACACACAACTTTTATCTCATTACACTCAACCATTACAGAAAACATTAAGCGGTTTCGTTTAATTTTTTGGTGTCTGGTGGAGTTTTATTCAACGAGTGAAATTAGAAAAAAATAGTTTATTGAGTGTCGTATCCACGCGTAAAAATAGAGAGCTAAACTTTGTCTATTACCTTTGTATAGTTTGTCAAATTAATAATTAAACTTCGCGAGAGATGCTTAAACGCCACGCGTTCGTGTATCGTGGCGTCATCAAAATGACGCGATAAATGAATCAAACATAGGTTTTTATAAGTATGCTGTGAAAAAAGTGTCACCTAATTGTTGTAGGTATTCATTGCGTTTTTAAATGTTGAATGCAACATTTAAGCAGCAGTGTGTTTGTGAATATTCTGCACGCATTTACATGTTGTTGATGCGAAAATAGTGCGATTGTTCATATATTTTCACTACAGTGAAAAATATGAAATCTTATAAATATGTTTACAGATATGGATATTTCTTGAACTACAGAAATGGATTTTTCCTGACCAATAAAATTCAATATTTGAAATACTGAATTTGAATACTGAAAAAAATATACTAAAACTTAATGCCACTGAATGCGTTATACTTTCGAAATATTCGTGCATTCTCTTAAAGCATTTAACATTATGTGAATGAAAAGCGTAGCGGTTAAAAATGCATGCATCTCACGAGGAATACCCTGGTTTGTTGTAATTTATCAAAATTATCACTCATATTTAAAATTGGCAAATATTTTTTCTAATATTCTTCCATATACAGAGACATACATCAATAAAATATTGAAAAATTATTATATTCTTAATATGCTATATGAATTATATTTCGCAAAAACGATCAAAAATAACAAGTATACAATCACATAGATAAAAGTGCAAGTCTATTTTTATAATGGCTTTCCCCAAAAGTTGGTTAATTCGGATAATCTTTGTATTGTTTTGTTCTATTAATTGATGCTTACTTGACTTTGTTGGGTGATTATCTTTTTCTTGTGATTACAGTCAAGTGTTTTGGCCTCCTTTATTTGTGCCCCACCATCCGTTAACTATGATGGCTGGTTATTTAACCATATCTTTCAGTCATTTTGGCGGGGTTGAAGAAGGTCGCCAATACGACAACGAGAAAGAACAACATCTTTACCCGACAGAACGACGAAATTGGCTGTGATGCGAAAATTATAACAGTTGTCGCCTTTTTGTAGTTCTGGCGGGTATATTGGTCGTTCTGGCTTGTTTTGGCGACCTTCAAACACGCAAACACGCCAAATACGAAAGTAGGAATAATGCATTTAAAACATTTCATTAAAAAAACACGCTGTAATCATATACTAGTAGATGATGTACTACACATTTCCCTCTTCTGACTAAAGGCAATGACAAAATAATTCCTGCTCCTTAATAGTTTAAATGCTACATTCGCTTCGTGTATGTATCTCTTAAATGATCAATAATACAAAAAGACATTACGAATTCAAAAACAACTTGTTCGAGAGTAGTATAACTGATAACATGCTATTTTTTTTTAATAAAAGCTGTTTTGTCCTTGTCCACGTTCAAGGCGTACGTTAACACCCGATGGGGCGCCTAATGTATTGTATTGTATTGTATTGAATTGTATTGTATTGTATTGTATTGTATTGTATTGTTTTGAATTGTATTGTATTGTATTGTATTTATTGAATTGTATTGTATTGTTTTGTATTGTTTTGAATTGTATTGTATTGTATTGTATTGTATTTATTGAATTGTATTGTATTGTTTTGTATTGTATTGTATTGTTTTGAATTGTCTTATATCGTATTGTATTGTATTGAATTGCATTGTATTGTATTGTATTGTATTGAGCTTGGGAACGCGGACAGTCCTTCGACCGGGTAGAAATCACCGACAGTCTCTTCCGCAATATCTCATGCGCCCTTACCACTTCCACGAGCTCAATTTTTCGGTACGACCTCAAGAAGTACGGTTTTTATGCCCAAATCGCAATTTCGTGTCGACCGCGGTGACTATTAGCGATGACCTCCCGAACCGGATGCTTCTTTTCGCTAAGACCATTCACGAGCCTGTAGGGCATTTCACAGAAAACGGCGCGAAGTTCGTATAGGGGTCCAAATCAGAAGATATTGACGTTGTGGTGCAGGGTACCGGATCCAGCTTTCCATTTATGGCGAATGGCAGAGTTAGCCCTGTCCTTTAAGACTGTATAACGTTCCTAATAGGTAGTCGAAATTAGATTGAAGATGAGAAGTGCATTGTTATACTTATTATGAATTATATGAATAACAATTAATTGTCCTTAATCCCTGTTTCGTGAATGTTGTTTGTTAAACTTATATATACTGGTTTTGTTAATCTCGAACAATTTATTTTCGAATGTATCATCCGGTACAATAACACAAATAGTAAACATCAGTGTTGGATAACAAAAAGTGATGTTTTAATGCAAATGTACTACTTTGATAACACTGGTAAAACTAAGATACCAAAATATATTCAGAATTAAAGCGTATTAAAACTGTTCATCATGCCGTTCCCAGCTTGCAAACATATATTGGACCGCCGTCGGCCGATTTCGTTTTTATGTCGGCTTGATATCGGCAACGACAGCGGGCCGTTATCGTTGTGCCGATCGATATTTGCACATATATATGACATTGTCTCTTATTTTAATCATTTTAAATTAAATATGACTAGTGTACTTAACGCAAATAAGTTTGATCTATTAAGTAGTCCGATAAACTTGAACATATTCTGACATAAACATTCGTTAATATCCATAAACACATTCGCTTTAATCTAAATGTTCGATTAGTCCGTAAAAGGTCAGTGTTTATATTCAAACTATGGCAGGTCTGCTTACTCTGCATTAGACCACACGCACAGTTTTTATTTGATTTTATCCTTCACTTTGTTTTGTTACCTCACAACGACCTTGTACAGTCACAATGCGTCGATGCTACAGAGGAGCCCTGCACTTTATGGGAAGAAGAAGATGAAGAAGATGTCGTACTTGAATAAACCAGAGCATAAGACTAGACACTGTTGACAGAAATTCTAAAAACGAAATAAATGTACCAACAACTGTTAAGCAGGTTTCCTCTAAGCAATCCTGAATCAGTGGCAAAATGAGATTTCACAGAGTTGTGTAATTTTGTAAAAATAATTGTTGGTTATAACGAAAAGGATACTTGTATGATACTTATAATAGCGTGTTAGAAATAACCTAAAATGATATACATGCACGAACCTACATATTACGAGGACATTGTAACATTAGTAATTTTCTGTAATATACGTAGAAAAAAAACAAGCACATGGTGGCATACTTCTTCATTCGATAGCCGGATACATTTTCATACAAACATAACTATCGACATTCCCAATGTAGTATGCACAGTAACCACCTTGAACCTTTCTATCCAATGATCGCATGGGTTTGACCGTGTGCTGAAAAGATAAGAGTAAAACCAAACACCAGACAAAAACAATGTAGCCACACATTTAACAACATTTGTTTCGCGAATATTTCAGTAGGTTCAATAAAGCGCATACGTATATATAATTTATGAGACATATACATGTAATGCATACGTGTATCAATAAAGTGAAAGTTGGACAATTCGGTGAATAGCATATTCTATGTCGAAAAACGTCTGTAACGCCTGCCTTGTAATTGTTTATTTTGTTTTAATTCTTACAATAATGATTCATTAAATTACAATTTTTAATAACTGTTAAATTCATAAATGACAGATCCGGTATATTTTTATTGTATGATTATACTCAAGAAATGAGATACATGCTTAAACCTCTCTGTGTGGATGCAGAGTGTACACTAGTGGTCAGTTCTGCATCTTTTCTGACCAGTGCTTATCTTTACCTGGATACTAAGAATAGCAGTGCTCTTATTCGATTGGATGTTTACCAAAGTAGCTAGCGATATATGCCAGCTACACCTCAGAATCAGGGGACTGGCACATTGTTGGCCTTTCCATTAACTCTTTCAGTGCTGGAACCGAATTTTGAAGGCCTTTGCAAACAGTTTCGATCCAGATGTGACGCCACAGAACGTGGTGTCTCATCAGGATCCAAACTGTTTGCTTTTCTGATAGTATGCTTTGAAAAAAAAATCGAAGAAAATACTAATTTTAGAAATTCAGCAGACAACATTTTAGCAGACGACACATTTCCCAGCATGCAAAGGGTTAAGAACTAATCACCCGAAACATCTGGGTACACAATAAACAAGTGAAAGACTAATGTTAGACCCCCTGGCTCTAAGTTTAAAGAGTTAGTCCACTAAATGAAAGTTTGGGGTTAGTGAATTACTAACCTGCCAGACCTGTTTAGTGTAGCAACTGTTAGTTTTATCATGGAGGTGAGTTTAATGTTCTAAGTTGATATTTCAGTAAGTGAAAGTGACTTAGTATTTTTCTCTAAATGAAAATATTAAATTAGTGATTTACTGTGTTTCGCTAACTGGAAATGTTAATTTAGTAAAGTTAGTTTAGTTCTTTTAACTAAGTGAAATTATTAACTTAGTGATTTCTAAAGCAAAGTGACTTGGTCTTTTTCTCTCAGAGTTAGTGGTTTAATAAAGAACGGGACTTAGTGAATTTGCGCAACAACAAGTTAGTGTTTTTACTAAGTGATGAGTGAACATAGTGAATTTATTAAATGCCAAATCTCAGCTAGTATTTTAATCAAAGTTACTTTGTGTGTTGTGATTAACGCAAGTTATAAGTGATTAATCAAAGCCGAAGAGATGGATTTAAACTGTTTATTTTCTTTAAGTGTTTAACATGAGACGTAAGTGAATAATACTATGAAAGTGAGCTCTGAATTATTTGTATAGTGAAAGTGAAGTTTGTGAGTGAATTTAATTATAGTGATCATGGGTGTTTGTTTATCCTAGTGTTTTATACAGGCATTTGCCTCGAAACTTTGTTTTAACTATGATTAACTTTTGAACTTTTATGAACTGAATTTCTATATGACTTGTTTGTATTGTTTGCATAATTGCTTAAGTATAAATAATGAATGTTTGGAAAGAATAAAAATAGTTTAGTCACATTGTTGTTGATTTTTTTTTTGTGCCTCAAGCTAGGCTCAGACGAGCCCCAGTAGCTTTCCCTGTCACAGTATGTGATAAATAAATTATTATTAAAATTATTCATTTCATTTTAATTTGAAAGCCGGCATGACGGGTGAAACGCTTCACGTCATTATCAAACGATTATTTATATATAAATGTATCAATAATATTCTTGAGGTACGTAAGAAAAGCAATGTTCCTTAAATTGATCGTACATGATCATAAATGATTTTTGATCATGTATAAGTATAAAGATAAACTAAACGAGCATGTACCTGCAGTCGACCATGTCAACATGAAACCTGTATATTCGTACGAAGAATCCGAACTAAACCGGACTTCCGCCTCCTTGCTATGGATCTCAAATGGCGATGGTTTTATCCAGCCACAAAATGGACCTGCTCAAAAATTAATATATTTGCAATAGTGTGCATGATTCTTTGTATAAACAATATTAAGAAATTAGGAACCTAATCATTTAATATTGTAATCTATAAAAAGGACACACAGTTCTAATGTATACATGTATATACCATGCATTTGTTGACCGTGCGCTCCAGAGACAATGACCTTGTCGTATCTACAGTTACCGTCATGAGTAGGCTCTATTTTGAACCGTCTGTCAAATGTAAACGAAATACCCTGAAATAACAAATTACACATTAATATGTAGTTTACATGTAGTTCGCTATTCCAAGTGTCCACGGTCAATCATTGATTAACATACGACTGACACACACACACACCTTTGTTCCTTCTGGTGCAGTCACGTGATATGTGCAGTTGAGATTCGCTGTGTAATTCAGAGGGAAATCGGGGCTGCTGATGTTGCCCGTGCTTCCGGTGAAGTTGGTTTGCCCACAACCGCGGCTTACTGCAGATAGAAAATAGCAAAGTGCATTTATTGGAAAGAAAATAATAGTGTCAATGTCTGTACTGTCTGCTCTTTGTAAAAAAATGTACAACCAGTGTTGACCGAACATTGACATTATATGAGTACTTGGATTATATTGGTATTAGATCTTGATACTAACATTTGAACTTTTTTTTTTAAGATTTCATTAGCAGAAGTCAAACAAATTGTTGTCCACATTTTTTAAATAGATCTTTGGCCGCTGCACATTTTGATTCTTTTATATACCAGTTATTTCTATTCCTGGTATAGGACCACTCCATTCGGTCTCGTCCGACATGTCCTCACAGTCGTTGATTCCATTTCACACAATGTGGCCAATTGTGCATTTACCACTCGCACATCGAAATCCAGCATAATCGCAGACTTCTTGAGAGATAACTGCAAATAACCAGCTGTGCTTCCTGTGAAGTTGGTTTGCCCACACCCGTTGCTTACTGCAGATAGAAAATAGCAAGTGCATTTATTGGAAAGAAAATAATAGTGTCAATGTCTGTACTGTCTGCTCGTTGTTAAAAATGTACGACCAGTGTTGACCGAACATTGACATTATATGAGAACTTGGATTACTAGTATATTAGTATTAGATCTTGATACTAACATTTGAACTTGGTCGGCCTCGTTTTTTTTCAAGATTTCATTAGCAAAAGTCATAAAATATTTTGTCCACAATTTGTATAGATCTTTGGCCGCTGCACATTTTGATTCTTTTAAATACCAGTTATTTCCATCCCTGGTATAGGACCACCACATTCGGTCTCGTCCGACATGTCCTCACAGTCGTTGATTCCATTGCATACAATGTGGCCAATTGTACATTTACCATTCGCACATCGAAATCCAGCATAATCGCAGACTTCTTGAGAGATAACTGCAAATAACCATAAAATGTCCATGGTCAGTTTTGCTAAGCTTATTATAACATGAAGTGTTTCTGATAGTCTGTTATAAATTAAGGCCGCAGTGGTGTAGTTGATATGGTGGTGTACGTGTAGTGGATATGGTGGTGTAAGTCTTGCGACCGGAGGGTATCGGGTTAGACCACTACCCGGGAAGAGTCTTTAATATCTTTCCAAAAATACTAAGCACTTATTCTTCTCAGGAAACGGACTAGGCAATGTCCATATAAGTACAAGCGTTTCGATGTTATCGAACTAACATAAAAAGCTTTAAACCAAGGATTGCTCAATTAATATGTTTTAAAAGCTAACTAAAAGTAAACGTTATCTTACACAAAGAGAGATTGTTGATTTTTTTGCGATACTAATGATAGCACATGTGATTTGCGCGTTATTATGATGATGCAAATTTACGGAATATTTGAAATGACTAATAATCAAGAAATGATTAAATAAAACTTTTCTGAAAAAAAACACACACGGATATAGCAGGTATGTTTTATGATAGTTTATGTATTTTACATTCTTATTTCGCAATATTTTGTTTCATTAATAAGAGGTTTACAGTCAACTCTTTCCCAAGTCAACTCGTCCCGTGGTCAACTCGTCCCCAACTCGTCCCCAATTTGGTCAACTCGTCCCCAAGTCAACTCGTCCCATGGTCAACTCGTACCTTATTCAAACTATTCATTTGGCAATTTTAACATTTTAACATAGCATTTTTATTTCACAACTTTCACAAAATAACAAAGTTTTAAACCATGGACACAATGACACATCTGTTTAGTTAAAGGGACTGTTAACCACGAATGGCGAAAAAAGAAAAGATATAAAAAATACCGTATTTTTTACAATTATTAGTTTATATTGATTAAAATATCACGACTGGAATATTACATTACTTGAAAAAAGTTCATATTTTCAGTATATTCGGTAATGAAATTTCGCAATGTGAAATTGAAAGTACATCGCGAAAATAGGTGACATAACGATATACACACTATAAATAACGCAAGTAGATTGATCATTTTATATATAAAATATATACAATTCGCTGCGCATGCACAATTTGCATTCCTGGGTTTACCACGTGACGATGATGATCAATCTACTTGAGTTATTTATAGTTAACTGGTAGTTACCTGGTATACATACCCAGTTAAAAAAAAAAAACACAAAAATAAAGTAAAAATAAAAAACAAACTTTTTTCAAGTAATTTTATATACCAGTCGTGATATTTTAATCAATATAAACTAATAATTGTAAAAAAATACGGTATTTTAGAACTTTTCTTTTTTCGTCATTCGTGGTTT
>VMBQ01000618.1:193013-217819 GCA_007657795.1 Dreissena rostriformis
GCCACATGGCACACTACATACCTACAGGTCTGGGCCACATGGCACACTACATACCTACAGGTCTGGGCCACATGGCACACTACATACCTACAGGTCTGGGTCACATTGCACACTACCTACCTACAGGTCTGGGCCACATTGCACACTACATACCTACAGGTCTGGGCCACATAACACTTACTACCTACAGGTCTGGGCCACACTGCACACTACCTACCTACAGGTCTGGGCAACACGGCACACTACATACCTACATGTCTGGGCCACATCGCACACTACATGCCTACAGGTCTGGGCCACATTGCACACTACATACCTACAGCTCTGGGCCACATGGCACACTACATACCTACAGGTTTGGGCCACATTGCACACTACCTACCTTCAGGTCTCGGCCAATTGCATACTTCATACCTACAGGTCTGGGCACATGGCACATTACCTACCTACAGGTCTGGGCCACATGGCACACTACATAGCTACAAGTCTGGGCCACATGGAACACACATACCTACAGGTCTGGGCCACATCGCACACTACATACCTACAGGTCTGGGCCACACGACACACTACCTAACTACAGGTCTGGGCCAATTGCATACTACATACCTACAGGTCTGGGCCACATGGCACACTACATACCTACAGGTCTGGGTCACATTGCACACTACCTACCTACAGGTCTGGGCCACATTGCACACTACATACCTACAGGTCTGGGCCATATGACACACTTACTACCTACAGGTCTGGGCTACATTGCACACTACCTACCTACAGGTCTGGGCAACACAGCACACTACATACCTACATGTCTGGGCAACATGGCACACTACATACCTACATGTCTGGGCCACATCGCACACAACATGCCTACAGGTCTGGGCCACATTGCACACTACATACCTACAGCTCTGGGCCACATGGCACACTACATACCTACAGGTTTGGGCCACATTGCACACTACCTTCCCACAGGTCTGGGCCAATAGCATACTACATACCTACAGGTCTGGGCACATGGCACACAACCTACCTACAGGTCTGGGCCACATGGCACACTACATAGCTACAGGTCTGGGCCACATGGCACACTACCTACCTACAAGACTGGGCCACTTGTCACACTACATACCTACAGGTCTGTGCCACATGGCACACTACATACCTACAGGTCTGGGCCACACGGCACACTACCTACCTACAGGTCTGGGCCAATTGCATTCTACATACCTACAGGTCTGGGCACATGGCACATTACCTACCTACAGGTCTGGGCCACATGGCACAATTCATAGCTACAGGTCTGGGCCACATGGCACACTATCTACCTACAGGTCTGGGCCACATGTCACACTACATACCTACAGGTCTGTGCCACATGGCACACTACATACCTACAGGTCTGGGCCACATGGCACACTACATACCTACAGGTCTGGGCCACATGGCACACTACATACCTACAGGTCTGGGCCACACGGCACATTACATACCTACAGGTCTGGGCCACACGGCACATTACATACCTACAGGTCTGGGCCACACAGCACACTACATACCTACAGGTCTGGGGCATATGGCACACTACATACCTACAGGTCTGGGCCACACGGCACACTACATACCTACAGGTCTGGGCCACACTGCACATTACATACCTACAGGTCTGGGCCAAACGGCATACTACATACCTACAAGTCTGGGCCACACAGAACACTACATACCTACAGGAAAAAATGTAAAGCGCCTTTGAACGCACATCTCGAGTATGAAAAGGGCGCTATATAAATATGGTATAAAAAATATTAAAAAATAAAAGGTCTGGGCCACATGGTACACTACATACCTACATGTCTGGGCCACATGACACACTACATACCTACAGGTCTGGGCCACATGGCACACTACATACCTACAGGTCTGGGCCAACGGAACACTACATACCTACAGGTCTGGGCCACACTGCACACTACATACCTACAGGTCTGGGCCACACGGCACAGGGACAGCAGATCCAGTAGGCTCAGTATCAGCTGAATCACTTCTTCCTGCATGCAAATACAGAGTGCTTGGCATAGTGTATTAAAAATAAACACAAATCAGTTTCACGGGGCAAATTATTTTTAATTCTTGGCAGTCTCACATGCTTAAACCCTATATTGAGCCCTTAGAGAACATCTTATCATAAGGATAATCTCTCAAGTAGCGACATTGTTTTATCAAGAAGGATTTCTATATCCAAAAGACCTTACAGGCAGGAGGGAAAAGAAGCCACTGTCTGACTGCGCTGGTTCACTGTCGACAGGAGGTAATGATTGACAGCTGTCAGTCGCCCTGGTTACAGCAACTGGTGGATCTGGGATGACAACACATATGTAAATGAGCCTTGTTCTGGGAATACTGGACTTAATGTATGTGCATAAAGTGTCATTACAGATTAGCCTGTGCAGTTCACACAGGCTAATTAGGGACGACCCTTCCGCCTAAACTGAATTTCGCTCAGAAGAGACTTTCTTTAAACAAAAATACCATAATAGCGGAAAATGTAGTCCCTGATTAGCCTGTGCAGCCTCCACAGGCTAATCTGGGACAACACTTTATGCCCATGCATTAAGCCCAGTTTTCCCAAAACAAGACGCAAATGACAACATAGTACACTGAATATGAATTAGATAAGCAAATATGTGTGTACAAGATGTATATTAGCTATGCACTTTAAGTGTAATATGTAATATGTATCTACTTTTTGTTAACTGGCTTTGTATTTCTTGTTCACTAGCGGTGTTCTACTTGTGAACTATTTCAAGGCATATTTTCTTCAAAAACTGGCTGAATTCTCCACAACTTCTGCGTTCTCCTCCCTGGGTTTGCTGGTTTCTCAGTTCTAAGTACACATACTTAGGCCAGTAATTTACGACTGCACTACTTGAATCAGTGGAAGGTCGAGAATGGCCCCAGAAATAATTTCATGACCAATTCCCACACACATTATGTGGCTGGGCCGAGGATCAAACATGCAATCCTCAGATCTCCCCCATAGACACCAAGTGCTGGTTCTACCCAGGAAACGGACTCAAGATTCAAGAGCATTTCAATAAGCCCTTGCTTTCAATGCAATCAAGCTCAAATAAAAAGGTTCAAACTAGATGTTGCAGACATAAAAAAGATCAGTAACCTGTGTGTGTTTGTTTACTGCAGGTTCCCCTGATGATGACAGCGTCCAGGTTCGTGTAGTACTCACACATGTCATGACACACCTCAAGACGCAGCAAACTACAAACAGATACAACATACATCAGCAAACAGTAGAACACTGGCAATACTGCATAATTTTGAACAAAAATCTTGTCATGAAGATATTCTTACGTAACTTAAAAAATACAAAAGATGGCCTCCATCAACAAACTGAGAATCTCTGACAAAAATAAATTAAAATCTTAATTCTACAGTTGTATAATTAGATGTTCTGAAGGAAAAAAGCATAGTGAATGAAGCTTTTATATGAGGTCAAGTGCTACTGAGTGGCACACATGTTCCATAATGAAGAGTGTACAAACAAAAATTCCTAATTTCACATATTTTCAATTTAAGTTACGGTATTGTATGATCCCTGATTATGAGCTTTTTGAATGTATGTTTTCATCGAAAGAATGGTAGCAAGAAAATGAGGCAGTACTCCTAAGATACAACATGTATCATTGCATCTGAACAACAGACAATATTGGTAGGGATACTGCTTAAAAATGACATTAACATTAAATATAATTGGTTCCAGGTATTGTGTACAGCAACAACCAAATTTGTACTTCCATAAAAAAATGCAGCTGAATGACCAGATAATATGCCCATTGTTCACTTTGCCAAATTGGGATCATCAGATCTTATCATTTTGTGCCAAAACAAAAAATTGCTTTTAAAATGACCTATTTTAAAATCTAAGGGCAATACTTTCCTGAACAAGAGCTGTCCCATGACAGAGCGCTTGACTATTCTCATGCTTTGATAGTGTAATGTAAATTCTCTGTCAGTCACAAGATGAAATGACTTTGAAAACATATTTGATGGTAAATATTGGAAATTTTACGTACTAAGTTATGCACAAATTAAACCTCAACATTAAGATTACAACAAGAAACTGTGCAATCCCAAGCAATGTCTGCATATAAGCACCATACTCAGTAGGGAAGGGGCACAGGGCCAGGGGTGGACTGAACACCCTCGCCACTGGGGCCACTCGGCTAGGACTGCCACTCCATAACGTTTTCCAGCGGCATCTGTAACAAAAACAGAAATTGCATGCAGTAGAAATCTGATAACAGTAACAAATGCACAGCAGGAAATTATGAAAGCTGGATTCAGAGTTCTTGTGCACTGTACTTCCCCTAATTAAGATATGTCTACCTAGGAAATTTTAAGTTGATACCTCTTGTACTTTTCAAGATATGAATGAAATAAATAAACAAAAGGAAGTAACTCTCAAAATATGGAAGCAAGCGTTAGCACTCTTCAGCACTGCACATCCCCCAATGAGATCTATCAAACCACTAAGTTTTTAGCTAAAACCTCTTATAGTTTTCAAGATATACTCCAGACAAAATTTAATTGCAAAAATAAACAAAGGGCAATCTCTTTAACAAGAGGACCAAGATGCCACTTCAACGCTCAGCTGTGTGGAGCGCGGCCAGTTTTGAACCCTGGGGTATGATTTGAACAATCTCTGTAAAGGACCACAATCTGATATCTCATATACATTCAATTTAAAACATCACCTCCACACCCCAAGGCAGGGCCTTTTCACCCCAAGGGCATGATCTGAAAATTTAACTACATTACCACTGTATTATCTTAGAAGCCACACACTACACCTTCTGGTCTATTTGTTTTTGTTTTGTGGAGGATGTTTTAAATTTTTCAAAATAAATCTATATAAGTTGTGGTGTGGCAAGTTTGACACCATACGTGTAACTTGAACAATCTTTGTAGAAAACCACAGAACGTTGTTACAAACCAAATATTAAACCCCTGACCTTTGTGGTTTCTGAGCAGATTTATTAAGTTATTTGCTATACATGTATTACTCTATATAAATCATATGACCACTGGGACTTGGAAAGTTTTGTCGCAAGATTGATGATAAATAGAAACTTTGTACAGGATGCTTCATATAAAATATCAAAGTTATTAACTAAATAAGTCTGTATTATAAATCAGATTACCAATGGGGCGTGGCTAGTTTGGCCAGTTTTGACCCCAGGGGCATGATTTGAACCAACTTTGTAAAGGACCGATATACAATGTTACGCGCCAAATATTAAATCACTGAACCTTTCACTTCCAGAGAAGATTTGTTAAGTTATTTTCTATATCAATCATGTGACAACTTAGGCATGGCCAGTTTTGACCCCCGGGGCATAATTTGAACAATCTTTTAACACGACCTTTATATGCTGTTTAATACTAAATATCAAAGTTCTGGGACTTGTGGTTTCAGATAAGATTGTTTAGGGTTATTGACTGTATAAGGTATAAACATCATATCCCAAAATAAATTACTTTACAATCATCTATACATTAAGGTCATTCAGCTGTGAAAATTGTTTAAGATCAATCCTGTAAATAAGGATTAAAACCTGTAATGAACTTTGTGTAATATCGCCTTATTTCGTACATTTCCATCACCGGGAACGGTCTCCGAGAATGTGGATAGAACTATGATAATTACGTCAAAATCAAAACAAGATAAGGGTTCTAATACAAAAGATAAAAGATACATAAAAAAAGGGTGATTAATTATTTACCAAGTCAAAATTTCCCATGTCTTATACATCACATAGTGTGCTTACCTGCACAGTCCTGTGTCCACATCTGTTTCCCCATCATAATCACAGGCCAGTATTCTCACCACACACCCGGCGTTGTAGGTCTCATAAATCTGTACCTCAAGAGGATATACCTTCTCAGGAAAGGCAAGCTCTGTGAACAACACATACATTCAATGCTTGAAACAAGAGGGCCACAATGGCCCATAAAGTGCTCACCAGAATTCATGGACGGCAATTGTTGAAGATGATTTTGTTGCTCAAGTTTTTGACTCCTTTTGACCCAGATTCAAATATGGCCTTCATATTGTCAATATAAACATTCTGACCAAGTTTCATCAAGACTGAGTCCTAAATGTGTTTTCTAGAGTGGCAACATGGTTTTTCTAAGATGTGACCTATTATATGACCAAAAAGTATAAAATACAGATATACAAATTTACAGCACCAGGTCATGTCTTCAAGACAACTAAATATTGTCCAATAAACATTCTGACCAAGTGCATCAACAAAGCACTATGGACACCAAACAACACCAGAAGCCGGAATAACTTGCTTCGTGCTCAGGAAAGCTAAAAAGAACACACACACCTTAAGTTTCATGTAATATAGAAACTACAAGAATTTACGGCAAATATATTTTAGAGTAAGATATGAAAGGTAAAGTAAATGCCCGCTGGCCCCTGCCAGGTTAAAATTCTGTAAGGGCAAGTTATTTTCCAAAGGAGGTAGCCTGTCGGGCAAGTCAAATATCTTAGTGACATTTTTCTGGTATATTTGTTTTGCAATAATCATTTTTGAGTCAATATCAATGTTTATCAGTTATATTTAAATTAGATTTACTTTGGCTAAGGGCATGCAAGTAGATTTAAAAATAACATAATTTTGATATGCAAAAACCACCCAGAAAAAAAAGAAACAATAAAAGAATCACACAAACAAAATCTCCAAATCTCATAAACACAGAAGAACTGGTTAATTAATAATAGTATAATGCTACAAGTTGAGACACCAACCTGTTTGAAACACATAGAATATCAAAATGGTGTTAAGCCATTGTATGGAGTTGTTCACTAGTTTAAAAACTGCCACTTGTTTTAAGATGATTTGTAGCATCAAAACTGATCTTTAGAAAAACAAAACATTGGTAAATTGTTTCTGTGAATTTATTTCATATATTTATTAATATTTTGTTAAGTTTGATCAGTCCATTTATTTTCCAAATAACATATTGTAATGAATGTCTTTGTTAAATAACAACAAGCAATTACAAGCAAAGATCACGCAACCTTTCTTAACTGGAGGCAAGTACATATACAAAATATATTGCCCTCTTGGCAAGTGGAAGTCAAATCCTAATGTAAACACCAGCCGGATAAGCTGTTTAACTATACAATATAACCTTTGACCTCTTAGTGTGACCCTACATTTGACCTCTAAAAGGACGTTACATTTTAAGGTAGAGAAACAGGTATTACACACCACACACCATCTACTGATGGTGATGGTGGTCATTTGTGGTCAGTTATATTAAAATTGCATAATGAATAACAAAGTTGCAGTCCTGACAAGCTGTATTATGGTTCAATTTGAGCTTTGACCACGGTGACGGACCCATGTGTAGCATGTGACAAGCCATCTCCTTATTGTAGTCATTTGTGGTATATTATTTTAGAATTGCAGGATAAATAACAGAAGATTTCCTGTGAAGCTGTCGCAATTTAATCTTTGACCTCAAAGTATGACCTTGACTTTAGAGGAAGAGAGACGGGTCATACAAAACCAACTTGTTCTCTTGTGATAGTGAACATTTTTGGTCAGCTATTTTAAAATTGCATGATATATTGCGAAGTTATATACAAGCTTGAACTCACAAACACACACACGCATATACACTTTTAGATTTAAAGATACGCTCCAAACAAGACTTCCAACCCACAGACTTCCGAACATCCCTACAGGCAACATTAAACCACCCCTTAAATGTAAATAATTCTGGCTACCTTTGTTTACCTATGTAATCCTGGCTGCAGAATTCTGGTGGCGTCCTCACGAAGCATTCCCTTGCAGAGGGAGCTCTGTTCCACCAGTCTCCATATGTCCGCTGAGAGGGAAACACACACAGATTGACCAAAGATAACAAGTAGTTATTCAAGTTACCGATAGCTGCCTATTTGGTGAATATGAAAACCAGTATGAAATATTAACGATTAAAATTTCAATATTTAACTTAAAGCAAAAAATAATGGTCACAGTTTGTTTTGGTTAAATAACAGTTTTAAGTATTTTCTATGCTTTAAGACACTTGTCAACAGATTTTGGTATCTGTGAAAAACATTTAATAATTTTATTACAAAACTGCAATATTAGAAATAGTCTGAAATGAATGAAAAAGCAAGACAAAAAGTATAGAAAAAAATACGTCCAAATCTGCCAAACAATCATAAATTTTTAATTTATACAATAACTTCAGTCTAATTATAACACTGTATTATGTGAATTGGGAATAAGACATCAATTTGGGAATAAATTGTGTTTTATCAAAAGTGCTTCTTTCTGAAGCGGCCTTAGCCCATTTATTCTGTGAAGAAATTAGTTGCAAACTTTTCAAAATTGTGAAAAAATAAGTTGTGAACTTTTCAAAATTTTGAAAATAAGTCGCAAACTTGTTAAAATTTGAGTTGCAAACTTCTTTAAATTGTGAAAATTTGAGTCGCAAACTTCTCAAATTTGTGAAAAAGGGCCATTCTCTCAAAAAGGAAAGAAAGCCATAATTAAATAGCCTAATAAGTATTAAGCGTTTCCGAGCTGCTGTTTGCAGGAAGCAGCCTATATCCATCTTATATCTTATTGACAACAATGCTTACAAAGACGCAGGACTGTGTGTAGTCCCCGTACTTGGGGTAAATGCGACAAGGGCCGGCCAGGTTGCTGGCTGTGTAAGAGATGCTGACTTCATTGCCGTACTGAGAACTGAAGTCCCGTACCTCGGTTGCAATCAACTCTTTGGGCTGTAAGCTCATATTCTCTACTGTCAAAACAAATAAATTTGGTTACAAAACAACATAAATGCACAAATAGATGTTAGGGGTAAAAAAGCATCACAATTTACCATTGAATTTTTTTAAGTGTTTTTGTTGCATCATTTGCTTGTCATCTTTTTAATTTCAGAAAGAAGTATTGATACCAGAAAAATTAATTGCTTCAATGGGAATCGCCTGAATGTTAGAATTCTAAGCATGCATAAAATGAAATTGCAAGTGAATCAAGATAAACATTTCTTGTTTCCATTTCATTAACTTCCTGTATGTAAGATTTTATTGTAAAATTGCCGACATCAATTTTTATCCTTGCAAATGTTTCAGATGTACTGATGCACAATGCTATTAACTTTTTATAGGTAAGGCATATTCAAATATGTCCCGATCTATCAGTTAAATAAACAGCAATTGTTGTCGTGATATGACATTGAAAAAGATGCTAATCTCATGTAAAAAAAGCTAATTTGAAATGGAAATAACTGATAATGATGCATTAAATACTGGATTTGTGAGTATGCACATTACTAAATGGAAAGCCCAAGCCAAGTTCTACATAACGCAATTAAACAAAAGCTAGTAAACACTGTATATTAATGAATAAGTGTATAAAAAAGTAAAAATTTAGAGCATTCATAGAACTGATAAATGCATGAATGGTTTGCTTATCTTTACAAGAGCACAACAAACATTTTATCTATCTCGAGCATTTAATAATTATCAAGGTTTTTTTCTGTTATTGGTCCTATTCGGCTATTGTCATTTATCATGGACCGGTAGACTGTCCTCAACTTACTGACAGACAGATTTTATAATTTGATTGGGCACCATTAACACTTTTATAAAACCATTATTGTAATCTTGTGCACTCTTAGTCTTACAAATGTTATTAAAATTGTGCAAAATTGTGTCCTGTGGTTCATACTTTCTTCGATGTTTGATTATCGGTGGTACATCTTGTAAATGTAATTAGAAGTTTAGAATAATTCATCGTCAAAAGTCTTAATTCGGAGACTTGCTACGTGTATGATGTTTAAACAAGGCAAAAATAAGTTGTATTCATTTTATATCAGAGATCATCATCTGCCATGTATCTTCCACTCTGTATCAACAGACGATTTATCACTCTGGATCAGCAGACGATTTATCACTCTGGATCAGCAGACGATTTTACGGAGTTTCCGAAAAACAGTCGGTGTTTCACGATTGACGATTTATTGCATAAATCTATCTTACGGAGGATTCCGGAAAACATCGATGTATTACGAGTGAACACCTCTCATCACTAAACCGAAAGTGAAAGTAATGTAGTAGGACAATTTTCGTTCAATCAATATTAGTGTCTATAGTTATATCATTCGAGAAAGCTTTAAATGTTCTCGTCTTTTATCCTGAATAATTTTAATATATTTACTTATCGCTCATTTAAACATGGATTTGTTATTTGATTGTTTGTTACTTTCTCTGCGTTCCAATTGTTGATCCCAGTTCGACAACCTGTTTATTGACCCCTGCTGTCAAAATTTAGAGGTGTACGATGGCGGAATACAGTATCAGAGACTCTGTGGCCATCATCCAGCTGGATAACGCTCCTGTCAACGCTCTCAGGTAGGTGCTTTACATACATGTATTTTTAACGTTTAAATACAATTCAAATACTACTTACTAGTACAGTCAGTCAACCAGTTTAGAATAACCCGGCAAACAACGTTTATTCTTTTGACCAAAATAATTTCTTTCATGATTTAGTGTCAATGTGAGAAGATGTAAAAATAAAGGGTAAAATTTATTTTGTATGATAACAGGTTAGGCCAGACGGCATATGCAGTTTTTTGTCAAAAATAGCCACTTAATGTTCACCATTCGGAAAATTATTTAAAATAATTCAACTTACAGAATTAGTATTTCAAAACATTGTCATGGCATTTGTTTTCAAACAGCAAAAAGTTTATTTGAAAATAATAAAGCCTTCTATATCCATATGCACATTTCAAAACATAACTCATTCAATCAGTTCCGGTTAACTTTTTGCCGCATTTATCCCCCTGTAAGCATAATACAAAAGCTTTCTTGCTAAAATTTATTCCTTTACCTAATGAATACCTTAGACACTTATAATTTTGTTTTTATTGTGGCATTATGGAAAATTAAATACAAATTAATCGGAACTGCTGATTATCCGGAACTGGTTGACAAACTGTATAGGACCTACAACAATTACGGTAACACACAAGGTGCAGCAAAAAATACACAATCGATATTTTAACCAAGATTACCGAAATACATGAAATTAAACGTGATCTCGAGTCCGTTTCCTCGACAGAACCAGTATTTGGTGTTTTCGGGGAGATTTAAAGAACGCTCCCAAAGTAAGTATCGAACCCATAAACTCCCGGTCGCTATGTGGACACCATATCCAATACGAGTCAATCAATCGCTGAATTAATGGTTGAATGAGCGAGCGAACGGACGGCTAAGTTAACAGTTTATTGAGACCGACACGACTCAAGCAACCTGATCTCCCCCCCCCCACCCAGGCCAATGACAGTCATGTTTCAAGTTTGCCTGGCGATGTATCATGTGTAAATTATTTTAATTTGCAGTGAGGCTGTACCAAGTCTAAATCATTTGGTTTGCAGTTGGGCTGTAACAAATGTATATTATTGATTTTGCAGTGACGCTTCTACATGTGCAATCATCTCATTTGCAGGGACGCTCTACCATGTACAAATCATCGCGTTTGTAGTGGATTTTGTATTTGGTTACATGTGTATATCATCGGTTCGTAGTGACGCTGTAACATGTGTATATGATTGAGTTTGCATTAGCGCTGGTACAATGTGTATATTATTGCATAATTGCTGTAACACATGTATATTTTATTTCAGTGGGTGTATATTTTTTCAGTGGCATTTTAACTTGTTTGCAGTTAACACGTGTACGCATATTATTGCAGTAGCGCTAAAACATGTGTATATTATTGAATTGGCGTTGTAACACGTATTGTAACACGTGTATATATTTGCAGTGGCTCTGTAAAACGTGTATATTATTGCAGTTGTGCTGTAACGCGTGTATATTACTACAATTGCGCTGTCATACGTGTTTATTATTGGAGTTGCGCTGTGACACGTGTATATTATTGCAGAAGCGCTACATGTGTATATTATTTCAATTGTGCTGTAACACGTATATATTTCTACTGTTGCGCTGTAAAACGTGTAGATTATTTCAGTCGTGCTGCAACAAGTGTATATTATTGCAGTAGCGCTGTGACATGTGTATATTATTGTAGTGGCGTTGTATCACGCGAATGTTATGGCAATGACGCTGTAACCTGTTTATATGTTTTTGCAATGGCGCTATAGTGCGTTTATATATGTTGTTGAAGTGTAGCTGTTCGGGCGGGACTCTACGACGGCCTACAGAGAGCGGCGGGTGACGGTGCGGTGAAAGCTGTGGTGGTCTGCGGCAAGGGAGGTAACTTCTGTGCTGGAGCTGATATCAAGGAGTTCAACGAAGGAAATAAAGGTAGGCACCAGCACCAGCTGTCTAAGTCGGATCATACACTCATGAACATGTCTGGTGGAAATGATGAAGGCATTATATGTGTTGCTGTTGTTGTGGATGATGATTATGTGTCTGGTTTTGTTTGTAACGGTCTAGTTGCTTCATTTGCTGCTTGTCTGTTCATGATTATGGTGGTGTTTTTTTTACTTTGTTTAATGATGGTGCTGACAATGAAGACAATCAGTTCCGATAATAAAAATCTCTGATGTAGGGCCATGGATTACGGAGATCGGTGACTTCATGGACCAGATGCGGAAGCCTGTGGTGGCTGCGATAGAGGGCGTGGCACTGGGGGGCGGCCTGGAGGTGGCGATGTTCTGTCACTACAGAATCGCGGCGAAGAGTGCCAGGTAGGTGTCTCCATAAATAGGAGACATTATTGGTGAATAGTTCATGTTGTTGTTTTTTTTACAAAAATACAACAACACAGTTATTGCATACATTTCAAGTTTCACCGAATGTAAATTCAGGGTAGGCATGCCCGAGGTGAATATTGGTCTGATCCCCGGGGCCGGAGGCACTGTGCGCCTTCCACGTGCAGCGGGCTTCAAGCACGCGCTGGATATGATCGTCTCGGGCAATCCCGTGAAGGCGGAGCAGGCACTCAAGATGGGCGTTCTAGACAAGGTGTGGTGATGGGGGATTGCCTTTCACTCGAAAATCTTTGACTAAGTAAAATTGTGCCTGCCACCCAAACCCTCGAAAAATAAAATATACATGTGTTCTGTTTCATGAATCAGTTTTGTAATACTTGAATGACACAGTCAATATTTACTGTCATATAATCTAATTACAACTTATATTAATATATTTAGGTTTTTATTTTGTTGTAAATTTGAGTACTAATTGATGATGTTGGCCTAAATTGTACGCCTGTCTGGTGATCTGTCCTAGATTGTCAGCGGAGACGTACTTGAGGCCGGCATCCAATTCGCGCTTTCCATGACCCACATCGACACCAGCCTGGCATGTCTGCGCAACCGCCCAGTGCGTATGGAGAGCCGGGACATCGACACTGAGGCGGAGGGTGAGGCAGAGGGTAGCACGTGACGTCTCGTCCCGCATTAAATGGACTGTCACCAGAAGAGTTCCGAATGGGCAACTTCTTTTAAAAAAAATCGGATTTTTTGCATAAATAATAATGTCATATAATAACGGATACAACTCGCTATATTTAATAACAAAATAATTTATGAACTCTATTAATATTCTTTATATCCATAGGTTAGACATGGTTATTTATCAAGCATGATTGTGCAGTGTTGGGTAAAGCAATGACTACTGTCATTTCTTTTTATGGCTCCTAGACCATGAGTTCGATACCCACTATGGATATTATGTTTTGTCACTTATTGCTAATTTGTTTCTGTCAGATTTCTCATTTTGCATTAAACTATATTTGATTAACATGAATATAATTGAGTAAACAGCATTTATTTTTAAAATATAATTTAAAGTGCAGTAGGTTTTTCTTGTCATAGTCCCTTTAAATTCAAGTATATTTTAGAGTATAATCCATCTAATTTAAGTATTGTACATTAGTCGTAACGTTGTCCCACTGTTTAGATTGTTTGCCTTCCGTTATCTTTGTTCAATATGCTGTTTCAGCTGCCCTCGCGCATGTGAAGTCCAAGTACAAGGGCTTCGAGGCACCAATCGTAAGTAGAGTAGTTGACCGCATCGAGTCAGTTATCTCATCGAGTTGTTGACCTCGTCGAGTTGTTGACCTCGTCGAGTTGTTGACCTCAAAGTAGTTGACCTCATTGATAAATGGATATATAATTTTCATCGTTTGAGTTTACGAATTAGAAGAACATTATTTTCCCCATAATGCAATGTAATGAACGCTTGGGCACACTGAAAGTGTGCACCAGAAAATATCGAGTGTGTTTGGCGGTTGTCCGTCATTCAGCTTTGGACAATCGAACTGTAAAGGCGTAGTTAAATTTTGAGTTTGTTTTCTTTTTTGTAGTTAATTAATAATTTAGGTATTGGTTAACCTAGATGAAAAACAAAATAGGCAGAAATTGTATATGTGTATGAATGAAAAGTTTTTCATGTAGATAACATTATATTTGTTATTATGTATTTCAGTAGACTGATCAGATGCTTTACCAAATACAGAAAATGTATTGAAACCTATATAAGTCTTGTTTTGTTTATTTGCGATAAGAAAGAAAATACATTGTATTTTATTTGATAGTCGTATATATCAGAAGTGAATGAAGTGGTATTTGATGAATTCGTTTTCGTTAGTCAATACAGTGGTGAAAAGCGAACACAAACATTAGTCTGCTCTCACAACACGCACGATCATAGTTACATCATAGTTAAGCTATGATTAAGGTGTTTAGGCGTTCATAAAACATTGCATTATAAGCTTATCCATGCATCCACCATTTTTCTCTCATACTAGTTCTGCGTTAAGGCCGTTGTGAACGCGGCCCATCTTCCATATGATGACGCCATGCAAAAGGAACTGGAGTATTTCTTGGAGCTCCGTACTTCCGGTCAGTCCCAGGCCATGAGGTACGCGTTCTTCGCGGAGCGCCAGATCGCCAGGGTGAGTACACAGTACTGACCTGTACATGATATCTGTGACAGTGACGTTATGAACTGTCTAGGTCATCCGTAGAGGACTGAGTGTCGCCATGTGCCTGTATGCAACTCGTGGGTTTTGTGTCATAATATTTTTAAATGGGAATTATGCAGCCAGAAGTAATTAAACTCTACTACTAGTATATATGGTAGTGAGGTGACATTTTCATTTCATAGCAAATTGTCGCTATAATTTCGCAAAATGCAAAACAACAGTGGACGCTGATTATAACATAAGGCGCATCTGTTCTGATATTGCTGGTAGATATAGATATGTTTGAATGGCATTTAAAGTATACATTGCAATCAAACACATGCATGCAAAACCACAATGCACTTGCGTATAATGGTTTGTATTATATACTATATTGCTTGTTCCCTATGTACATCAGTGGCGGCTGCCAGGGGGTGGGGATTACAGGACGGCTCGAGCCATACCTGTCAGATCAGTTGGCGTGGTGGGGGCAGGTACCATGGGGGCGGGCATCGCACTGTGCGTCATCACTTCCGGTCTGCCATGCGTGCTCTTAGAGCAGAACCAGGAGGTGAGACATGTTATGCGTTGTATACCATAGTAAATAATTTAACACTGTCAATTATCAAAAATAAAATTTTACTGAACCGTATATGTGTATTGAATCCATATAGTTCAATGCGGTTGGTATTATTGATAACATATTTATACTTTTGTTTTTTTTAAATGTGATTTTCTTGGTTTCACACTTTTTACCGAAATAATACGTTGAAAGAAATTCACATGATTTGCGCATTATGTTTTAAGCGTTTTTAATGATATTATTTGGGAATATCTCCTCTGAAGACTAACACATATGAAAGTCTTTAGTGGTGTCCTTAATATACAATCTATCTCTTATATTGCCTTTATACACCGTCATTCGTTAACGGCATAATAGTGATTGACTGGCATCAATTAAACCACGTCTGTTAAGTTATTAAGGCTGCTTTATGCTAAGTTAGGTGAATGGTGTCTTTCCGGTTCAATGGCAGTGGTGTACTGCTGTGCGCGCCTGCGTCATAACTGAGGGGCTTGACTCGTCCTGTACGAGGACATGCAGCATACGGATATGGCTCACGAGAGAAAAAGATTCCTCTAAAAAAGAGCAATCTCATAATTCCACTTTATAAAATAAAGAATTTATAGAAATCTCATACTTTCACTTTTCAAATAAACGAATGTAGAGCAATCTCATACTTTCACTTTTCAAATAAACGAATTAAGAGAAATCTCATACTTTTATTTTCAAATTAACACATTAAGAGAAATCAAATACTTTCACATTTCAAATAAACAAATTTAGAGAAATTTCATCCTTTCACTTTTGAAAAATAACGAATTGAGAGAAATCTCATACTTTCACCTTTTAAATAAACGAATTTAGAGAAATCTCATACTTTCACTGTTTAAATAAAAGAATTAGAGAAATCTCAAACTTATATTTTCAAATTAACACATTAAGAGAAATCTCATACTTTCACTTTTCAAATAAACGAATTAAGAGAAATCTCATACTTTCACTTTTCAAATAAACGGATTAAGAGACTTCTAATACTTTCACTTTTCAAATAAACGAATTAAGAGAAATCTCATACTTTCACTTGTCAAATAAACGAATTTAGAGCAATCTTGTACTTTCACTTTTCAAATATATGAATTTAGAGCAATCTTGTACTTTCTCTTTTCAAATATATGAATTTAGAGCAATCTTGTACTTTCACTTTTCAAATATATGAATTTAGAGCAATCTTGTACTTTCTCTTTTCGAATATATGAATTAAGAGCAATCTTGTACTTTCACTTTTCAAATATATGAATTCGACCATCATGCAGTGCAATTGTACCCTGTGCATGGGAGGTCACGGGTTCGATCCTCACTGTCGAGGCGTTCTTTTTATCTCTACAAAGACACCAAGTACTGGTTCTACCCAGGAAATGGACTCGATAGCATTTCAATAAGCCTGCGGGCAATCGAGCTAAATTAAATAAGTTTAAACCAATCGTTCCCTTTCAATGCATCGTATCACTTAATTGTGACACATATATTTAATCACCCCAGTCAAGTTGGCTGTGTTTTGTCGGTGAACATGCTAGCAAAAATACTTTCCCAAGCATTAAGACTACTGACACTTTCTGGGTTAGTTGGACGATAACACATATATTTTGCTGGTGCTCCGTATCATTATCCGGATCCAGTAATTTTTCAGGGATTCATTAAATTTGCGCATCGTTCTGGGAAAACTGGGTTTAATGCATGTGCGTAAAGTGTCGTCCCAGTTTAGCCTGTGCAGTCCGCACAGGCTTATCATGGACGACACTTTCCGCTTTTATGGATTTTTTAGTTTAAATGATGTCTGTTCTAAACGAAAATGAAATATAGGCGGAAAGTGTCGTCCCTGATAAGCTTGTGCGGACGATACCATACGCACATGCATTAAGCACAGTTTTCCCAAAACGAGGCTCATATACTAGTTTTTATAGATTCATGTGTCTGGCAAACGCTCTGCATTGGATGAGCTGTGGGCTGGGTTCTCATATTGCTACTAGAGTTATGAAACATGCAAAAACCTCCATACATTAGTTCGTTTTGTTTTGTGCTGTTGGTGTTTTTAACCGGAATGATGGCTCGTTTTAGAAAACAAAAACAAACAACGTTTTTAACTTGTGTCGCTCGAAACTCGAGCAGTATTGCTGCTAGAGTGGCACGTAACAGACATATAAAACAGTACGTGAACATGCGCACCTCCTTATTTTGGGTTCTCTTCGTTTTTTTTTTAAACTTTCTCTCGTGGGTATTTGGTTCATTTTTTCTTAAACATTAACGGAGTTTTCGACAAAAGTCGAATGCGGGGTCATCCGTTCCCTTCGAGCACATATATCTAGGCATTAACTTGTTGACAAAACGAAGGATATTAAACATGTAGTGAATTCTAAACTCATTTCACACTTGCATCACACACATCCAAGAATCTATGGCTGAGCATGAATACTTATTATGGTAATTACAGGCCCTACAGTGAGTCACGCGAAATAGTTATATCATATATGAGTCGCGTTCTGAGAAAACTGGACAAAATGCAAGTGTGTAAAGTGTCATCCCAGATTAGCCTGTGCAGTCCGCACAGGCTAATCAGGGACGACACTTTCCGCCTAAACTGGATTTTCGCTAAGACATCATTTAAACGAAAAATTCTATAAAAGCGGAAATGTTCGTCCCTGATTAGCCTGTGCGGACTGCACAGGCTAATCTGGGACAACAATTTACGCACAAGCATTATGCCCAGTTTTCTCAGAACACGACACATATATCTGTGTTCAGTTCCTGGACAAGGGTGTGGCGTCATTGCGGGGTCAGCTGTTGGGCACGGTGCGGCTGGGCAAGATGACCGCTGCCGAGGCCGAGGTTTGCTTGTCGAGGCTGAAGCCGAGCACCAGTATGGAGGACCTCAAGAACGTCGACATGGTAACTAGTCTCCAATTCCATCTATTAGCCTTCTGTTGGGTATTTAATACCAGGTGTAAACTGTTACTGATTAAAGATGTAATTTGGATTGAATTTGAATTGTTTTGTTTCCTTTGTTATTGACATTCATAACCTGGTGTTAACGGTTACTGACATGTACATCCTGTTTTTATCTTACTGCCATGTTCAACCTGCTTTCTATGGTTGCTGGTAAGTTTCCCGGGTAACATGCTTTCTGTAGTTACTGACATGTAAAACCTGCTTTCTTCGATAAGCGGCATGTAAAACGAGCTGTCTACGGTAACGGACATGTTAACCTGCTTTCTTCGGTAACTAACATGTAAACCTGCTTGCTACTGTAACAAACATATAAACCTGCTTTTTACTGTAACGAAAATGTTAACCTGCTTCCTACTGTAACAAACATGTTAACATGCTTCTTTACGGTAACGAACATGTAAACCTGCTTTCTACGGTAACGAACATGTAAACATGCTTTCTTCGGTAACAAACATGTAAACATGCTTTTTACGGTAACGAACATGTAAACATGCTTTTTACGGTAAAGAACATGTAAACCTGCTTTCTACGGTAACGAACATGTAAATCTGCTTGCTACGGTAACAGACATGAAACCCTGCTTCTACGTTAATGGACATGTAAACCTGATTCTGCGGTTACATACACGAAAGGGAAGCGGACAACGACAACGAGCGAGGCCTGGTATTGTAATGCGCATGGGGGGGTGTCGGGTTAGTGGTCGGGTTAGTTTTAGGGTTAGCCTTAACCCTAGCCCTAATCCTAACCCGACCCTTAACCCTAACCTTGACCCAGGGTTATCGGGACTACACCAGGCCTCGCTCGTTGTAGTTGTCCGCTTCCCTACACGTACACACTGACAATTACAGGATGGTTTCTATACACGTACACACTGACAATTACAGGATGGTTTCTACGTTTTGCTGGCATGTACATGCTTATTCTAGTTTTATAATATGTACAGGGGGGCTGATTCTAGCTAACTTACTCGTACAGGCTGATTCTGTGTAATGGACACGTAAATTCTGGTTCCATGGGTATCGTTCTATTAATGGTTCCCGGCAGGTGATCGAGGCCGTGTTTGAAGACCTGAAACTGAAGCGTGACGTGTTTGAGAGGCTTGACAAGACATGCAAGCCGGAAACAATCCTGTGTACGAACACGTCTACACTCGACATCGACTCGGTAAGTATATACGGGGAACCAGTAGATGCAGTAAATAAAGGAGGGGTGCATTAAACAAAAACTTTCCATCTCGTTCCCTCGACCTAGTTATGTCGTGGGAACGAGATAGAAAAAAGAGGAGTGCAATTTAAAAAAATAGGAGTGAATGTCATCTCTGTAACCGTACTTAACACATGCATTACACCCCTATTCACAGAGCAAGGCTCATATAAATCATTCATCTAGCCATATAGCTCTATCATGTTGTCCTGATACCAGGTTGCCACGGCGACGGGCCGGCCTGACAAGGTGGTTGGCATGCATTTTTTTGCGCCGTCCTACCTGATGAAGCTGATGGAGAACATATACGGCAGCCGCACGTCCCCCGAGACCGTCGCCACAGTGATGAGGTTCGGCAAGACCATCCGCAAGGTGAGGCCAGACTTGAATTTTTTGTACATGGCAGTGGCTTTTGCCTTTGGTTGTCATGCCAGCGGAACTAGAAGGGGCTTATTTTAAATAAGCATGTACGTCATTTATGTACATGTATTGTGGAAACGTACGCAAGGTAGTCAGGTTGACTTTAGGCATGTATATGTTCGAGAAAGACTGCCCATATATTGACCGTTGAACACGTACCTCTGTATTGATCATTTCACACATAACACTGTCATGACCATGGAACACATAACAATGTACTGACCATTTAACACGTAACAATGTCCTGATCATTGAACACATAACACTGTCCTGACCATTGAACAAGTGACACTGTCCTGACTATTGAACACGTAACACTGTCCTGACCATTGATCACATAACACTGTCCTGACCATTGAACAAATAACACTGTCCTGACCATTGAACACATAACAATGTCCTGACCATTGATCACATAACACTGTCCTGACCATTGATTACATAACAATATCCTGACCATTGATCACATAACACTGTCCTGACCATTGATCACATGACACTGTCCTGACCATTGATCACATAACACTGTCCTGACCATTGATCACATAACACTGTCCTGTCCATTGAACACATAACACTGTCCTGACCATTGATCACATAACACTCTCCTGACCATTAAACCAATAACACTGTCCTGTCCATAGAACACATAACACTGTCCTGACCATTGAATACATAACACTGTCCTGAGCATTGATCACATAACACTGTCCTGACTATTGATCACATAACACTGTCCTGTCCATTGAACACATAACACTGTCCTGATCATTGAACACATAGCACTGTCCTGACCATTGATAACATAACACTGTCCTCCTGACCATTAAACCAATAACACTGTCCTGACCATTGAACACGTAACACTGTCCTGACCATTGAACACATTTCAATATCCTCACCATTGAACACGTTACACTTCCCTGATCATTGAACACTAACAAATGCCATTGTAAATTAAACCGTAACAATGTCCTGACCATTGAACACATGATATCTTGGTCTTTAAACACGTAACAATGCCCCTGACCATTGAACACATAACAATGGTCTGACAAGTGAACACATAATAATGTCATGACCATTGAACACATAACAATGTATTGACCATTGAATGCGTAACAATGCCCTGACCATTGAACACATAAAAATGTCCTGACCATCATGAGATATATCATGGAAACAGAAGTTTTGTTTTCCCAAATGACCTTTTTTACACGTGCAGGTTCCGGTTCTAGTGGGCTCATGCACTGGCTTTGTCGCCAACAGAATGCTCGGGCCATACACAACAGAGGTAACATGTAGCAATGTATATAGCCCAGACACTGTTATAAAGAAAACTTGAAGTATATAAAGAAAAGACTGTTAATATGAAAATATTGTAGTTATGTAGAGGTTTTATGCCAAAAAGTCTTATCATCTTATTTCGTTGGTGCTTTTCTCGTGTAGTTCTGTAAGAAATGTGCTTTGGTACTCGCGGGGCCAATTGTTGTCATTTATTAGATTTCGGCAGCTTTTACCAACTTCTCGATTCGACATTTATGTTTGTAAATATCAGTTTATATCAAATTAAAAACTGATCTTTTTTTGCCACTACAAGTGCTCATCTTATCAAACACTGCCTGGTTGCCATAGTGTGCCCTTGCATTGTCTGTCTGCAGGCCCAGTTCTGTGTGGAGGAAGGGGCCAGCCCAGCCCAGGTGGATTCAGTGCTCATAGACTTCGGGATGCCCATGGGCACATTTCGGGTGTCAGACCTCTCTGGTAAGGCGGTGTGGGGGTTCTGTACATAGGTCAATAACAGAGGGGGTAATCACGTGACAAACAAAATGGCGACGTCCATGTCGTGACAGGTATTTTTCGCCGTTTTATACCCTTCATTTCTTTTATATAAAAAATTAATGCCGCTCTCTTTCCTGCCATATAAGCAAGAAAGTAATTTGCGACTTTACTCGCTGCAAAATATCTTATCGGGGTGACCTAATTAAAGCTCCACTAAGAAAATTCGTAGCGAGTAAAGTCGAGATATAGAGTGAATATTAATACGAAATAGACGCTACTCACGTTCTTGCTGATATGGCTGGAAAGTGAGCGGCCTTTAAACAATTAGTACAAGTAATACAAGGTATAAAATGGCGAAAAATACCTGTCTCGGCATGGACGTCGCAATCTTGTGTGTCACGTGATTACCCCCTTCTGAATAAATACCATTCTCGCAGTTACCAGCAGTTACGGTTCGTTTGATTAAACGCTGGGACATTACGTTTGCCTCTGCAAGTGACATCCGATGTATACTAGCGATGATAGAACCGAATACTGTGCTACACGTCACGTGGACAGGGAAGTTGTCCAGCATCCCCATCGTCTCTTTCAGGTATCGACATCGGCTTTCGGATCCGCCGCGAAGCTGCCCGGAAGCTAGGTGTGACGCTGACGGTGGATAGCCGCTACTTCAGGGGGCAGCGCCACTGCTCGTTGACAGAGAGGCTCGTGGAGAAAGGACGGCTCGGCCGAAAAACAGGTTCCGCTAACTTTTAAAGGACGGTTTCAGTATGACGCTTTCTAAAATGTTCTACCACGCATGTATTTAAAGGGACCTTTTTATGTGTTTAGTTAACAGAAGTCTTATTAAAGCCTATTGAATGAACATATTTCATTGACATTGTTATCTGCGTATTAAAAGAGACTGTCTGCTTTTAGCTGTAATCCTAAGTGTGCACAGTTGTGTTAATTTTGCCAAAGGGATGGGAGTGTTGATATGGACTGTTGCGGCATCCCTTCACTTTACTCATGTACCTCATATCTTCATGTTCAGGCAAGGGCTGGTACAAATACGAGGGGCCAGGTGGCGCGGTGCCCCTAGAAGACCCGGATGTACTCGAGATCATAGAGATGCACTGCCGAGCACTTGGCATCGAGCGCAGGAAGGTCGGCTCACAGGTAGGACTGTGCGTCAGATATGTTGGAGTGATCTAGTAGATGTTCGTATGAGTAAAAATTACTTGTAGTGATAGAACTAACCTGCGAATCTGAAATACTTACCTTGAACGAGTTTTAATAGCAATACTATATTAAAGTATATAATATTGTGGAGTGACATATATATATAACTATGAGACAGTCATAAATACGTGATATATAGTATTCCAGTTAAATCTTTATGGAACATGATAATTATAGGAAATTACACGGCTATCGTATGTCTTGGGCCAGTATTGGCGTATCTTCGGCAGAATTAGCCCTGTAACAACCTATAACGATCAGGCTAGTAAATTCATGTCTTTTCAATACTTGTATTATTCAAACACAACACACGCAATACAAGACGATTGATATAGTGCTGTGCACTGTGCAGCCAAATGAACAATCATATGCCCGAAATCCCCGTGAAAAACTGAATACTCATGTAATTCCTGTAAAACAGTCTCGTTTCGTGTTAAAGACAAAAATTTCAAGCAATACTATCGAAACACATAAAATTATAATACTAGGGGAATCAGCGCGTGTTATCATGGATTTTCTGGTTGTTTTATGACGTCAGGAGATCCTGGAGCGCATGCAGCTGGCCATGATTAACGAAGGATTCAAGATTCTGGAGGAGGGAATCTGCACGCGCGCCGAGGAGATTGACGTCATCTGGTGAGTGTAGTGACGTCAAATGGAACGTTTAGAGAGGTCATGTTCTGACGTCATCTGGTACGTGTAATAATATCAACTGTACGTGTAGTGACGTTATCAAGTACAGTCTACTCTCGTTATCTCGACATCGGATATCTCGATTTTCTCGATATGTCGAAGAAAGCTCAATGACCCAACTTTTTCCTTTTTTATCTATATAAAAAACACATCGCATATCTCGATTTTCGTTATGTCGAATAATTCGATATCTCGATATAAAAATTTGTCCCGAGTCCCGATTTTACATGTATTCACCGTGGTTTATACTTCACCGACCCGTTTCGCCCGGCTGCTCCCGATACTGTGCGGTAGATAATTGATCCGTTAATTGCATCAATGACCTCACGTGTTTAATGTCGTTAGCCCTTAACACTTGAGTAAGGGATGTCACAATCTGTCTAGATCTGGGGATGTTGAGTGAAGTGTTGGGCTAGTGTTGCGTGCAGTGCAATTTGAAACAGTTTGCATTTATATGATCGCCCATGTCTATGTGCTTAGTGTTTTATCCAGGCCGTTTTAGCGTGGCGCGGCGCCACGCCCCTTTTTTTGTAGCGCCCCGCTGCCCCTTTCAAAGCCAATCAGCTCCGCGCTGCCCTTTTCAAAGGCCGCCGCCCTGCCCTTTCATGAGCACCCGTTGTTTTCCGCCGTGCGCGACCTTATTGATAACATCTTAATTGCCTCTTAACCAAGCTTCTAAGCCAGCGAAGATTCGCGCGGTTGTGAATTCGTCATGCGTGAATAACCATGTGTCAATATCAATCGATAATTTCAGTGGCTTTTTACATTAATCGGTCCGTAATGTGTATTCCTCCACGATACAATTGTGCACAGTTACTTTGGAGACTTGATGAAAACCTCGATGTTATTCACGTGGAAATTGTGCATTTCATGCATAATTCAGTTATATCAAAACATTTATTTTTACGCGTAATTAAATT
>VMBQ01000618.1:218706-259186 GCA_007657795.1 Dreissena rostriformis
TATGCGCACCTGTCGCTTACATCATTTTAACAAGATGGCAGACTATACATTAAAAAATAAATTGTGACTCGGCAAAAATGGCAAATAACGATCGAATTAACGATGGAATTCATACATTTAGAAAGGGATTGATGAAATGCCTCTGATAATCGACGATGCATAACACGTTTTAGATACCAACAACATATTTATGAGTAATCTTATCAGTGGATGTATGTCACGTACACGAGTGTTTGTAAATTGTTAGTGTTCAGTTTACTCGCAAAGTTAAAACATCTGACAAGATAATCGTTGGAAAATGGGATAAGACAAACATGGTTTCATTTATATGTTAGTGAATCTGTGTAAAATCAGATTCGTATGCATATATTGCTTTATTATGTTTGTCGTGCTGTACAGTTTACTGAAACAGCATGGAAGTTAAATGGACATTGCAAGGTAAATATATTAAGGACATATCACTTTCTGAAATGGTCAGAAGTGGATGGGGTAATTTAAAAAAATAATTCCTTGTATTAACATTCTATATTAAGTTTGGAACAATATGCACAATTAAACCTTATAAACCACTTTCTTCCTGGGCGACCAAAGTCCTTATTTTCTTATTTTCTTCATAAATCCACTGATACCAGCTGAAACATACACCACTGTAGAACAAAGTGTTAGAGTTTTAATAAATATAACACACTAGAAACACTGAAAAAAGCATCCTTTTTTGTAAGAAAAAATGTAAACAACTAGAGTCAAAAAAATAGTAAGAAAAAGTATGGTTGACCAGAATTGACAAATATAAATTTGATTGAAACTTTTTGAAAATGTGTAAAACATCACTTTAACAAACACATTTATATATCATTATTTATATATAATTAGTATACGTTATAAAATTAAAGGGATTTTATTAAAATGTTTTCAATATTTCTGTATCTTTCATATTTTTTTTGTAAATTCAAGTGTACTATTTTTTGACTCCAGTTGTTTACATTTCTTCTTACAAAAAAGGTTCATGTATCACTGAAATATTCTATTTTAATTGTGCATATTGCTCCAAACTATATATAGAATGCTTATATAAGGAATTATTCTTTAACATTACCCCACCCACTACTGACCATTTCAGAAAGTGATATGTCCTTACCATCAATTACCATTAAATGTGCTTGTTTATATATTTATGTTTTTCCCACAACTTGAATAGAAGCCAAACCTGGTCACTTCAACGTATTCTTCAGATTCAGAACTGCCTCTGATGCGATTACATGCTTCTCCCAAAACCAGTTGTGCGTTCAGTTACAGCGAACGTTCGCGAACCGAAGCGAACGTTCGCTATTGAACGCTCGGTTCGCCGCGAACCGAAGCGAACCGAAGCGACCCGTCTCGGGAGGTAGTTCGCTAGCTAAACCAAGATGGCGGACAAGTAAGTTGTTGTTGTAGTTCAGCGTAACTTCATTGTAACTTCGATATTTTTTCATTTTTTTTGGAAGTATATAAAATGAATTGAATTATAAACATAGTGTATTGTGTTGGTTAAGTACTTTATGTGTTATTAGCGGTTTCCTCCATCAAAATCGAAATCAATTCTGTGAAAGCCGCCATCTTGAAAGGTTCGCGCCGAACTTATCGTTCAATAAGACCGAATCGGAAACGAACGATCATAAGCGAACGTTCTCTGCAACTGAACGCACTACTGGATAAAACACTAGGCCACTGCTGCTCTGTTATTACAATTGGTCGGAATGCTAATAAAGATAATACAGATAAGACTCAGGATGGCTTTTCGTTTTTATTTTATCCTTTACTAATAATCGATTAAACTTTGCATTTCAAACTACAAAATGTACAGTTCAGTATTGTTTAACATCAGAGAATCGTAAGAAACACGCATTGAATCTCATACAGTAATTATTACGCCGTTGTGAGTAATATGCCACAAGGTGACGGCTTTAATTAGACCACTAAGCAGGTATTTAGATTTTAAAAACGAGGTAAATGTTCGTCAATTTTTTTCTTGGAAAACGCCAAATCGGATATCTCGAACTCTCGTTATCTCGATTTTTCTTCTTGATCCCGCTGACTTCGAGATAACGAGAGTAGACTGTATATGTGTTGTGACATTATCTGGTACATGAAATCGCGTGAACTGGTGTGTGTGTGTGTAGTAACGTCATCTGTTGAGTGAAGTCTTGTTTGAAAAATATGTATTTAAGCCTTGCTCTGTGAATGCATCTGCGTTAAGTGTCGTCCCAGATTAGCCTGTTCACTATGCACAGACTAATCAGGTACGACACTTTACGCCTAAACTGGATTTTTGTTTATAAGAGACTTCCTTTAAACAAAAAATACCATTAAAGCGCAACGTTTCGTCACAGATTAGCCTGTGCAGTCCGCACTTTACGCACATGCATTGAATCCTGTTTTTCCAGAGCGACGCTCAATTTTTCAATGTGCTAATACTGTGTAGCGTGTTGTAGGTTGTACGGGTTCGGCTGGCCTAGATATCTAGGAGGACCCATGTTCTAATACTGTGTAGCGTGTTGTAGGTTGTACGGGTTTGGCTGGCCTAGATATCTAGGAGGACCCATGTTCTAATACTGTGTAGCGTGTTGTAGGTTGTACGGGTTCGGCTGGCCTAGATATCTAGGAGGACCCATGTACTACGCCAGCAAACTCGGCCTGAAACGAGTCTACGAGAAAATCTGCACTTTTCAAAAGCAATTCCGTACGTAACTACTTTTAAGCCACTTCTGAGTTTTGAAATATTTATGCGTTTCACAGTATTGAAAACAACATAAAACGCACGATTTTTATTTCACAAGCATTGAAATACCCGTGAAAGTTAGCTTACAAGTTGACAAATGCACATATATATGAACATGTTTACTATTTATATTTATGTTATAACCAAAGTGTGCATGGAGTCAATAAAATAGAACATTATTGAGGAACAATGCCGCTCCAATCATGACACTTTTCTTACAACAAGCGTAGTATTATTTGTGAAGGGAGTTCATTTATTTTGCGTAATTGTAATTACGTTTTTTTTTCTCTCTGGCAAGGTTCGAATACTCGTTATCATAGGTAACAATATTATATAACCACCCATGAAATAACAGTCGATTATTAATCCAACGCCATCTCATACATGTATATGAATCGCGCTCTGCGAAAACGGGGTTAAATGCATGTGCGTAAAATGTCCTCCCAGATTAGCACATGAAGTCCGCACAGGCTTATAAGGGACGACACCTTCCGCCTAAATTGGATTTTCGTCAATAAGAGTCTTCCTTCAAACAAAAAATACCATAAAAGCGGAAAGTGTCGTCCCTGATTAGCCTGTGCGGATAAAATCTGGGACGAAACGTTACGCACATGCGTTAAACCCCCTTTTCACAGAGCCATGCTGATATGTATTATTCAAATCATGCTTTGTTTTTTTGTTGTTGTTTTTTTTTTTAAATTAACGATGTACATTGTATAACTCATAGTAAAACACATGTTCTACTCTGTTCCTGTTTCTCCACCGTACAAATTCCTACTCACTGTTTGTAGTTTCTCCACCATATAAAGTCCTACTCACTGTTTGCAGCTCACAGCCAGCACTGGGTGCCAAGTGTTCTGTTGGGGAAACTCAGCGAGAGTGGTCTCCCTTTGTCGCAATGGGGAGAGGTCGCGGGAACCAGCAGGTTATAGAGCGCCGCACTTCCGTTCGGCAGTCAGCCGGGGACCAGGCAATACATGCGTCTCTGTGCGGTTGATCTACCTTGAACTACTTATGGGTCTATGGACTTCATACTGTAGAATGATATTTATTAAAGCAGAGACATATATGAAATAAGAAGGGTCATTTGATAAAAAATAATAACTGATGTATATGTTATATGGGTATGCATAATCTTGTAATCGTGCAAATATGTGTGTATGTCTGTCTTGTGAGTGATTATAGCTGTTCTGCATGTCTGAGGTGCCGTAAAACTGGTTTAATCCCGCCCACCCTCCCCCCACTCCCCCAAATGGTTTGCATTGACCATGTCAAGGCGGTGCCCCCTAACGCTTCTTTAGTATTGCTTTTATTTGTAATATCGTATTGTATGTATTGTATTTGTATGGTGTAGCCAATAGGTTATGTGCTTTAAATAAAAGACTAGCGGACCAAGAATGTCAGATAATTGTTCTGAAGTTTCACTATTCCTATATATTTACTTATTAATAGTTCAATATTCTTAAACACATGACCGTATCTTATTAAATGTGCTGTTGAAGAAATATGTTTAATTATATGTATGCATATATGTTATCCTGTTAGAGTGGGGGGGGGTAGTTTCTTTGTTTTATAGCTTTTTGGATAAATTTGAGAATGATTTTTTATAAATAATGATTTAAAAATGATTTTAAAATAAAAAATATGCATACGTTCCCATAGTTTGGTCATATAATGTCATCGTATTGCCGCAATGTACGCTGTATCATATGTCCCACATTACTATATTGAAAGCATGTATTCCGTCTTAGTGCCTGAATTACTTATCTTTACCAAATTGATGATATTAGATAAACCGCTTTATTTAAACTTTGTTAGGCCGCTAGAGAGTATGGTGTCCGGCGTGTGACCGGGAGGTCCCAGGTTAGATCACCCAGGCAGCGTTTTCAAAAACTTCTCAAACGCAACAAGTATTGGTTCTTCCGTGGAAACCTACTCGAAAGGGTCTTTACAAAGGCTTTTCATGGTATCGATATGTAATAAACTAATCATTGGTGAAAGCTGACTTGGTTCCAGTTTTCTACGCTTTGTTACATGGTTATGAAATATGTGTTAAACATTTATATAAATAATATGCCCTGTGGTTGTATCTGGCATGACCTCATCTTTAATCTTGAACAGTATGAAAAAAAAATACAAGTAGAATTGTATTTTTTGTTTTGTTGGAGTTTTCGCCGTTTTCAACATTATTTCATTCATGGTAGGGTGACATTCAGCGCTTTTAGAAACAGGGACCTGGACACCATGTTGCAACAATCCATGTCATATACCAAAATGATCGGGATACCTTGAAGTTTATCAGACTACCGGCATAAATTGGCATAAATCGTGGCGAGCTGAGAAATCCAAGATGGCCGCAATTTCTTTTAATATTGGGTTATGATAAGCAGATGATCATATTTTTTTCACATTTGATACAATTAAATTGCTTGTGAATATTGTTCATGTCTTGAATACTCAAGAAAATAATGCATGAAGGTTGTCAATGAAGGTCAGGGTCAAGGTCATATGTAAAGTCAAAGGTAAAAAATAATGAAAAATACCTTTCATTCCATGTATCTTTCTGTTTTTTTTTTTTAAATTAAGTTGATAATACTTGACCAGATCATTTTTCAAAGTGAACTTAAATAACTTCCCTCTAATACCATGCATAGATTTTGCAGTTATGTTGATATGGAAACCTGTAAAATAACCTCCAATATGGCCGCCAGGCATACAGGAAAATGAGAAAATACAACAAAAACATGATTACTTGATAAGAGTTGAAAAATATTTTATTCTGATTGATAGTAGGGTCAATATACACTTTGACCCCATACAATTGCTACAAAAGGTATTTTAACTGATCCTGGTAGGGTAGAAGATCCTTTAAAACATATCAAAAGTTTACCACACTCGCACCATCGGAAAGTTTTGTTTTTTTTTCAAAATGGTCGCCAAGACCTATTAATGATCATAACTATGTAACTATCCAATCAAATTTGATGAATTTGGTGTCTATACCTAAGTTTCAAGGGGCAAAAAACACAAACTGATCATCAGACATTGTTTAAATTTAATATAGTACACACAAATCCAACATGACGTCAAAAATGGCCGCTAAGACGGCCGCCAAAACCTATTTATGGTCATAACTATGTAACTATCCACTCAAATTTGATGAATACGGTATCTATAACCAGGTTTCAGGGGGCAAAGAACACATTTATATCATCAGACAAAGTGTAAGTTAATTATGTTACACATAAAACCAACATGGTGTCCAAAATGGACGCCAAGATGGCCGTCAAAACCTATTAATGATCATAACTATGTTAATAATCACTCAAATTTGACGATTTTGGTGTCTATACATAGGTTTCAGGGGGTAAAGAACACATTTAGATCATCAAACATTGTTTAAGTTTATTTAATTACACACAAATCCAACACAGCGTCAAAATGGCCGCCAAGATGGCCGCCAAAACCTATTTACTATCATAAAATATAACTATGTAACTATCCACTCACATTTGATGAATTTGGTGTCTTTACCCAGGTTTCAGGGAGCAAAGAACACATTATATATATATCAACCTTTTCAAGTACTTTGTGGCGCATCAATGATGATTTCGGCAGCCTTCCAATACAAGGGTTGGTCAAACGTTACAATGGTGTGAAGGTTGTGGCAAGTTTGCAAACTAAGGCTTATGTTGACAGAATGCACGCTTTGTCCCCATTGTACCTATTAATCATAGGCAAGAACTTTACTTACAACAGCCCAGGGTTCTGGCTTTTCTGATGTAAGATACGCATCATTCCCTGCCAATTATGTGTTGCCTGAAGCTGAAAAATATTGATCCTCTAGTCTAAATCCATAAATCGCGGCAGGTCCAAACTATGGCGTTTCACATAACAAGCATCACGTCAAAAATAATGGACTTGTGGTCCTTCGTATTGTGTCGTTGGACGCCATGTGCGATTTCTGTGAAACATAATACACTTAAACTATGTCTGACAATCTTAATGTGTTCTTTGCCCCTCGAAACCTCGGTATAGACACCAAAATCATCAAATGTGAGTGGATAGTTACACAGTTATGATCATTAATGGGTTTTTGGTGGCAATCTTGGCGGCCATTTTGGACGCCATGTTGGATTTGTGTGTAATTTAATATCTTTAACAATGTCTGATCATATTAATGTGTTCTCTGCCCCATTGAAACCTATGTATAGCCACCAAAATAATCAAATTTGAGTGGATATTTACATATTTATGATCATTAATAGGTTTTGGTTGCCATCTTGTCGGCCATCTTGGTGACCATTTTAGACGCGATGTTGGATTTGTGTGAATTATTGTAAACTTAAACATGTGTGCTGATCTTTATGTGTTATTTGCCTCTTAAAACCTAGGTATAGACACCACATTCATAATATTTGAGTGGATAGTTACATAGTTATGATCATTAATAGGTTTTGGTGGCCATCTTGGCGGCCATCTTGGCGGCCATCTTGTCGGTTATCTTGGCGGCCATTTTAGACGCGATGTTGGATTTGTGTTAACTATTGTAGACTTAAACATGTGTGATGATCTTGATGTGTTATTTGCCCCTTAAAACCTAGGTTTAGACACCAAATTCATAATATTTGAGTAGATAGTTACATAGTTATGATCATTAATAGGTTTGGGCGGCCATCTTGTCGGCCATCTTGGCGGCCATTTCAGACGCGATGTTGGATTTGTGTTAACTATTGTAAACATTAACATGTGTGATGATCTCAATGTGTTATTTGCCCCTTAAAACCTAGGTATATACACCAAATTTATAATATTTGAGTGGATAGTAACATAGTTATGATCATTAATAGGTTTTGGTGGCCATCTTGGCGGCCAATTGTTGACGCCATGTTAGATTTGTGTGTAATATAATAAACTTTAACAATGTCTGATGATCTTAATGTGTTCTTTGTCCCTTGAAACCTATGTATAGCCACGAAAATAATCAAATTTGAGTGGATATTTACATAGTAATGATCATTAATAGGTTTTGGCGGCCACTTTTCAGTGTAATAATCACATCGCCGTCATTTTGAAAGACATAATTTTCGTTTCCATGGGAACAAAATTGTTGTACTGTTTGCATAAACATAAAATACAGTCAATGCCCTTTAGTTTGAAACAAAATTACCTTGAATACCTTGTATATATTTTGCCAAAAGGTGAAAATATGTGGTAAGATCGATAATTTTTCTGTATTTTTTACCTTCGACCTTTGATATGACCTTGAACTTGACCGTCGAAGATGACCTGAATGCATCACATTTTGAGTACTTCTTATATAAACA
This sequence comes from Dreissena rostriformis, assembly GCA_007657795.1. Classification (NCBI taxonomy): domain Eukaryota; kingdom Metazoa; phylum Mollusca; class Bivalvia; order Myida; family Dreissenidae; genus Dreissena; species Dreissena rostriformis. Next base: position 226,792 of record VMBQ01000618.1, read on the forward strand.
ATTTCCAACAGTAGATTAATTTGTATCATTTTTATATCAAGAAGTATCCCTATGTTTTGATAACTTTCCAGTACAAACAGAAATTGCGGCCATCTTGGATATCTTAGCTCGCCACCATTTATGCCGGAGGCTTAGTAAACTTCAGGCTATCACGGTCATTTTGGTATATGATTCAGCTTGTTGCAATATGGTGTCCACGTTACCCCTTGAAATAAGGGCCTTCTGAGCTGAAAGTCACCCTACCATCATGACACGTCGGTCTTTTTACCAACTCAAACTTTTCCTGGGATTTCTGGTTTTACCAGTACTAAGTGAACATACCAGTAACTGACAAGTACCCTACTTGAGTCAGAGGTAGGCGGAAAATGGTCGTAGAAAGGATTTCATGACAAATGCCCACACAAGTTAAATAGGGTTCGAATCAGCGATCCTCGGATGTGTAGTCAAGCGCTCTACCAACTTGGCAAGTTGAAGGTAGAATGTTATTATTGGCAATTATCGGCCATCCAATGTGATGTGGGACATATGGCAGCACAGGAAGGAGGTTTTACAACATATACACCTGTACGTCAATTTCATTGTTAAAATACAAGCCTGCATTTTGTTTCTACGTTTATTAAGTAAATGTCACTAACATGCAGATGTACAACTATGGACACATATGAGACGAGTGCATATTCCGTACCACTGCGCAGTACGGGTGTCACGTGCAGGTTACCACGGCGTTACTACGGTTGTCACGTGTAGGTTACCACGGCGTTACTACGGGTGTCACAGGTAGGTTACCACGGCGTTACTACGGGTGTCAAGTGCAGGTAACCACGGCGTAACAACGAGTGACACGTGCAGGTTACCATGGCGTTACTACGGGTGTCACGTGCAGGATACCACGGCGTTACTACGGGTGCTCTACAACGCATACATGAACAGTCACGTGATACTTCATTGTTTTTTTGGACTGGCATTTACAAACATTATATGGGAAATGTTCAGATTAAAGTAATTGAAACGCAAAAAAAAACGTGAAAATATGACGCGCTGAAGCTATATTTACTAGTATGAATTATGTAATTGCACACTGACTTAGCCATTACGCGGTCACAAACTGTGTGTACTGATAAATGAAAGGTAGTGAATGAGTTGCGGGCCCCGAGAGATGGAGCTCGTAGAATTGTGCCGGGTCCAGGCTCCTCCCACCCACCCGTCTGTGGTCCCTTCACCTCCTTGCCTCACAGAATGACCGGTACATCGATAAACATACGTGACTACATACACAGACATGATGGAACGACTTTAAATAAACGACACTATCATGAGCGACCAAATGACGTCTTCGGGAGACTAACGACTCTGTGCGTATATAAACAATGTTGTAAAAGTGGTGCGAAATTTACAAAATATCAAGAAACACCTACGTGTACAAACAAACACTAGAGACAAAAGTTGAAATATAAAACAGTACATTCTTTATAATACAGTTAGCATCTGGCACGCATTATGTCTTTAGGATACCCCCCCCCCAAGGACGCGTCCTGTCTCCTTTCTATTGCAATATGTTGGTTTTAGGTGCATTAACACTCGTCTAGCTAGGTATCAAATTTGCGTGTGTACACAATATCTGTGGCAAAACAAAATTAAGTGTTGAATTATTCAAACTGCACAAGTATCAACGAAACACCATACTGATGATAGTGTGCGGTGCTGTCGCTGTAACTCCGGTTGTGTGTGCTCGAAATATACCTACACATCTTTGATGCTTTTGAAAAAGAAAGCTGTGAACTAGCTGCTCCAGGTTTCCGAATGTACAACCTTACCACGGAGACGATACGCTGGTGGCTGAACGACAGTCCACAAAACAGTGGCCACTTGTAACAGTTTCATTTCTCCATTGTATCCCAAATGTGCATACACTTAACTGAACTAACCAACCCATGGACTTGTATTAACAGCTTTCTTCATAAACGTGGAGTTAAACATTCGCTATTTCCGGGCATTCGTCTGAGCCATTCGGACCCTTGCGCGCCCCTGGGGAGGCGGGGCACTCGATGACTACTTGGGGCGCCGCCTCGACCTCGGACAGGGGAGGCAACTCGTGTTTGGAGAGGTGATACACGATGCCCGCTCCTAGACAGTCCCCGAGCACGTTGGTGAGCGTGCGGAACCGGTCCCTGAGACAAACACAAACATAAAAGATAAAATTAAACCAGAAAAATTCTAACAGTGCTTTAAATAAGTCTTATCATTTAGGCAATGAACAACATAATTATAGTTTACATTACAGTTGAAATTTTCGCTTTCCGAACATCCTTTATATTTTTCATACAGAGCAGCGGTTTCGCTGTCGATCGCCATTGTCGCCAAATGCCACAAATTTGCCCATGTGGCAATAGCTTTTAGAGGTGAATTTCAATTCTGACAAAATAATTGTTGAGAAAAGATATCGAGTGTAACCAATTGTTTGTTTAAGCAGTTGACAATTTCTTATAAAACAAGATTTTCTGTTAAACGTGGAACACAACTACTTATAACAACGATTGTCCTACAAACAAGACTTACAGAAACCAGTCGACCACGAGAATGAGTGTGATGTCGTCCACCGGAAGTCCCACTGCGGACAGCACAATCACCATAGTAACCAGGCCGGCCTGGGGCACTCCCGCCGCTCCTATGGACGCCGCTGTCGCCGTGATACTGAAACGGAACGCACGTCACTTTATCTTGTACATAGAGCAGGTTTGAGATTATAAGCGGGAATATAAACCCATGCATATAGTTTACAATAAACTAAGCTTTGCTTTTATTGAAAGCGTTTTCTTCTACAAAATGGTGACTGCTTCTAAAGAATGAGATGAACAATGTCTTTCTTTGTTTGTTTGCTAGTAAGAACACACGAGATAAGGTTAACATAAATCATGTAAATGTGGAGCTTTGAATTAAAACACTTTGACTCGCGTATGGTGGTCATCAGGAGCAACGTCCGGATATGCGCCAGCTCATATGGGTTATTAATTACTAAAAAATGCTAATTGCTACAGTATACACTTCTTGCAATTACTCAATAGATGCACAACACATGGACTAATTAGCTGTCGTTGTTGATGTAAGCGGTTTCAGAATGATGTTAAATACTTTAAAAGGCCGTAAACCTCCTTATACGAGTCTACGTGCACGCACCTGATGGTGATAATGTCGCCGAAATTCATGGTAAACTTGTTGACGTTGGCGATAAAGAGGGCGGCTACCGCCTCGTACAGCGCCGTGCCGTCCATGTTGATAGTGGCGCCCACGGGAACCACGAACGTGCTCACGCGCGGATCCACGTGATTGTTCACTTCTAGACAGTGTAGCGTCACCGGCATCGTCGCAGAGCTGCGGTGTGCACAGAAAGTTACTTCGACACGTTCTAATAGATCTAGTTCTTAATTTACAAAGTCAGTTCATCTATGGCTGTTTCTTACTATAGATCTGTTTTCATTTACGCTTTAAATAGTACTAAGATGTATAGGATTTTAACATTCGTTAAACAAAAATCAATGGATTTCACGTAGAAAATATGATCGGTAATATTGTATGAGACTATCCTACACAGCTTTATTCATACAATCCCCGAATTCCACTAATAACTTTTAAATATTTAAATGTTCCACATACAAGAATCTTTTTATAATATACTATATAATTTACAAAATTACCATGTGCACATGTTAATTAACCGGTTTAATTTTTAACCACTACACAAATAAGGACACGTATCAGCAAATATTACCATGCGTCCTGTACGTAAATCTGCATATACTATGTAACCTATTTATTCCTTCTGGTACCAGATGTGCCTCAAACATTCTTACCTGGACGAAGTACCAAACGCCTTACCTGGAGGCAGTACCAAACACCTTACCTGGAGGAAGTATCAAACGCCTTACCTGGAGAAAGTACCAAACGCCTTACCTGGAGGAAGTACCAAACGCTTTACCTGGAGGAAGTACCAAACGCCGTGGCGAGCGCCTGCGAGATGCCGTAGATGAATGTGTAAGGGTTCTGTCTGGTGAGCGCGAAGTAAATGAGAGGTAGGACGACTGCGCCGTGGATGGCGAGGCCGAGCAGCACGGTCAGGAAGTACACGCCCACCTGGCCGATCATGACGCCGAAGTCTTCCATCTCCACTATCTTGGCCGCGATCAGGAACGTGATACCGATAGGAGAGTACCTGAAAGTGGCACACGTGCATGAATAACATATGGGCCTCGCTTTGGAAAATGGGGACTTAATGCATGTGCGTAAAGTGTCGTCCCACATTAGCCTGTGCAATCCACACAGGCTTATGAGGGACGACACTTTCCGCTTTTATGATATTTTTTGTTTTAAGAAAGTCTCTTCTTAGCAAACATACAGTTTAGGCGGAAAGTGTTGTCTCTGATAAGCCTGTGCGGACTGCATATGCTAATCTGGGACGACGCTTTACACACATGCATTGAACCCCTTTTCACAGCGAGGATCATATGTATAATTATGGGGTTGTGTAATTTATGTTTAAATTAAATATTCATATTTGTAAGTCAGTGTAGACGATTGACTGTCGTCAGTGTCGTGTATGGTGTTTTGTTGGTTTCTAATAAATGTTGTCACATTTGAATATTTGCCAAGCACTTTCGTTGGACATTCACTCCATAGCTTGCTAGGTTGGTACAGTGAGCTTGCTACATGGCATTTAGTGTGTTTGCTATACATCCTACAGTTTTATACCAGCATACCATACATTATGTTAACAATTTGTTTTCGTACATCGCACTTATAAACAGCCGTAAACCTAGCAGATATCGTACAGAGTGCTTACCGATTGCCGTACACACTGGGGCTGACGACGTCAAAGCGTAATCCGTTTCTCTACGACGTCGGGTATATGTTTCACTACGAAACATTTTGTCAATACACTACTTAATCAGGCGTGTTTCATATTTTCTGGTATTTATAAGAGAACGGAACATCCAGTAATGGTAGGTACTTATTTTCAAAAACAAACTATTTACAAATGCGCGTAGTTGCAACAGTTACATTGATTTTGAGCTAAAATCGAAATATATTGATTTTAAGTAATGCATAAGGTGGTTATTCTGTTAAAATAGCCAATTACAGTAACTTAACTTAAATGCAACTTCATGTTACTTTGATATACTGTACATTCAATATGTTAAAGTACAAAACAGGTTACGAATATATATTTTAATCATTCAAATGCTTTGTTTGGAAGGAAATTACAAGTCGCTTGATGGATAGGTTTTGCACAGAGAGTGTATTGGTTGTTCAACGAACTACAAATATAATGAATAGGTTACTCAACGAAGTTTTGATAAATCAGCGGTATATCTCATGTTTAACCGCATACATTCGTAGTGAAACATATACCCGACGTCGTAGAGAAACGGACTACGCTTTGACGTCGTCAGTCCCCAGTGGTACATCGAGTTTACCAATTGTCGAACAACGTAATTTATGGATGCCGTACTGGCATACAGTGTTTATATCATATGCTGTATAGCTAACAATAAACCGTACAACTTGCACATGCTATATAATCAACTTATAACATCAGTATTGTGCAGCTTAATTGAAACTTACCGAACAGTTTACGATATCTTATACAATAGAATACCGTATGCCATGCACTTAGTTTACAAAATCATAAAACCAATACAGCTGTATGCGCCTGTCCCTAAACAGTAACGTCTAGTGGGCTTACCATATGAAGTGAAAGTGCAGCGGACATACCATATTAAGTGACAGTACAGCGGACTTACCATATGAAGTGACAGTGCAGCGGACTTACTATATGAAGTGGCAGTACAGCGGGCTTACCATATGAAGATGACCGTACAGCGGGCTTACCATATAAAGTGACAGTACAGCGGACTAACCATATGAAGTGATAGAACCGCGGACTTACCATATGAAGTTTCAGTACAGCGGGCTTACCATATGAAGATGACCGTACAGCAGGCTTACCATATGAAGTGACAGTGCAGCGGACTTACCATATGAAGTGACAGTACAGCGGACTTACCATATGAAGTGACAGTACAGCGGACTTACCATATGAAGATGACCGTACAGCGGACTTACAATATGAAGTGACAGTACAGCGGACTTACCATATGAAGTGACAGTACAGCGGGCTTACCGTATGAAGTGACAGTTCGACTTACCATATGAAGTGACAGTACAGCGGGCTTACCATATGAAGTGACAGTACAGCGGGCTTACCATGTGAAGTGACCGTACAGCGGGCTTACCATATAAAGTGACAGTACAGCGGACTTACCATATGAAGTGACAGTACAGCGGGCTTACCAAATGAAGTGACAGTTCGACTTACCATATGAATTTGACAGTGCATCGGACTTACAATATGAAGTGACAGTGCGACTTACTATATGAAGTGACAGTGCGACTTACCATATGAAGTGACAGTACAGCGGCTTACATTATGAAGTGAAAGTGTAGCGGACTTTCCATATGAAGTGACAGTGCGACTTACCATAAGAAGTGACAGTACAGCGGACTTACCATATGAAGTGACAGTACAGCGGGCTTACCATATGAAGTGACAGAACAGCGAGCTTTTCTTATGAAGTGACAGTACAGCGGACATACCATATGAAGTGACAGTGCGACTTACCATATGAAGTGACAGTACAGCGGGCTTACCATATGAAGTGACAGTACAGCGGGCTTACCATATAAAGATGACCATAAAGCGGGCTTACCATATGAAGTGACAGTAAAGCGGGCCTACCATATGAATTGACAGTACAGCGGGCTTACAATATGAAGTGACAGTACAGAGGACTTACCATATGAAGTGACCGTACAGCGGGCTTACAGTATGAAGTGACAGTACAGCGGGGTTACATTATGAAGTGACAGTGCAGCGGACTTACCATATGAAGTGACAGTGTGACTAACCATATGAAGTGACAGTTTGGCTAACCATATGAAGTGACAGTACAGCGGACTTTCATTATGAAGTGCCAGTGCAGCGGACTTACCATATGAAGTAACAGTGCGACTTACCATATGAAGTGACAGTGCGAATTAACATATGAAGTGACAGTACAGCGGGCTTACCATATGCAGTGACAGTACAGCGGACTTGCCACATGAAGATGACCGTACAGCGGGCTTACCATATGAAGTGGCAGTACAGCGGACTTACCATGAAGTGACAGTATAGAGGACTTACCATATGAATTGACAGTACAGCGGACTTACCGTATAAAGTGACAGTACAGCGGGCTTACCATATGAAGATGACCGTACAGTGGACTTACCATATGAAGATGCCCGTACAGTGGACATACCATATGAAGATGACCGTACAGCGGACTTACCATATGGTGATGACCGTACAGCGGGCTTACCATATGAAGTGACAGTACATCGAGCCTACCATATGAAGTGACCGTTCAGCGGACTTACCATATGAAGATGGTCGTACATCGGGCTTACCATATAAAGATGACAGTACAGCGGGCTTACCATATTAAGTGACCGTCAGCGGACTTACCATATGAAGTGACAGTACATCGGGCTTACCATATGAAGTGACCGTACAGCGGGCTTACCATATTAAGATGACCGTACAGCTGGCTTACCATATTAAGTGACAGTACAGCGGACTTACCATATGAAGTGACAGTACCACGGGCTTACCATATGAAGTGAAAATGCAGCGGACTTACCATATGAAGTGACAGTGCGACCTACCATATGAAGTGACAGTGCAGCGGACTTACCATATGAAGTGACAGTGCAGCGGACTTACCATATGAAGTGACAATACAGCGGGCTTACCATATGAAGTGACAGTGCAGCGGACTTACCATATGAAGTGACAGTACAGCGGGCTTACCATATGAAGATGGTCGTACAGCGGACTTACCAAATGAAGTGACAGTACAACGGGCTTACCATATGAAGATGACCGTACAGCGGACTTACCATATGAAGTGACAGTACATCGGGCTTACCATATGAAGATCACAGTAAAGAGGACCTACCATATGAAGTGACAGTACAGCGGATCTACCATATGAAGTGACAGTTCAGCGGACCTACCATATTAAGTGACAGTACAGCGGGCTTACCATATGAAGTGACAGTACAGCGGGCTTACCATATGAAGATGACCGTACAGCGGAGTTATCATATGAAGTGACAGTGCAGCTGGCTTACCATATGAAGTGTCAGTACAGCGGGCTTACCTTATGAAGTGACAGTACAGCGGACTTACCATATGAAGTGACAGAACAGCGGGCTTATCATATTAAGATGACCGTACAGCGGGCTTACCATATGATGTGACAATACAGCGGGCTTACCACATGAAGTGACAGTACAGCGGACTTACCATATGAAGATGACGAAGATTTTCATTGAGGCCTCGGCGAGGCAGTTGCAGAAATCGACGATTGGTTTGCCCTTTGCTTTCATGCGGCTTAGGATGACCCCCATGAGTACTGAGAACACGACCAGGCCCAGGATATTCGTGGAATCTGAAGTGCCACTTCCAGGCTCCCACACCTGCTTCGTCACGTCTGGATAGAACCATCATAGTGCTGAGTACTTATGTATATATTATAGAATACAAGTCAAGAGCGAGTCGTGACAGCAGATGTCGGCGGAAGTAACAGACTAGAGTTTTAACAGGTTTCACTAAAGCCATATAAGGAAAATCACCCCGCCCCCTTACGGCTATGTTTTTCAACGGACCGAAACTATTTTTGAACTCAGCTGAGATATCATCGTGGCAAATATTCTGACAAAGTTTTATAAAGATTGCCCAATAAATTTGGCTTCTAGAGTGTTTATAAGGTAAATGTTGTCGACGGAAGACGCGCGACGGACGACGGACAAAAGGCGATTACAAAAGCTCACTATAAGCTTAACTCGTTGAGCTAATAAAAGAGAGAGGAGGGGTCAGGACCGTGCTGGATAAACCATGCATGTCAGAGCTTCACGATAGCCTTTCGACCTAAATAACCACTCGGTACACTTATTCAGATTTAAGAAACAAAACGCCAGAGAACGCACGTTTAACATTAAAAAGTCGATTACTCTTAATATGCAAATTGACGTACGTCACAGCAGTTGACTATTGCAAACGGTGCGAAATAATAAGTGAGATTGGTGAGCACCTAGCCAAAAGTTATTGCTTTCTGAAACTAAACATCGACATTTACCGAACACCTGCAAGTTGAAAGTACATAAACACACAGACTTGGTATTGTGCATTGTTTCAAAACGCGCATGTAAAAGAGCAGACTTTAAATTGTAAGTCAGTTCACAAAAGTAACGCCTTTGTTTTAGAGTGATTGCCACACATCAGCTGCACATAAGTATATGTGTCTATAGTTTGGTTCATTTCTTTGTCCTCAGTAGACGATGTTTTTTTAATACACTAAATACGTTTGTTTTGCATCACATTATTTACAGAACCTTACATTATTGACATACGATGGATAGAAGCTGCATAATCATCTACGACTTGGGATTATCTCAATTGTAATGCACCAATACACAATTGCACTCATACACCATACACTTTGTGCGTAAAGTATGGACCAAGATTAGCCTATGCAGTCCGCATGGGCTAATCAGGGACGACACTTTCCTCTTTTATGGTATTTTGCGTGTAAAGGAAGTCTCTTCTTAGCAAAAATGCAGTTAAGATCATCCTTGATCAGCCTGATCAGATCAGCACATGCATTAAGCCCCGTTTTCCCAGAGTTATGCTCATATAAATTATAACAATAATCGCTCACTGCGTGTGATGGTGACCATGGTCTCATTTATGGTCTCATTGGCGAGGTGTACGGTAACGTTGAAGACCGTACCCAGGGAGGAGACATACAGCACTTCCGGTTCTGTGCTGTTCACGGGAAGCGTCTCCGTGATGTTGTACTTGGTGAGCACCTCCTGCGACCGGAACTGAAACATGGAGGGGAAGATAGGAACCTCGCCGTTCAGAGAGATTGTATTGTGCACATCGACGTCGTTTCCAAATTATTAACCAAAACACTTCATTTAAGACACGAGAAACGACATAATTACTAAATTTTATCGTGAACTATTTTATAACACGAAAAAAACTCTGAACTTTTTTACATTTTGTACAGTATCTAAAACTATTTCTATCAGTGTATCAATTAAGCGTAATATTTACACAAAGAGTCTACATCCCAATTGTATTATTTCAAGGAGATACTTAGTTGTAGAAAAACTGAAGGCGACCTACCCCTTGATATGCTGCGCTGATCAGGTTGTCCGGGAACATGTTCCTGCAAGAAGACACAAAAATATGACAGTGGCATATAACTACACATGCACGAAGACGCACAAATATGACAGTGGCACATAACTAAAAACACATGCACGAAGACACAGTGATATGGCGTAAGCACATAGCAGGATACGCATGTAAGAAGACACAGCGATATGGCGTAAGCACATAGCAGGATACGCATGTAAGAAGACACAGAAATATGGCAGAAGCACAAAATTAGGCACGCATGCAAGAAGACAAAGCAATATGGGAGTGGTACATAGCTAGAAACACGTGAAAGAAGAGACAGCTATACCACAGTGACGCATAGCTTGAAACACATGCAAGAAGACACAGTGGTGTGACAGCGGCACATAACTATAAACACATGCAAGAAGACACAGTGATTTGACAGCGGCACATAACTTGAAACACATGCAAGAAGACACAGTGATTTGACAGCGGCTAATAAATAGAAACACACGCAAGAAGACACAGCGATATGGAAGTGGCACATAACTAGAAACACGTGCTAGAAGACACAGAGATATGACAGTGGCACATAACTAAAACACATGCAAGAAATCACAGCTATAACACAGTGGCACAACTAGAAACAAATGCAAGAAGACACATTGATTTTACAGCGTGACATAACTAGAAACACACGCAAGAAGACACAGCGATATGGCAGTGGCACATAACTAGAAACACATGCAAGAAGACACAGCTATATCACAGTGGCACATAGCTACAAACACATGTAAGAAGAAACAACGATTTGACTGCGGAACATAACAAGAAACATAAATAAAACACATACAAGAAGACATAGCTATATCACAGTGGCACACAACTAGAAACACGTGTAAGAAGAAACAGCGATATGACTGTGGTACACAACTAGAAACACATGCAAGAAGACACAGCGATATGGCAGTGGCACATAACTAGAAACACGTCCTAGAAGACACAGCGATATGACTGCGGCACACAACTAGAAACACATGCAAGAAGAAACCGCGATATGGCAGTGGCACATAACTAAAACACACGTAAGAAGACACAATGATTTGACAGCGGCACATAACTATAAACACATGCAAGAAGACACAGTGATTTGACAGCGGCTAATAAATAGAAACACATGCAAGAAGACACTGCGATATGGCAGTGGCACATAACTAGAAACACGTGCTAGAAGACACAGAGATATGACAGTGGTACATAACTAAAACACATGCAAGAAGACACAGTTATAACACAGTGGCACAACTAGAAACAAATGCAAGAAAACACAGTTATTTGACAGCGGCACATAACTAGAAACACACGCAAGAAGACACAGCGATATGGCAGTGGCACATAACTAGAAACACATGCAAGAAGACACAGCTATATCACAGTGGCACATAGCTACAAACACATGCAAGAAGAAACAACGATTTGACTGCGGCACATAACTAGAAACACATGCAAGAAGACACAGCGATATGGCAGTATCACATAAATAAAACACATACAAGAAGACGAAGCTATATCACAGTGGCACGTATGGCAGTGGCACATAACTAGAAACACGTCCTAGAAGACACAGCGATATGACTGCAGCACACAACTAGAAACACATGCAAGAAGACATCGCGATATGGCAGTGGCACATAACTAAAACACATGCAAGAAGACAAAATGATTTGACAGCGGTACATAACTAGAAACACATGCAAGAAGACACAGTGATTTGGCAGTGGTACATAACTAGAAACACATGCAAGAAGACACAGCGATATGGCAGTGCATAACTAGAAACACATGTAAGAAGACACAGCAATATGACAGTGGCACATAACTAGAAACGCATGCAAGAAGACACAGTGATATGACAGAGTCACATAACTAGAAATAAATGCAAGAAGACACAGCGATATGACAGTGGCACATAACTAGAATCACATGCAAGAGGACACAGCGATATGAAGGTGGCACATAACTAAAACACATGCAAGAAGACACAGCGATATGACAGTGGCATATAACACGAAACGCATGTAAGAAGACACAGCTATATCAAAGTGGCACATAGCTAGAGACACGTGCAAGATGATACAGCTATATCACAGGGGCACATAGCTAGAACACATGCAAGAAGACACAGCGATATGACGCAAGCACATAGCTAAAACACATACAGGCGGACACAGAGATATTACGGTAGCAAAAAGCTATAAAGTTTATAAACACATGCAAGAGGTTACATTGATGTGACGGTGGCACATTACGAGAAACACATGAAAGAAGACACAGATATATAGTCAATAGACTGGTCATAAATGAGTGAACCGATTGGCGCTCCAGGAGTTATGGTCAATGTTAAATAAAGTTGGTCATTATTCAATGAAATAAGTCAATAATAAATGAAGTTGGTGAATATTCAATGAAATTAGTTAATATCAAATGAAGTTGGTCAACATTCAAAGAAGTTTGTCAATATTCAATTAAGTTGGTCAATATTGAATGAAGTTTGTCAATATTCAATGAAGTTTGTCAATATATAATTAAGTTGGTCAATTTTAAATAAAGTTGGTCAATATTCAATGAAGTTTGTCAATATTCTATGAAGTTTGTCAATATTTAATGAAGTTTGTCAATATTAAATGAAGTTGTTCAATATTCAAAGAAGTTGGTCAATATTCAATGAAGTTGATCAATATTCAATGAAGTTGGTCAATATTCAATGAAGTTGTTCAACATTCAATGAAGTTGGTCAATATTCAATGAAGTTGGTCAATATTCAATGAAGTTGGTCAATATTCAATGAAGTTGTTCAACATTCAATGAAGTTGGTCAATATTCAATAAAGTTGGTCAATATTCAATGAAGTTGGTCCATATTTAATAAACTTGACTTGGTAAATATTTAATGACCCTGTCAATATTCAGTGCACCGCTTGACTCTCATTTGCGTTTCTTACTACTCATGAACCTTAAAATACTGAAATAGGCCGCTCATTAGCATACCGTTAAATACTCAATGGCTAAATGCTGAATAATCAGCTATATACAGTCTTGTTATGACGTTGTCTTTACGGGCGCGTCTTTCTCGTAGCTGCTCGGTCACTCCATCAGCACCAGGCTTTATTAGATTTGCATAATAGAATTTCTGGATTTTAAGTATGGACGCTCGCGGCGCTTCCGTGTTGAGTTTCCGTGGCAACCAGTGATTGGAACAAATACTTGAGTGTGACGTTGCATTTTCCTCTAGAATGTCACTGTATCGGCTGGCCGACTGTGAACGTTTCGCACTTCACGAATCTCAACTGTGAACACTTACTGACGAAAACGTGTCAACCAAAATTTTGTAAAGCTCATTCAATGCGAAATCAAATAACTTACATATTTTCTCAACAAATGATGTTTCTTGTTTCTTTGAAAACGACATTGTTTTCGTTGTTTCAAACATAAACTGTATTTTTACATGATGCTTGACAAGCACGGCCAACAATCAGTGTTCGTTTTTTTTTTTTTTTTTTTTTTTTTTTTAAATGTAATTGTTTCTAATATCCATGTGATCCATATTATGACAGAACAATATTTTATCCATTTACTATTATACTCCGAACGATAATAAATACGTAATTGACAATACCATTATTGACTGTGGCATTTGTTTGAATGGATTAATGTTAAATGCATCCCTTTAAAGTCAAAGCATATACGTGTGCCTTCGCGTTGCATAAACAGTAATGCTATGCCCATTTGTCTTTCCATTTAAATCAGTTCCCCGTCGGTTATTATTCAAAGACGCGGCTATTAGCCATGCTTCCAGTTTTTTATTTAATAACATTATAATGACTACGATTTCTCCTATAATCGTGTGGTTCAGATCCAAGTCTGCATGGGTACCTAAACTGAAAAGTTGCGGTGTCCCCCACTTTTAATTATTGCAAACATCTTATATCATCAAACAGACAAACTAATAACCCATGCATAATGCCCGAAGCCGTCAATGTTTTTTAATGAAGTGCCTACTCTACGCAGTATGTGAAACTATTTCTCGTACATCAGGTTGTTGAACACAACATGCCAGCAACTGGTCGGCTATGTTTGCTATGTAATCGTTGTTTTAACCGATTGGTTCATTATTCCAATCAGTGTATATATTCTAAGAATATTCTATAGATATATTCTCAACAAAAGTATGACTGGTCGATCAATGCATGATACAGTGCATCGGTTCACACTGGCAGTTCATATTTATTTTAAAAAAAACACACAATTGTTTCTACAATTCTCTTAAATAAGTATGTTGAATCTTGTCAATCGAGGACACTCAGTACATCCTTTCAGAAAATGAAACTTGAAATCTCATAAAAGCATTGATCGTAATAAAATCCTAGTTGCTTGAATTAAATGTGTCATTGAAAGCAATCATGTTAATGTTTGGAAATGAGATTGATTATAACGTCAATTCCTGTGAAGGCCAAGACAGAATATTGACAATTGTTTTTTTTAATGATAATGCAATCCCTGTTGGCACGCAACTTGATCGCGAGCTCTTCATTCGCCTTGTAGACTTGACGGTCAATCTAGTTTAGGGTTGTTATGTATACATTAGATCTAATTTATGAACTGAAGTACGAGAAGCAAAAGGGGAAATGGTGTGTTCACTGTATCTTTTTTATTATTATAAAACAAGCATCGTATACACGGGCAGCTGTTTAGAACTAATTTGCTATAGCTCTGCAACGTACTTGACACTGACCTGAATGCACCAATGTATTTAAGTACCGTTACGGTATGCTTGACACAGACCTGAATGCATCAATGTATTTAAGTACCGTTACGGTAACGCTTGACACAGACCTGAATGCATCAATGTATTTAAGTACCGTTACGGTAACGCTTGACACTGACCTGTATGCATCAATGTATTTAAGTACCGTTACGGTAACACTTGACACTGACCTGGATGCATCAATGTATTTTAGTACCGTGACGGTAACACTTGACACTGACCTGAATGCATCAATGTATTTAAGTACCGTGACGGCAACACTTGACACTGACCTAGATGCATCAATGTATTTAAGTACCGTGACGGTAACACTTGACACTGACCCGGATGCATCAATGCATTTTAGTACCGTTACGGTAACACTTGACACTGACCCGGATGCATCAATGTATTTAAGTACCGTTACGGTAACACTTGACACTGACCTGTATGCATCAATGTATTTAATAACCGTTACGTTAACCCTTGACACTGACCTGTATGCATCAATGTATTTAAGTACCGTTACGGTAACACTTGACACTGACCTGTATGCATAAATGTATTTAAGTACCGTTACGGTAACACTTGACACTGACCTGTATGCATCAATGTTATTAAGTACAGTGACGGTAACACTTGACACTGACCTGTATGCATCAATGTATTTAAGTACCGTGACGGTAACACTTGCCACTGACCTGGATGCATCAATGTATTAAATACCGTGACGGTAAAACTTGACACTGACCTGGATGCATCAATGTATTTAAGTACCGTTACGGTAACACTTGACACTGACCTGGATGCATCAATGTATTTAAGTACCGTAACGGTAATACTTGACACTGACCTGTATGCATCAATGTATTTAAGTACCGTTACGGTAACACATGACACTAACCTGTATGCATCAATGTATTTAAGTCCCGTTACGGTAACACTTGACACTGACCTGTAAGCATCAATGTATTTAAGTACCGTTACGGTTACACTTGACACTGACCTGTATGCATAAGTACAGTTACGGTAACAACAAAAAGGTAAGCTTCAGTGCTGGCGTCGGACTGAGCTGAAATCTCATCGAAATAAATATAAACTGTTTTGTTCAGGCATTGTAAGGATACACCAAACAACCGACCGATGCGTTTTATATTGATATCTCATTGCTTCTGTAACTTGAATCGAAAATATATTGTTTGGAATATCACAATTCTGCTTACTTTCTTATGAACAGCACGGTGATTCACGAAGAGGACATTTGCATCGATCTCAACCACGTATGCTATTTTGGCGAAAATGAAGAATATATTTATAAACAATCTTTATTTTCGGCGACAAGAGCGTATAGAATCTATCGGTAGTGGTTAGTGCCATACACACATCTAAACCACAAACCGCATGAATATTGCACACCGAAATCAGATTGCAGTCCGTGAACTGATCCTTCACACGCACCTCGCATGCAATATGCGTGTTTTATGTCTTTGTCGACTTTAGAACATACATAATGCAATCACTATAGAGCATAAAATAATGAAACCAACAATACGTACAAACAAAATGGATCAAAATTACAAAACAAATGCTATCTACAATTGAGCCACTACATTCTGTACTCAATGTAGCGCATATTCACTATGCCCTGCTGACTGCGTTCTGTGCTCAATGTAGCTCATGTTCACTATGCCCTGCTGACTGCATTCTGTACTCAATGTAGCGCATGTTCACTATGCCCTGCTGACTGCGTTCTGTGCTCAATGTAGCGCATGTTCACTATGCCCTGCTGACTGCGTTCTGTGCTCAATGTAGCTCATGTTCACTATGACCTGCTGACTGCATTATGTACTCAATATAGCGCATGTTCACTATGACCTGCTGTAAGAATTCATCGACTGGTCCATTCTGAGGTCTTAGACCGTAAGTCAGTAACTTGGTCTTGCTCTTGTGCTTTTATCTGACAACAGCATTTACAATACAATCAAGACGATTATTGTATTGTTAATGCTGTTGTCAGATAAAAGCACAAGAGCAAGACCAAGTTACTTCGATTTCTCAGATTGTTAGTATAAATTTTAATGAAGGAAATGACCGCATTTACAATACAATCAAGACGATTATTGTATTGTTAATGCTGTTGTCAGATAAAAGCACAAGAGCAAGACCAAGTTACTTCGATTTCTCAGATTGTTAGTATAAATTTTAATGAAGGAAATGACCGCATTTACAATACAATCAAGACGATTATTGTATTGTTAATGCTGTTGTCAGATAAAAGCACAAGAGCAAGATCAAGTTACTTCGATTTCTCAGATTGTTAGTATAAATTTTAATGAAGGAAATGACCGCAAATTTAGCGTTTCTCAACCTAGAAAACCGGTCTGCTTTTCCAAGAACCATTTTCTGAGATTTTATGAACACATGACAAATTACAAATTTTCTGTTCCCGATTCGCAGCGAAAATGTGTTTTCTTATAGGGCACTTGGGACCCATTCAGATGAAATCAATAAATATGTTCACAGCGGTCTGACGCGTTTTAACTGACGGTGTAAAATATTTATATTTCAATTACATTAAACGTCGCTCCTCGGGGACTCACGATTGATTTCTCGCAACATCTGCCGTCAACAAAACTGTATTTCAACGGAGAGCTGAATTTATAACAGCAACGCGGTTTTAAAATTTACGTGCACACGCGTATCGAAATATTGGACGATGTGGCATTTATTACCACGAATACTTCTAACTAAACACCGTTTCCAAATTATTTTACTAGAAATGTCCGTTAAAACAATTAAGTCTTTAATTAAGTGCCAATTGCTTGACACACTGTCAATCAGCTCTCCGAATTTCTGCTGTTTGTACTTCAAGGAATATATCCAATCTGGCAAAATATGAATCATTTCCCATGCATTGGTTGTAGAAAGTTTGTTTTGGGTAATTACAAGGCTATTTTGTACTTCAAAGCTGTGCTTGTTCATGGCAACCATAGCGATGTTGTAAACCTATTTATTACATCCCTTTAACGCGTAAAAACTACACAATTTAGCACAAGTACCGGGGGTAATTTATATATGGGCATTGAATGTTTACAAGTATGCGTTATTTCGATTCGAAAAATTCGCCAAAAGACATTACTTTGTCCTCGCATATAGCTTCCATTCATAAAGGGCAACGAATATATAAGGAGTAAACAAGTTGAAACGCGTATTTGTTACATGCCATCAACACCTGTCTTGTGTAATTAACAAGTTATGGATAATACATATCTATTCATCGTTTTAATGAATTTAGCCATCTATTAAAAAACAACATTCTGCTCAAACTTCAAGCATGTCATGCTCTGCAATATGTTTAAAGCCGCCTTTGAACACCTGTTTCAATACAACGACTTAAAAACTATTCAAGCACCGGAATGTTGGAGCGCGCTTTAGCCTGAATGTCACAGCTTCTGTACAGATGTCGCTGAATGTCACAGCTTCTGTACAGATGTCGACCGTAAATCTGACGTCTGCTTGTAACAAGTCACCCCGCAGGGAATAGACTGATGGAACAACGAAATAACCTGTCACAACGCGGGGATCAGCCACAATTATCCGAAATTGAACGAGATAGCTTCGACTTTAAACATGTCTCGCAAAACTGAATAACTGCTTAAACCGTAACATGTAATCATATTTGCGATCAAATAAAAACGTTTTCACATTTACGAATGTCTCTAACTAACGCTCGATTACTATCATGTCATCATAACGGTGTTCCGTTAAGGCTAGAACTTGAGATCACGATGCGAGACCTCGAGATCACGATGCGAGACCTCGAGATCACGATGCGAGAACTCGAGATCACGATGCGAGAACTCGAGATCACGATGCGAGACCTCGAGATCACGATGCGTGCTCACAATAGTAATATCGCGATCTGGCATCGTAATCCCGTGGCATCGCATCGTGATCTTATGCTCTCGCCCTTATTGTTACAAAGGTCAAAATGAGATTTTTAAATCACGATGTAATGATCGCGGTTTGCCTCGTGTTCTCGTGATCCCGACTAAGCATTGGTCGAGATCGCGAAATAACGATATTAACTTCGTAATTCAGCCTTCCGGCTGCATATGCGCAGTCGAGTTAGCTCGGTAAAACAGAAATAAATTACAATCTCTTCTTCAGATCATTGTCTTCTTGCCATTCACTTAATTATAGAAGCGTGTCGACAGTTGAGATTGAATTTGCTAAATTGTTCACAAATTGACAAAATGACCATTTACAAAATTATATAGATTTGGAAAAGCATTTTTTTTTTAATTGGTTCGTTTATCGGTTAAATAACATTTTTAGCGTGTTAATCGATGGTTTGCAAAATAATCATGTTATAAACACAGCGTTTAAACTACGTTTACAACTATGATAGATCAAATGGTAGCGAGTTGCTTTTTGCCTCGCAGATCCTGAGTGCGAAATCCTGGTCAGGTTAAATATTTTATAAAAAAACATTGTTCTTGCTTTTTAAATTAAATTAGGCCAATCTACAAAAAGAATTAAACTTGTGCAGGGTAAAAATATTATTATTTATTTATCCGAAAATCTGTGAACAAGTCCGTTGAATATTATTGTTGTACTCTCAACGCACGATGTTTATAAAATTGTCTATCATACCTTCAAGGTCAATTGTCCGCTTTGGGCATCCTCTAAAGTGCACATCGTTAATAATACAATTATGATTGTTTCCAACACATAAAACTGTTTATTTATGTGATTACTGTTATCCGATGATTATAAACAGTTCTTCTCTTAACACGCGTGCATTACGTATTGTATACCATATACCATTTGTACACTTCAAACGAAAGCCATCCTGTTTGTGAACTTATTACCATTAAGCAAATGATGAAACACCATAAACCCTATCAGGAGAATACAAAGCTAACAATTTCGAACGTTTTACACTATAGCGAGAGAAAATTCTGATCCGTGTACAAATTTTCCGAAAAAAAGTCCAAATTTGCAGAGAATTCAAATGCTACGTATAAAACTGCACAAAGGCTATACTTGTTCAAATATTTTCGATTTATGATGAAAATAAATTATTTTTGGTCTAGAGTTATTTCAATAGAGGACATTTGGCCTTAACTATTACATCCATTCGCAATTTAATTAACGTTAACATCTTGATATTGGTACTAATTGTATTGATTCACGTATTCAGTGCGCCATGAAACATGAAGGTCAATAAAGCGATGATATGTGTGCGCATATGCAACCGGAAATCGAGATTTCTAAAGTTAAATCGCGATCTCGTGTTCTCGACCTATGCTCAGTCGAGATTACAAAACCAAAATTCGAGATCGCGATATAAGTACCGTCATCTCGCATCTTTGTTTCGCTATCTCGGTATTCTCGCAATCGCACATCATGATTTCGCGACGTCGAATCGTTGTCTCGTGCCCTCGCATCGTGTTTTTCAAAAGTCAATAGTGCGAAATCGCGATGCGAGGTTGCAAGATTACGATGCAAATATGATAATATAGTATGCGAGGTCACGATGCGGGGTTGCGCAGATACGATGCGAGATTGCGATATTGGCATCGTGCCCCCACATCTTGTTCTCGCATGTTTGACGCGACTGAATGCTTCAAGAACTGCCATTGTTCGAATGTTTGATTTCGACACTTGAATTTTATATTTCAATAATAATCCCTATTGCAACGAGCGGGTGAACAACTTGTGTACAACTTTTTTAAACTTCAGCGACTGACTTCGAAGTGGTGTTCTTGTAATTACCATCCATACACCACTGGTCACCACACGTAACGAACAACAGCGAGTTCTATCAGTGGACAATTGAGTAATTTTCTCAATTACCCTCTCTCTCTCTTCCCTTTGTCGCGAACATATTTTCGCAAGATAATTATATCTCCTACTGTAATTTCCCATCTCGAGCTGTCCGGTGTGTTCTCCTGGGCATGGCGGAGTGGTTCAGAGATCTCGAGCTGTCCGGTGTGTTCTCCTGGGCATGGCGGAGTGGTTCAGAGATCTCGAGCTGTCCGGTGTGTTCTCCTGGGCATGGCGGAGTGGTTCAGAGATCTCGAGCTGTCCGGTGTGTTCTCCTGGGCATGGCGGAGTGGTTCAGAGATCTCGAGCTGTCCGGTGTGTTCTCCTGGGCATGGCGGAGTGGTTCAGAGATCTCGAGCTGTCCGGTGTGTTCTCCTGGGCATGGCGGAGTGGTTCAGAGATTGGGCACTGTCCGGTGTGTTCTCCTGGGCATGGCGGAGTGGTTCCCATCTCGAGCTGTCCGGTGTGTTCTCCTGGGCATGGCGGAGTGGTTCAGAGATTGGGCAATTACGTCCACCATGAGCCGACTTTTAAAGAACAAACTTTTTATGGCGAATTCATAGAAGGACGAATTTCTATGTTGTCCCACAGATTCAAAATCCAGTAAAAATGCATTAATTGTTCAAAACTCATATTATAGTTTTTATAAGAGCCTCGCTTTGTGAAAAGGGGTTTAATGCATGTGCGTAAAGTGTCGTCCCAGATTAGCCTGTGTAGTCCGCACAGACTAATCAGGGACGACACTTTCCGCTCTTGTGGTATATTCGTTTTAAGGAAATCTCTTGTAAGCGGATATCCCGTTGAGGCGGAAATTGTCGTCCCTGATTAGCCTGTGCGGAATATACAGGCTAATCTGGGACGACACTTTACGCATATGCATTAAACCCCTTGTTCACAGAGCGCGGCTGCTCGAAAAACGTTCGGAGTGACGGATATGTTCGATATACGGCGATGTTACGCGGAGTTTATAACAGACTTGAATCCTTAATCGATTTGAGCAAACACATTAACAGTTGTCCGTTATTGTCTTTGAACGTAGTTTGTGTCATCGTCGGATACCCACGACTAATTCATTCCGTTACTCTCCAGCATTCGATAAATGTAGAGTAGCGGAATGGGTCGAACGTGGGTATCCGATGATGAGTTTGTGTGCGCTCAGGCATATTACAACAAGAGCAAGTCGTATTCATATCGTCGAATCCGTCGTCAAACGGCTTCGTTATATCACCAGTACATTCGCGGCGACCGTCAGTTAAAACGAACGACGGTGCAACTGGGACAGTTCGATCACCATGCCGATAATTCAACGTATACAAAGTGAAAATAGCAGACGCTTTTGCACAAAAGTTCACATTTCAAGTACACGTTGTTGTTTTTAAACAACCTGCACTATATTTTGATTCCAAACGAATGCACTTAATGTGATAAAAACACATCGGTTAAAGTATGTCATCACACACATTGTTGAACCCGCATGCCTCTTTGAGAACACCGCGTAACTTGACGGCTGTGAATGGTGCCCGTTAATTTTGCATATCATTGGCTGCAGGGCGTGCTGAATGGGTGTGATTCGTTGATTAATAACACCATGACTTCGTACATGTCTTTATGATGTTTTAGAAAAGTGAAGTGTAAAATAAAGTCAATTTAGTAGTTTTTTTTCGATTTAGGGCCTGTTTTGTTACTATGAGCCCTATTTACGTATTTTTCTGTACTCATTTACTCAAGATTCCTATCCTTCACGACAAGCGTGTGACGGGAAAGAATCAATAGCCTTTGAAGAAAAAAAACAACACAATAATGCTTTCAATGCAACCGAGAATGACCTAGCGAATTGCTTTCAAGCGCATACAGGTGTATTGTATCAGTATCGCAAACCGATATGAGTCGTGTAGAATATCAGTGCCACACGCAATTTAATATAGGTATGACGCATGTGTCATATGCAATGAAAAAATGTTGTAGCGCGTGTAACGCATCACTTTCGCACGCAGCACAATATTTGTGTAGCTCATCACTGTTACACGCAGTGTAATAGAGGTTAAGCACATCCGTGACACAAGTATAGTGGTAAAGTGTATCAGTGCCACAAACGATGAAATAGTGGTTTAGCGCATCGCTTTCACAAGCAGTTAAATAGTGAAGCGCACGAGCGTCTCAAACAGTATATTAGTGACACAGTGCATTCATGCAACGATATAGCGCACGAGCGTCTCAAACAGTATATTAGTGACACAGTGCATTCATGCAACGATATAGCGCACGAGCGTCTCAAACAGTATATTAGTGACACAGTGCATTCATGCAACGATATAGCGCACGAGCGTCTCAAACAGTATATTAGTGACACAGTGCATTCATGCAACGATATAGCGCACGAGCGTCTCAAACAGTATATTAGTGACACAGTGCATTCATGCAACGATATAGCGCACGAGCGTCTCAAACAGTATATTAGTGACACAGTGCATTCATGCAACGATATAGCGCACGAGCGTCTCAAACAGTATATTAGTGACACAGTGCATTCATGCAACGATATAGCGCACGAGCGTCTCAAACAGTATATTAGTGACACAGTGCATTCATGCAACGATAACTTAAACAGTGGTTTAACGCATCAGTGCCATAATCAGCCAAACGTTGGTATAACGCATCAGTGAAGCAAGCAGTTTATTATTGGTTTAACGCATCAGTGCCAGAATCAGTCAAACGTTGGTGTAACGCATCAGTGAAGCAAGCAGTTTATTAGTGGTTTAACGCATCAGTGCCAGAATCACTCAAACGTTGGTGTAACGCATCAGTGAAGCAAGCAGTTTATGAGTGGTGTAGCACATCAGTGCCCCAATAAGATGAATAAAGCTGTAACGCATCAGTGTCACACGCATTTAAATATGTGTGTATCGCTTTAGCTTCACAAGCAGTTAATAGTTATGTGGAACATTAGTGGTACAAGCAGTTTAATATTGGCGTAGCTCATCCGTGTCACAAGCCAATAAACAGTGTTACAGCGCATAAGTGCCCAAAGCAATTCAATAGTGGTTATGCGTACCATTGCTAAAAGCAGTCGAATAATGATAAGAGTATCAATAAGTAAAAAAGTGGTCAATCCGTCCGTGTTCCAGCAGTTAAACGCTGGTTTGACGCATCATTTTAACAAGTTAAAAAGTGATGTAGGACGTAAGTTTCACAACCAGTTTAATTGTAATGTACAAGATAAGTGTGGGACGAACAGTGACGCAAATAGTTAGGTACTGGTTGTGCTGATTACTATCTCAAATTATATAGTGGTGTAGCGCATCAGTGTAACACACAGTCAAACTGTGGTTTGGCAGATTAGGCTCACAAGCCGTAAAATATTTGTTCATCGCATTGCTGTCAAAAATAGTTGAATAGTAAAGTAGCGCATCAGTATAACAAAGAGAGTCAGACAGTGGTGCAGAGCATCAGTGTAATAAAGAGTCAGACATTGGTGCAGCGCATCAGTTAACACAGTCAGACTGTGGTGCAGCGCATCAGTGTAACAAAGAGTAATACAGTGGTTCAGGCATCAGTGTAACAAAGAGTCAGACAGTGGTGCAGCGCATACGTGTAACAAAGAGTCAAACAGTGGTGCAGCGCATCAGTGCAGCAAGGAATCAGACAGATGTGCAGCGCATCAGTTAAACAAAGAGTCAGACATTGATGCAGCGCATCAGTGTAACAAAGAGTCAAACAGTTGTGCAGCGCATCAGTGTAACCAAGAGTCAAACAGTGGTGCAGCGCATCAGTGTTACAAAGAGTCAAGAAGTGGTGCAGCGCATTACTTTTACAGCGTATCATTGTTACAAACAGTCAAATAGTGGTTTTGCGCATCTCTGTCATAAGTAGAAAACAAGTATAGTAGTAACAAGTAGTCAAATAGTGTTGAAGCGCAGTAAAATAGTCGTGTAGTGCATGAGTGTAACAGGCAGTCAAAATAGTGGTGTGAGGCAGCATTTTAACACGCAGTCAAATAGCTGTGTAGCGCATCACTTTTCAACGCAGTCAAATAGTGTTGAAGCGGTTAAGTGTAACGGGCAGTCAAATAGTGATGTAGCGCATCACTTTTATACGCAGTCAAATAGTGTTGAAGCGCATAACTTTAACAGGCCGTCAAAAAAGATTTGTAGCGCATCTTCTTTACACGCAGTCAAATAGTGGAGTAGCGCATTAGTGTAACAGGCAGACAAATAGTGGTGCAGCGCATCAATGCTATAGGCAGTAAAACAGTCGTGAAGCGCATACATGTTACACACAGTCTAATATTAATGAAGTACATCACATAAACAAGACGTCTGTCTGTCTCTCTGTCTGTGTGCCTGTCTGTCTGCCTGCCTGCCTGCCTGCCTGCCTGCCTGTCTGCCTGNCTGTCTGTCTGTCTGTCTGTTGTAACGCATCATTTTAACAAGCAGTCAAATATTGCTGTAGCGCGTAACTGCTATACTTAGTTAACAGTTATTTAGCGCATCGCTGTTCTGAAGAAGTTTAAAAGCAGTAAACTTGTATTGTGTGGGACCGCTGCAGTCTGACAAGCCGTCAAATAGCAGTGTTGCAAGTAATTAAACAGTGACGTAGCGCATCAGTTTCCCAAGCAGTCTAAAAGTGTTGCGATATATTTTGCTTCCAAGATTGCACAATAATTGAATAATGTCCTTGTGGAATTACCATCGTTGATCTTTTTTTCCAATTGGTTCCATTCGTGGCTGATGAATTCAGCCCAGATTTAGGGCGAAGAGCCGGTTGATTATTTCAATGATTCACCTTCGACGTGTGCGTGACGGCAGCCATTATGCGATTTTAATTAACCGTCTTGTAAATACAGAGTTGATGTAAGGACCGAACATGGCAATCAATCGATCACTTAAAAGACATCGGAAGCAGTAATCAGGCTCTTGAGATTGCGGACAAGGGTTTTGAAAAGCAACGAAATGAGCCTCGCTCTGTGAATAGGGGGGGGGGGGGTTAATACATGTGCGTAAAGTGTCGTCCCAGATTAGCCTGTACATTCCACACAGGCTAATCATGGACGACATTTTCCGCCTAAACTGGATTTTTGCTAAGAAGATTCTGTCTTTGAACGAAAAATATTATAAAAACGGAACGCACATGCATTAAACCCCGTTTTCTCAGAGCGAGGCTCAAATCTACCTGCTAGTGGTGTCTTGTCACCAAGAATGCCAGCATGAGTTACATGTAAAGGAATTCTCTCACAGAATTGTATTACTGCCGCTGAAATACCAACGGTACTGGCAACATCTCTTCAAAACGTGTGTTCCATTAAATTGACATGCCTGGATTGTACAAAAGCGCTTTTGAGGTTTATAGCTGCACTGTTTCCATACCTTATTGAACAGTATTTTTAAAATAACAATAAAATTTAGTCACGGTTATATTTCGATTGCTTCCACTAGAACTTATACAGCTTAAACATTTATGTTTGCGTCACAATACTTATCATTATTTCTTATGTGGGTATAGAACAAACTACCATTGGTTTGGAACATTTTAAATTAAGACAGATTAATCCGAATATTATTTGTTTACATTTGCAAATGTACATTGAAATAAACAATGTCCTGCGTACATCAAAAATACTACGGATAAGTATAGCAAACTTATCTTGAAATAAAATGAGGAAAAAAACATAAACAGAAAAACTGACTAGAGGCCTTTCACTAATGAAAATTTGGGTAGCACCGAGTTTAAAAAAAATAATTAAAAAAATCATTGTTTTATATATTGTATTTATTCATGCCTGTTTACTATGATGAATATATTGAACATGATTTCATAAATAGGGGGCATCGACCAATAAAACCTATGCAAAATTTTATCCGATTATGTTATCATTATGGTGTTAAAAACAAAACTACCGAATAAGACTTCAGATATACAATTTCATATTACTAGTCTTCCACTGTATTAAAAATCTTTCTAAAAAAGCATGACAATTAGGCACACAATATTAGTGCTTTCATTAAGATTTTTATTCTGAAAAAAATTCTGAAATTCCTTGAATAACTTGTTTTAACCGAATAGAACTATTCAATATAATTGATATTTTGTACTCTTACCGATCTAAGCGTTGTGTTTAATTTGCTCCCTGAATTTCGTCATTGATTATTATATGCATTTATCAATAAAAAATTCCATACATGCACCCGTTACAAATATAATATCAGTTCGAATTCGTGACCTTAGTTTAAAATTATGAATAATAAGTACCGAATTTTTATGCCACACCAAATCACATACCGGTATATGTTTCTGTCTTAAATCTATTGTAGCGACATAATTGTTATCAGTATATATANACGTACCCACATACATGTACATGACTACACGTACCCACATACATGTACAAGACTACACGTTCCCACATACATGTACAAGACTACACGTACTTACATACATGTACATGACTACACGTACCCACATACATGTACAAGACTACACGTACCCACATACATGTACGTGACGTCACGTACCCTCATTCATGTACATTACTTCACGTACGCACATACACGTACAAGACTACACGTACCCACATACATGTACATGTCTACACGTACCCTCATTCATGTACATGACTACACGTACCCACATTCATGTACATGACTACAGGTACCCACATACATGTACATGACTACACGTACCCACATACATGTACATGACTACACGTGCCCACATACATGTACATGACTTCACGTACCCGCATACATGTACAAGACTACACGTACCCATCTACATGTACATGACTACACGTACCCACATACATGTACATGACTACACGTACCCACTTACATGTACATGACTAAACTTACCCACATACATGTACATGACTACACGTACCCACATACATGTACATTACTACACGTACCCACATACATGTTCACTTAATGGTCTGAATGGTCATTATTAACAGTTCATCTAGGTTTATCTTAAATTAATAAACAAAACTTTAAAATAAAGAAGCAATTTTGAATGTGAATTTTATTTGATTACAGTTTATCCCATTAACTGAAACGTTAATGAAATATTTTGCTAACAGTATTGTCTCAATTAAATTCCACATACATGTATTATGACCCACATTGGATGGAATATATAGGCAAATGCTATAAAACCGGGCATAGATGAGAGCAAAGTTGAGTGTGCCCTACACGAAGGACAGTCATCTGTTGCGGATCCTTCTGACTCTGTCCAGTGGACGGAGTTACCCAGGTTACTAATTTAATATATAAAAATGGATAAAAAGCACAATAGCTTCGTGGGCATGTGACGATACGACACGGAAAATATTCCATATAGGTTTTGTGCAAATAACTTCCCATTGTTTTTTTTCAACATACCCGAACACAAAGAGCAATTATTCAATATGAAGAAAATATGTTCCTTATTTATGCTGAGACATAAAATTTATCTCAACCCTCATCCGCACAATTTTTGTAAAGATGATATAGTGTGTATACATTTTCTTAAATAATCAATTAATCAGGTACTTGAAGCATAATATATTTACAAGTAAAGTTTTTCATTAAATGATAATTAAATGAGCCTTCTACATGCATCTAATATGTAAAGAAAAAAAACCCATAGAATTTGTAGGATGCTTGTTTTTTTGTATTTAACATATGATTTGATGATTCATTATTTGACATTAAGTGTATGAGTATTCTCTTTCTAGTCCCCGTATAGTAAGGTTTGGATAAGAAAACTTACTCATCCAGTTATGTGATGTCTCTAAGCGGCTTAGTTTTAAAGGAATCCATAAACGTATTTTCAAAATCTGAACATTTATTTGTTGTAATAACCTCCAAAGCGTGACCAAGCACGCGCTCTTCTTAGTTACTTGAACACGTTATATTCAAGTACATTGGACTTGGTAAAATACCACACTGTTTTGAATATGATCGAAATTTACCGAAAAGTTAATTATTCAAGATGCAATCCACAATATACAACGGAAGCAACGCACCAGAGACACGATGTTTGGCGGCGATGAAACTACCAATACAGGTACAACCCATTACGTTGTGTCGGTATTCATATGTATTGAAAGAATTAATTCACTTTATATGAGTTTGAGTTGTATTTGTTTTTCGTTATTTATATTATGTCTGAGTAATCATGCGTGTTTAAAACATTGTGGGGTTGTATCCAAAGTTTTATAAAAAGTGTATGTTATATTCACATGTTTAGTGTGTGTTCTTTTCTTTATTGAAATATAAATACATTTTCAGGTGTTATATTAGTTTTATTATCTGCATTAATATCAACAAACTAGTTCTCAATGAGTAACATCTTCGTCTTGAAAACAATGTGGTTTAAAACGATTCTCTGAAAAAGGCATACATTCACTTTGTGGAATGTGTATTTATATTTATCGCAATGTTCGTCAACTGCTTTTATATCACGGGAAACATGCATAAACTACACAGGCATTTGAATAACTAGAAACAGACAGCACATACACTATCCCAATTAACATAAAATATACTTGTTAACTGATTTTTGTATTTATAATTAGCGAGTACTTTTATTTTTCTTGTTTGAATATGATGCACACATTCTTTTTAAATCTATGAATATTTATTTAGAAAATTGTCATTTTGCCAAACTGCTAATAAGTCCATTATATATCTAATATATTTAATAGAAATATGAAGCGTAAAATCATTAGTGAATTGTTCCATCTCAAAGCAAGAACACTGGTGTAATTATAATTCAAGTTCATTTGACGCGGCGACGAATTCAAACAAAAAGAACAGGCAAGATACTATCAATCAGCCTCAGCAAATACACGTTTGAATTGGTATGAATGTGATAATACATTTATGTTCATGATTATATAGAGTTATATAATATAAAAAATACTCCACATTTAAATGCGTAATTCACGTTAATAATATATATTTTGCTTAATATTTCCTTCATCCTGAAATACGATACCCATCATTTAATGAAAGGATAGCATGGGACAGCCGACATAAAACGTTAAACCAATCACAAAATGCTTCTTGTCCACCCTATTGGTCATGAGAATAACATTGTGGGTGCAAGGATAAATAAATATTGCAAGTGTTCTTAGTGTACAACACTTCAGACAACGCAGACCTTCTAAAATGATACATGTATTCAGTTTATTAATCGTTTGTGTTGTGTTTTCGAGCGGTATGTTGATATGTTTTAAATGTTGTACTAGTGATATACAAAAGAAATCTATTGTACGATAAGACACAAATGTTGAAATTAGCATTCGACTGTGTATGATCGAACAGCAATAATTAATAAATATGCACATACCGATACGCTATCCGATATGCAATAAATTGGCTATGTTTGCAGCAAGTGGCAGTTGTCCGGACGGCTTCGTGCAGTTCGGGCTATCCTGCCACCACTTTAGCCACGTTGTTGGAACTTGGTTTGGCTCAGGTCAGTTTTGATTTATTTATTCATTTTAATATATCAAATAGCCATCAATTTTGCAGTTATGATATGCTACATTTTACAATTTGAATTTATCATTTACAAACAGGAGCTGTTCCAAGACCATTTTCCGCTGTGTTAGTATAATGTACATTTTATGTCAGTTGCCTGATAAAACGACATATTTGAAGTTGGATATCTGAAGTGCTTATTTAGTAAAGTAAACTCGTGTTAGGTCTGCATGTTCGTTAGAGATATCATAAGAGTTGTTGCAAGAAAACGCTTTTCTAAGTTCACGGGTATACTAAGCGGCATTATTCTGTTAAATTGCAGCTCAGAGTTATCTGCTTTGGTCGGTTGTTTTACATGATGACTCCGAAGACACGTGTGATTCTTTAATTGAATATATGCAGTAGTTACATAGATAATTATGTACTTGTTGTATGCAAACTTAAAATTGAATTTCTACTTGCATGCATATTTTAACCTGAATACATTAAGTATAAAACGGGAAAAATCGTNTCATCATTCCATGAGTGCTCCACTGCTGGTGATTTCAATTTAAGATCGTATTATCATTCTATGATTGCCCCGCCGCTGTTAATATCAATGTAAGATCGTTTTATCATTCTATGAGTGCTCCATCGCTGTTGATTTATTTCAATGTAAGATCGTATTATCATTCTATGAGTGCTCCACTGCTGTTGATTTCAATGTAAGATCGTATTATCATTCTATGAGTGCCCCGCCGCTGTTGATTTCAATGTAAGATCGTATTATCATTCTATGAGTGCTCCATTGCTGTTGATTTCAATGTAAGATCGTATTATCATTTTTTGAGTGCTCCGCCGCTGTTGATTTCAATGTAAGATCGTTTTATCATTCTATGGGTGTTCCATTGCTGTTGATTTCAATGTAAGATCGTATTATCATTCTATGATTGCCCTGCCGCTGTTGATTTCAATGTAAGATCGTATTATCATTCCCTGAGTGCTTCGCCGCTGTTGATGTCAATGTAAGATCGTATTATCATTCCCTGAGTGCTCCGCCGCTGTTGATANAGTGCCCCGCCACTGTTGATTTTAATGTAAGATCGTTTTATAATTCTATGAGTGCTCTGCTGTTTATTTCAATATAAGATCGTATTATCATTCTATGAGTGCCCCACCAATAGTGAAAATAAGGATTGTTGTTAATAAGGTTGCAAAGTAAATGAACATACTATCTTCTTTTTATGTTATGTTCTTGTACAACGAACCATAAAAAATAAACAAAATATTTTATCTCCGGGTGATTTTTATATTGACACACTGTATATCTGAATAATTGATGAAATTGTATGTTTAGAATCCTTTAAAGGTGGGCACATGATGACAGGTCGTTCTGCTCCAATGATTTTACGGGGGTTTATTGTCCTTTGAATACTACCGGATAATTAGCAATCTCTTGCACGACGGTTACATTACATTCACCAAGGAACGACAACTCTGCGTGGAGATTGGGTAATTAGTTTCCTCTCGATATTTCGGACACTAATGATCCTATTTTGGTTAAACTTAAGGGTGGACATGCGCATAGTTCGCGTCGTTTTGCAAAAAAAAATATAATGAGCTATTGCCATTTGATAAATAAAATTACAGTTGTAATGGTTGTTGTTTTTTATTTTAGCCACACTAGATCTTGCGAACTTACGGTCCGAATTTGATGAAAATGTATAAGTGGCATCCTTATAGGATGGGAGTCATTTCCCCTTTTTAATAACGCGACAATTTTCTACAGTAAGTTTCGCATGCGATTTTAAGAACTTATAATCAGAAGTTAGTGAAAGAGGAGTAGTGTCTTCTATAACATGTGCATATTTTCAGAGTTTTTTTCGTGAAGCTATTGCCCTTTAAATACAAAGGTATCTGTTCTTCTGCACGAAATCTCGATGCCTTACTATTCAATTAATATCCGATGAAACCTTTAAGCCTCTATTACGCTCAAAATCAACGAATCGTGAACTATTTCGTTAAATAAAGT
>VMBQ01000619.1:0-10147 GCA_007657795.1 Dreissena rostriformis
CCTCTACTGTCTACACAAACAAATTGTTGACGGACGGACGCACGGACTGATGCATGACGGACACCAGACATCACACGATCACTTAAGCTCACCATGTCACTTCGTGACAGGTGAGCTAAAAATGCTTAAGGGCCATAAATTCGGTTGCAGATAAAATTTCTTTAATCACCATCAAATAGAATACTAAATGTCCCTGTGGTTTAAACAAAAAACTTCAGTGAGGTCGTCAGTTCCGAATCACTAACGAAATTATAAATGTATCCTTTTTTAGTTACTGTCTAAATATAAATGTGTGTTTATGTTTTTCCTAGATCGTACAGTTTCTTTATTTCCAGTTAATATTCTCCAATAGTGAATCACGTGACAGCAGGTACATTTTCATTACAGGGGTTGTCGCAAAACAAACTATAACTGTCAAAATCGTTTATTTATCATTCTTAAAATATAAACAACATAATCTGATTGATATGTAATCACAGAACGTGTAATAACAATAACAATAAAGAAAACAAAAATTACAATAAAGAAAACAAAAACAAATGGACCCTTTCAAGAGAAAACCATTTACAGTGCATCTGTATATCTTGTTATTGCCTGTGCCGCTGCAGTCCACACAGGCTAATCTGTAATGAATGTTTCAGTGGACCATATTTAAAAAAAAAAAAAAAAAGATTCTTGAAACAGAAAACACAGTGAAAGGGTAACGTTACGATTCAGGAGAAGACCCCCATTACGGGAAACGGGTGTTTCGGAACTGACATCGGTACCAGGGCGCCTGTTTCGCGTGTTTTAATCAACAGTTCAACTGGAAATGTACACATCTAGTTTTTTTCTGATTCTCTGATAAATATCCTTCAAATCGATACCATGATCACTTACCGTTGACAATGGATTAGGAAAATAATTTTTTCTTTCCCAATGATCTACACACCCGCAGGCAGAATTTTGGGCAATTCGAAAAAATGTCTGCGAGCGCTTCAATGATGGTGACTGTTTAGAGTTGTCTGTTTAACCGGTTTTTGCAGAAAAAACATCAAATGTTATTGTTCATGACTGCACAATTTGTTAAGTAAAAAGTGGTAAGTTTTTTTTTATTTGTTGAATTAATGTCGATTTGTTTCGGAACTGGATAATTTTCGGAACTGACGACCTCACTGTACGAGTTATAAATGAGATCTACCTCAAATTCAATGATAAGTTTCTTTAACAATACAGCGGGCAGATAATGATGGTGTTGAGTATTGTACGCTACACACATGTGAGTCTGAAACTAACTAACGTTTAATGTCCGAAATCATATATCCGAATTGTATAAACGTTTACAGTGTGCTGTTTTCTAGTTAGTCTTTATATCCTCCTTGTGTTGAAATTATTGGCTAAAATCCAACATTCATCCTTCAAAATTTAGTACAACATTCATTACAGAATAATGACTGACTCGTGAAGCATTAAACAACATGCACGTTGTGAAATTGTGTTGATATCCGAATTACTTTTTGCGACAACTGGACATACAGTAGTGATGGTTCCGAGCCAATTCCTGTACGCAAAGGGATGCAGTTAAATGCAGGCTATTTCTGCCGCTACAATTGTAAGCTAATTTCGCTAAATGGAATAATATGATTATAGGTGCTACCTAATTTACGGGCAAAAGCTTATTTGATAACCACGTATCGTAATAAATATTTGGACATTATTGTGTACAAAACATTATAATTGTTTCAATAATAAAGTAACTCAGCCAAAATAAATCTTATGTTTTGCTTGATGAAAAAAAGCGTTTAACATCTGCCAAGCTTTAACATTTAATATCT
Organism: Dreissena rostriformis; assembly: GCA_007657795.1. Lineage (NCBI taxonomy): Eukaryota > Metazoa > Mollusca > Bivalvia > Myida > Dreissenidae > Dreissena > Dreissena rostriformis. The sequence continues at coordinate 1,815 of VMBQ01000619.1, forward strand.
CATAATTGTGTGCTTTTTTAGCCTCTGGTTCGGTGGCTGCGGCGTAGTAGATATGGTGTCCGCTTAGTGACTTGGGGGTCTCGGCATTGATCCATTCAGTGGAAGTGTTCTTAAGATAACCCTTAAGATGCCAAGTACTGGTCCTATACCCAGGAAACAGGTTATTTCATCAAATGTCTCAAGTCAAAGTAAGCTGTTGATTCAATCATAAACTGATTTAACATAATCAAATAATGTAATGTGTCAGATCAATTTTGATTGACAGGATTATCAATGTATAATTATGTGAACTGAAGGATTTTTTTACTTGTTTTTTTTTGCAATTGAAATGTTTCATAAATACCGGTATCTCACAAGGTTAAAGTTTTCTTTTGCAAACTATTGTCGCATAGTTTAAATTATGTTTCCACTTAAAACTAGCCATTGTGTAGTAATTCAAAAATCACAGTCTAAACTGCATACACTTAAGTCTGTAGCTGTATGGTAAATATTTGAATGCAAACAAACATAAGGTTATGCCATCCACATTTTTTTTTTAATTTATACATTCTAATAACACAAACAACACACACATATATTTCAGTAATCATATGAGCTTATTATATCCCGCCAAAGGCGAAGGGATATTGTTTTGGCGTTGTCTTTCCTTCCGTCCGTTCTTCCCTCCGTCCGGCACTTTTGTGTCCGGAGCCATATCTTGGAAGTGTTTTGGTGGATTTCATTGAAACTTGGTATGAGTATATTTTTCGGATAGGAGGATGATGCACACCAAATGGCATTGTACACCATCTGTTAATAACGGAGTTATGGCCCTTTGTATATATTCTGTGTCAATGCAGCATGTGGGGGTATACGTCACGTCTGTGACAAAGCTCTAGTTTGGCGGGGATATCAATTCAACGAATTTGCTTGTTTATATGTCAGTCTGTCTAGGCTTAGAAGAAGCATGTAAATTATGTTAGTATATTCAGTCCATATATAAAACTTATATGGTAATGCATTGCGATACAATATAGAGAAGTGAACACTTCACATCATTTATTTGCACATAAAAGACTATAGTAACACAATCAGTAATGCTTAAACACTGTCATCAACTTACAATTATATTTACGTATTATGTAGTTACAAAGTGATGTTATCTTTTGAAAAACTGTTGAATTAATTCCTTATGTATCATAATCCATTCAATGCATTATGAAAAACAAGAATAATACAGAATAGTATGCAGTTTATTCAAAACAATATATTATACATACAATTTTATAAATAAACAATGCTGGTTTTTTACTAGCGTATAAAATATTTATCATGGGACAACAATTAACAGCCAATTTATTAATTTATGAAGCTAGTTGCTACTGTTTATAATTACACTGTCTTACTAAATGATCACAACGTCTACGTACGGAGTTCTTTTACCAACTTGTGGTAAGTTGTTTTATTGCAAGTTTAACATTTAGTTGCAGACACTGGTCGACATATAGGCTAAATTTGCATCGGAACAATCGCTTTTCTTCAACATGTTAATTGCCTTCAAATCGTTAATTTAACAACCCATTGACAATGTTTGCACATACGTCTTTATAATGTGATAGCTGATTTTTGTTTACAGACAGACAGATATAGACTCTACAAAGTTCTATAAAAGTTCACATATGTTCCTTTGAAATTGAAGTAAACCTACAGAACCAATAAACAAGATCACCATGGCTAAAAACTTCATTCCATGGAAACTTTGATAGTTCAGGAATCCCTCCTTTGTTGATTTCTGGAAACCAAAACTGTCAGTTTTGCTCAATAGAATGGCTTGTGTGATGCCCAGTGCTTGGCAGAACAGCTTCTAAAAATGGAAAACCAACAGTGAACACAAATCTTAAAATTTGATAAATGATGCAGGCGTTTTGTAAATTCCAGTTTTTTGTTTAATTTTGAACAATCTGGAATATTTTGGTACGAAAATCCAACAGTGTTAGATTTAGGGGTTTTAGGCCTAATCTGTATATAGTGATATGTAACCTCGGCAAAGTGAGAGCAGACGAGGTGTAAACAAGTTGAAACTAAGCTAAAATACAAAACAGTTAAATCGCAATATCGATACATTTTGTAAATAAACTTGTTTCTGATGGATTACAACCGCAACTTACCAGATTATTGCTAATGATCACAGGTAAAACTGCTGTCTGAGAGCGAATGCAAATTGTGTCACGAACTCTGACATGTAAACAGCACGTACTGTAGGGTGGCGCATTTGAAATACCGCGAGAAGACCGATGCCGACTATAATATTTTAAAAGACATTATTTTTAAACAAGCGTTTATTGATTTATGAGGATAATAATAACAATCAGAAATCAAATAGATCGAAGCAAATAAATTCGAAAGAAATCTGGATTTATGCAAAAAAAAATAGACGGGTTATATTTCTGAACATTATGTTTGGAAAAAGTGAACGCGAAATTTAGTATAGCAGTCTTTGGTATTTGGCTTATTCCCGTAACGGCGTAAGGCCGGGAAACAGGCAAACAGGAAGAAAAACAAAAAATCGCATTTTGGCGGTGAAAAACATATAATACAATAACATAGAGTACGATTTTCTACACAATAATCACTGCCATGACGTATAATTTCTTGGGGAATGCATCTACGTGTCATATAGCGTTTGTCGAAGTGTCTATGTTGCTCCAGCGGTCTATGATTTTCCATCGCGAAAATAGATGACGACAGGAATTATTTGACTTGATAGCCTATAAGGTAATGTCTCTTTGTATTTCAGAAAATTGATACAAATAAACGGCTACGCGGCGTGCTTTTGCCCGTATTATACGCCGTTGTGTATATTTTGTTAAAAAACAACAACATAATATATTATATATACATGCTAAAGTTACATAAGATGTGTTAAAAATAAAATAAAAATATTGAAACTGTCTGTTTGAATTCATTAATACAATTGGTATACTCATCCTTTAGTTGGGTATGAGTAATCATCATCATCAATCCCTTGACCGATTTGGCCGTTGGGAGGAAATGATCGAGGGACGACGATACATAAATCCTCCTCCAGTCAGGTCTGTTGTGTGCTGCTGAGAGTAATTCATCCACGGGAAGGGATGTCCACTCTTTTACATTGTCCATCCAGCTTTTCCTCTGATGGCCTCGACGTCGACCTCCCTCTAGCGTTCCCTAGAAGACAGTCTTGCACAAAGAGTCGTGCCTGGCGACGTGTCGAAACCAATCCAGCTTTCGTCGCGTGACGGTCGCCAGTAGGGGCTCTTGTGGACCAACAAGTGTTTCAGTCATGTTCCGGACGTACTCGTTGGTCTTTTGCTCCGTTTAGGAGATGCGGAGCAGTCGTCGGAGACATGTTCAAAAGCCTGTATCCTGCTTTCTGTGTCCGCATATAGCATCCAGGTCTCGCAGCCGTAGAGTAGGATGGAGAATACGAGGGACTTGTAGAGCCTGAACTTGGTGGGGAAGCTGATGGAACTGCTTGTCCACAACCTGCTCAGTCTTGCCATCGCTGCCGTCGCCATGGAAATTCGGACCTCAGCGGTAATGGTACCATCGTTGGGCATGGTTGCGTCCAACTACTTGAGTCTGATCACTTCTTTTAGCTTCTTGCAGTTCATGGTGATGTATGCACGGGTGTTGGTCGTGCTGTTTACCATGATCTTCGACTTCTCCGTTCTGAGCTCCATCCCGTATGCTCCTGCTCTTTTATATAGTCTGTTGGTGAGATATTGAAATTTACTGCTGGTGCCACCCATGAGGTCAATGTCACCAGGTAATCTCAAGTTGGAGATGGGTCTTTCACCGATGGAGATAGAGGTGTGGTGGTCATGGAGAGTATCCTGCATTATCTTCTCAAGGAAAAGGTTGAACAGGACGGGAGAGAGCAGACATCTCTGACGGACGCCAACTGATGCTCTGAAGAAGTCACCCCTGATGTCCGTTGAGCAGTACTGCGCTGCTGGCGTTTCCGAAGAGTTCTTGAATTACTTTTACCAGCCCTTCGTTAATGTTGAAAAGGTAAGGAAAAAATCAGCGTCTGATATAACACTGGCATTGGGCTGACTGGTCTTCGTGAGGGTCTTGAGGGTGCTGTATGCCTTCTTACTGTTACCTGCGATCATCTCTTTGTCGATGATGGTATATTGTTCCTCAATTTATTTCTCCTTGGTCTCTTCCATCTTCTTCCTTACCCCCCTTGTCGCTTTCTGGTAATTTACCATTGATTCCAGGCTGGTATACTTCTCATGCCTCAGCTCTCTTCTTTTGTCACATAGGTCCATGATTTCGGTCGTCACCCATGGCTTCTCTCTCATCCAAGCACTTCTTCGGCCGATGGCAGTAGGACATCCTTAATGTTGTTGGTAATGGTGTCGATATCAACTTCAGCTTGATGGTGGTGAGCACTTAGTAATGGTCACTGCCGATGTCTGCGCCTGGAAACGTTCTTGTGTTTGCCTTGTTGATGATGAACTTAAACCGTTGCGACGCAAATATGCAATCTATCTGGTTGTGTACTTGCCCGTTTTGAGCATGCCAGGTCGCAGTTCTGGACGGTTTATGCGGGTGCAGCGTGTTAACCAGGGTGAGTGGGTGGCTTCTGGCGATGTCAAGAAGTCTCAAACCTCTGTCGTTGGTCTCTCCTTAGCCAAATCTACTTACTGTCCCTGACCAGTTTTGGTATGTGTCTGGTCCAACTTTGGCGTACCAGTCGCCTTGGACAATGAGGATGTCTTTCTTGGGGACCTTGATTATGATGCGCTCTAATTCTCCATAGAACTGTTCTCCTCGTCTTTGTAGTCAGCTGTATGTGCGTAGACCTGAATGATTGTGATGTTGTGAAGTTTTGCTGATATACGGATGGAAATGAGTCTGCTGGAGACTGGGGTGCAACTGTTGACGCGGTTGACTACCTCCTTCCTAACAATGAAAGCAACCCCGTTGCTATGTATAGAATCTTCACCGCTGAACCATATCTTATGCCATTCGTCAGTTGATGTTTCTCCAAATCCGAATCCTAACCACCGAATCTCGGCTATTCCGATGATTTCCCAGCGGTAGCACTTCAGCTCGTGCGTCAGTTCATGAACCTTGCCACACGCATTGAGTGTTCTTACGTTCCATGTTCATATGGTTGTTCCATTGGTCGCCAAATTGATTGATGTATTAGCTCCAGTAGCTATTTTGTCGCATCCGCCCTGGAGACTGGCGGTGGAGTGCGCGGCTGTTGTTATTTCGGGCCCCGACCGATCCGGCTTTGTATTCTGTTGTTCTGTCTTCGTCATTTCCTTTCATTGGGCTAAAGGCAATCTTGGCGGCGCCCGTCTCATTCCCAAGAACTTGTAGCTGGTCGAACAAAACATGCCAGCCCCTCACTTTCGTTTCGCCCGCCAGCAGAAGCGGTTACCAGGATGTGGTCGGGTCAATGTCCGTAAACCAGAAGTGAGAGTTGAGTGCCAGGTGAGAACCAGTTGTGCATGTCTGTCTGGGGGAGCTGCTGCCAAGCGACGAAGTATTACCTCTACGCTAAACACCCCATACACCACTGGTATTTTACAACGTTAAAATGGAATATAATTACCACGGAAAAATAGTTCAGCCGCTAATTTGAATAATAAAAACATACCATTGTTAAGTAATAACAGAAGCGCTCTGCTGCCTTGTACACATCGACATCTTCTTGGTGAGTAGATTCGAGCTTTTTCTGTAGGGATTTACTTACGATGACGTATACATTCAAAACATGTTATGCTGCTTATATCACTTAAGTACAGAGAATCTTTGTTTTAATTTAAGAAATATTTTACTTTTATCCTTTGACTTTCATAAATTTGAACTAAATTTGGATCAATGATACACGACTTAAAGATGACAGCTTTGCAAACATCTCCGACAATACACTTGTGTCAATGTCTGCTTATTTTCGTTCTTTTTGGTAATGATATATGCAAAATGTAAACATAAATTTTCAAAACCCAATCCAAGCCTCCGTTGTATGTGTATATAAAGTATAGTCTATGGATCTTGACTATCTTATTGTGTTTTTAAGTTTGATATGTTGATATTAAAAGTCTCTTGTAAATCTTTTTAGATTGGCAATGTACTGTATTTTAAACTGTGTCATGTATGTGATCATATACTGTGTACATTGATGAGACTATAATAAAAATAAATAAATAATATGTGTATTTGCATAGATAACACACAGTTCTCATCTGCTGAAGCCCCAAGCATTGAAGGAATATATTCAGCAAATCATAACATTTAAAACTAGGGCGTATTTTCCAATTGAGCGTAAAACGCATATTGAGAGAAATCGTCAAGATTGCATTTAAATTATATAGCTGTCTTTTGTCACTATACTCATTAAATGACGTCATATTATGTGTTTTTCTTTACAAGTCATTTTAAGATTCACTTCATGAATAAAAGGTATTTATCGTATTGAATATTAAGTACGACATAGAGTTTGTTTGCAAGTCGCGTAACCCACTAAAGGAAGATTATTAACTAACGGCTCGCGCACACATGTCGTGAATTATGTTGTATGACGTAAACACCAGTAAATAATATGTGAACAGACTATTTATTGAAAACCATTGGTCATAATTTCAATAACTGATAATAAATATGAGCTCGCTTGTTGGTCAGCTAATGTTCGAGTAAACAAGTAATTTTTCGTGTCTAATGTTTCAAATAAATAATGTATTTATGTAATAACTGATAAAACTATGATTTCAAAATATGTGAGCCGGCTGAAGTCCAAACATCTCGAAAATGTATACATGATCAGCTTTCATGCGTAAGAATTTGAAAAGGATACAACTGTTGTATTATTAGAACAATATTACAACCACGTGATCAACCACGTGATAATGGTTCCCGCCAGCGCCCCGCTCCGGCGATAAGCCCTTACCATTAGCTATCTAGCAACGCAACTGTAAAGACGTTTACATGCTACCTGTAAATATGTTAAATAAAATAGTAGAATAGAAGCTCGTGTATCTTGTGATATCGCCTTCACATTAGTGTTGACATTCACATAACAAATACACAATATACAACATGGTGTCAGAACTACGGACTTAACGTTCACATAAATTGGATATAAACTGGATATAGTTCACGACGCGCGAAATACTAAACAGTGACAACGAATGTGGCTGGAATTACACCGCCCAGCATGGACGGGGAGAGTTCAAATCTACCTGAAGCATGGGAGAAGTTCAAACGTCACACCGAACTAGTGTTCAAAGGGCCATTAAAGAACAAAAGTGACGAAGAAAACATCGCAAACGTTCTTCTATGGATTGGAAAGGGAGAGATGAGTATCAAACTTGGCAGCTCTCCGACGAGGAAAACAAAAGTCTTGTGGCACACTATAAGAAATTTACAACGTACGTGCAGCCGAAACTTAACACTGTCTTCGCCAGATTTCGTTTTTACATAACGATAGGAAAACGCGAAGTTTGTCGAGAATTCGGACGAAGTGTACAAAAGCCGACCATTTTCATTTTCTATTTCATTCATCAAAGAGGTGAATACTATCGATTTTCCCATTGGTCAATAAACATTTAAGTGTAATTTTAACCAATCAGCGACGAATTCCCTTCACCCCGGACAGAGAACATGAAAATGGCCGGCTGTTGTACAATTCGTCCGAGTCCTCAACAAACTTCGCGTTTTCCTATCGTCATATATTTATATATATATATTATTTTTTTTTGCGCAACTTCCCCCTGTGCCCGGGACCCTACCGACCAACTCCCACCGACCCACCGCATGATCCCCAGTTCCCTTAAATGGCCGGCTGTTGTACAATTCGTCCGAGTCCTCAACAAACTTCGCGTTTTCCTATCGTCTGTTGAGTGTAATGCACGAATGGTTCGCGGGTAATTGTTTAATTTTGTTTACTTTATTGATTCATATAGTAGTTTGAGGTTGTAGCGTATCGAATGCCGAAATTTGTTCTTTACGGAGGAGCGATTTCACAGTTCGGCTCGGTATCAACCTGTGTCCTAGTAAGGTATTTGTGGCATTTCGACGGCCGCATTTTCATTTTGTGGGGCACGATTGTGATACAACGTTTATGGTCAATTAAAGAAATTTCTCCCGCATCGAATGAGACCGAGTTGGTGCTTTTCGGTGTATTATTGACAGAGCTACGGGGCGTTGTAGTTGATCGGGTCGAAAAATCGGTCAGCTAGTTGAGTCCCTTGTCTATATATATTATATATAAAAAAATATGTTTTTTTGTGTTTTTTTTTGCAACTTCCCCCTGTGTCCGAAAAGTACCAATGTCCGGATAATACTCGCCAACC
>VMBQ01000619.1:13244-74505 GCA_007657795.1 Dreissena rostriformis
GCCTTATATAGAGTTGTTTACAATTAGTGAGAGTGGTAGCCTTATATAGAGTTGTTTACAATTAGTGAGAGTGGTAGCCTTATATAGAGTTGTTTACAATTAGTGAGAGTGGTAGTCTTATATAGAGTTGTTTACAATTAGTGAGAGTGGTAGCCTTATATAGAGTTGTTTACAATTAGTGAGAGTGGTAGCCTTATATAGAGTTGTTTACAATTAGTGAGAGTGGTAGCCTTATATAGAGCTGTTTACAATTAGTGAGAGTGGTAGTCTTATATAGAGTTGTTTACAATTAGTGAGAGTGGTAGTCTTATATAGAGTTGTTTACACGTTTGAACGGTTAGAAAAATGTCGGATCAGTGTGGAGACTTCATATTACAAACGCGCGGTTGCACTTTACTGAACACATATTTATTTGTTAGAAAAAAATCATGATACCTATAGAAAACTCTCACGAATGAGCGGGCTCTCCACTTTATCCCATTAAAAATCGTGACATATTTGAAAAGGCATCCTAAAAAATGTTAACTGGGTCGTGCTTTATTCTCCCAACACAGATCATAAAAAGTCACGTGGTATATGCATCGTGTTAAACAATTCGGTATTTATGAACACGCATGTTTCCCTACGGTGTGTACTTTATTGACAATGGCATATATACCGGGGATTTTGACGATGAAAGCTCTCGTGCAAAACAAAACAACTGTTTTAAGACTAGCGCGCATTATGTAAAAACAAAATCAAACATTCTGTCCTTTTTTTCACATGAAGCTAATGTATTATGTAAACGCGTTTCATTGCATATACATCACGGTAAGTTCATACCGCTTATTAAAATAAAGTTAACCGATAAAAAAAAACATTGTTTCTTTTAGCAATAGCCAAAATTTTAACGCTAGATGTGGTCTGGTAACATAGATTTAACACGATACTAAATGCTCTTTTTTATTTTTTGTGGTACAATATATTCAACACATGTTCATATACCAATTTAGTGTTTGTGTGTCTTATGAATAGATATCGTTGCGGAAAATTAAAATGGAATATATTGCACCACACAAAAAAAGGAGCACACATGATATTGCCATAACATAGGACTTCATTTTTTTAAATTTTCACTAGGTGAATACCCGCTATAATTGTCTCTCAAGACTTATTCGCTACGCATATTGTAAAACGGTGATTGTTAACCGCGAAGGTGTTTACAAAATCCCATGTCTTCTTTGGCAGTCATTAATTCCACGGTCGAGTGGTACACTTTTACACATTTGTTATTAACTTCCGCGCCTCGTTCTGGTTGTATGGGCCGAAAAAAAACGTGCCATTGATTTGTTCATTTTAATTGTTTCTTTCATAAGGCTATACCTATTTTCGAGTTATTGAACGTTTATGTATAAGTTGTGCGCTTTCTTAATTCTACATTTAAAGCGACTTTCTGAAATAATCACGCAGTAAAATGGCTGTGAGATTGTGTGCTGTTTGGATCGCCGTGTTATGTGCGATTGTTTCGAGAGCTGAGGCTCAAAACTGGCAAGGGTACGTAGTATTTGTGTGTTGTTTGTTGTGTGATTTTATATTTATGAATTATTAGTAACAAATGGCAGAAATGATTACGTTTATTTAAGCGCAGTCAAGGCGGCACTGATTGACAAACGATTAAACCACACATAATTTAACTGATACATTGATTAACACAAAACGTTGAATGTCAATTAATAATAAATTAGACAAAGGATTTAAACGGTTTAATCATGTGACCAAGATACGAGAATACTGTGGTTTGATAACAAAATATTATGGCATTTACAATACGAAGATATTTAAGGGACGTGTTAAACAATTCGGTATAATATATCGCATTATGCCATTGAACCTATTACAATGAGCGTATATATTAACTCTTTTATTTAGTAGTAAAAAAAAAACACATGGAAAATACATCTTTTAAAATATGCCAACATGGGATCAAACTCAGGCCCTCTGGATCGACAGTCTGACACCTTATTCTTTACACTGTCTGTCCGACTGAATACAAAAACAAATGTCGATTCAACCTAATGTAAGCAACCTGCGTGTTGTCAGCAATTTTCTCAAACAAATAAATATTCAATATTGTTCCATTAAATGCGTTCGCTTCATATTTTCAATTTAGTTTACTCATTAACACAACAAAAAAGTATACTTATATTCAGAATTTTGTTTAATGGGAAAATTACACTTATTTTGAATATTTTATATTATGTGTGTTCCTGTACTGTAGCAAACTGTTACCGAAAGGTGTACATTTTGTCATAAGCTCTCCATCGCCGGAAACCACGTTCACTTAAATATGATATTCACTATTTAAGTTAAGGCTAGCTAAACAAATTTCGTAGTCGTAAATAATTAATGAAACACCTCATTGGTTTTACCCACACACAAAATGGGCTTCAGCATGCAAACGCAGTTTTCTAGCAAAAACACATTAAAACGAACTAGACTCGATATCTCCCGCTTCATTGAATACAAGTAATAACAACATTCAATATTTGATTTCATATTTCACGCACAAAACTACATGAAAACAAATTTCTTCATTTCAAACTACTTGTTCTGAATGTCATTTTGAGTGTTATATAAAAATAGTATTTTTGGTGTGTAAAAACTAAATTAAGTTTGGTCTTAAAAGAGCTTTTCTCAATTTCACCCATTCGTAATCGTTTGCTTTTCACGATATTAGAGTTCATGTTCATAAAAAGGGATTACAAAAAATCGAATTCTAACAATTTAACTGTCTTTTCATATTTGTTTTAAAATAACCATAACTATTTTACGTTCGTGTGTTTGTTGTTTTGTTGTTGTTTTTGTTTGGGGAGGGGGAGGGGTGGAGTTAAATTTAATTTGAATCGATTCGGTGTTTTCAAGAGCGTGCCAGGAATCAGTGATGGAGGATACCATTTGTTTAACGTTCACGCAGATTTAGACATTGATCGATACTGACCAATACCGATGCGTTAGGAAACTAATAACATGTATATGATGTAGCCTAATGCACGATTTTCATTTTTAAAGAAGATAAATTAATAATTGAGCGTTACATAAATGCGTTACACAATTACATTTAGATGCATAGTGTTTTGCCATGAGCTCTCACCATGTTTTTAAGCAGTTTGTTGTACTATAAATATTCTCCCTTTAAGTAAATTAATATAGTTGGGACACTCGAAAATGAATTTCGGATATAAACAAAATAATCATATGCTTTCATGTTAATAATTTCGGTTAAGTAAACGTTAAAACTTTGAATCTTACTTGATGCAAATGATGTATTTTTTAAATGTCGTGACATTAATCCTTGTACTGGGACAAATGTTGAATTATGTTTTTGCAAGATTTATTAAGTAAGGACTATAAACACTTCTGCATTCCAATAGAACATGTCAACGGATAATAAATACAATAAAGCTGCAACGTTTGGGTTTGACCGTACTTAAAACGGTTTAAACAAATATCGAAGTTTTTTTACGGTATTAGATAAATAGCAGGCTATAGATATTTGTTTTATTACTCGCTGTACATTTGTAATGACATTCGAGTGGTTTCAGACACGCACTGCGCATTTTTTGCAAGCCCATAATCTTTATATTAATACACATACAAAATCAGCACAAGTGTGTCAACATAAACCGGTGTACATTATAAACATTACAATCACAATATTGCATTGTTTCCTGCGACATTCGTGGCTATATTACTCATCCGTATTTGTATTGTTATGCGAACATTTTGAGTTAGCATGAACTATCGTCACTGATTCGTCTACTTATAAATACAGAACCAATAAAGAAACACCCCAAAACAAACAAGTATAAAACCTTTTATGCCATAACCAGCCATCAACAATAACAACAAACTATTATTTTCACAAGTAATCGTTTGCTTTTCAAAATGTTCATAAAAAAGTAATTAAAAAAATCGGATTCTAACATTTTAACTGTCTTTTCATCATTTTTTGAAAATTACCATAACTAATTTACGTTTGTGTGTATGTTGTTGTTGTTTTTTTTTTGTTTAATTTGATGGTCGGGGGTGGAGATGAACTTAATTTAAATCGACTCGGTGTTTTCAAGAGCGTGCGTAGAATCAGTGATGGAGGATACCATTTGTTTAACGTTCACGCATATTTAGACATTGATCGATAATGACCAATATATATGTGTATACCGAAACAGACAAATGGCACCCTTGTCACTCTGTCCCCTGTATAATGAGTTGATGTACATTTTGCTAGCAGTTGTGCTTGCATGTTTTGTTAATGTATTGAACATGTATACGTGTAACTAAAACTGGGTTTTGGCAATCAGGAAAATGTATTTGTAAAGATGACATAATTGTTAATACATGAAACCATACACGCAAATACAAAAGCGAACGAAAATAATAAGTTGATCAGTATGCTCTTAGAACTTGTTTCTGTTTCGTTAAGAGCAGTTTGCTATCAGTCTTATTTAAAAAATTACCAAAAGGGATGCTTTATTGCACCTGAGCTTTCGGTGGCCTGCACCTGAGCTTTCGGTGGCCATTAGGTTTTTCTTATTTTCTTTTATAAGAACCAAAGTTTAGCGTAGAGCATATACATTATATACATTCAATAATACGACAAGGTTTGAACTGTTTAGTGTCTAGCTTCAAATGTCAAAATATGAGCATGTATTATTTTTTCTGCAATCTACACAGATTAACTGACATANAGTGAGAGTGGTAGTCTTATATAGAGTTGTTTACAATTAGTGAGAGTGGAAGCCTTATATAGAGTTGTTTGCAATTAGTGAGAGTGGTAGTCTTATATAGAGTTGTTTACAATTAGTGAGAGTGGTAGTCTTATATAGAGTCGTTTACAATTAGTGAGAGTGGTATTCTTATATAGAGTTGTTTACAATTAGTGAGAGTGGTAGCCTTATATAGAGTTGTTTACAATTAGTGAGAGTGGAAGTCTTATATAGAGTTGTTTACAATTAGTGAGAGTGGTAGTCTTATATAGAGTTGTTTACAATTAGTGAGAGTGGTAGTCTTATATAGAGGTGTTTACAATTTACTCATTCATCAATCATTAAATGTCTTATTTTAAACGCAAACGTTTGTAAACTCAGTTGAGTTTGAGTGTACGAGGAAACCGTGTAATTATCAACCTTTTCTCTTCCAAACGGATGAATTAATGTGACATCGTGCAACCTTTAAACTGCGAAATGTAATCTTAGCTGTATATTGTTCCCACACATCTTCCAAACTGTCTAAATTACATTGCATCTTGTACCGTGTATAATGCGGCATTGTATTCATAACTGTGTGTGTCTTCATTTTTATCGAGTGCACCAGGATTGTCTCCCATATGGCCATCGCCCCCAGAAGACGTGTTAGTTGGTTACGGGGGATAGTGCAAGATACAGGAGACACCCCGTTCCAAAGGTGACCCTGGGTCTTTTAGTGCCCGGTGTATAGCACCTAGTACACTGCACCTCGGTTTAACGTCTCATGCGAAAGACGAGTTAGTAGGTTAGGTGCAGCGGGGGATCGAACCAGCGATCTCTGGATTGTGAAGCCAGTGTGTTACCACTAGACCACGGATCCGCTACAAAACTGTATATGGTAGCCGCAGCTTCCGGTGTAATACTTTTTTCTCAGTTAAGTGAAATACTCAATATTTTCACTTACGTTTGCGGTAGTATTTTTCTTTATTTTTCATTTTAATTAGGATATAAACACTCTTTTACCACGAAAGTAAACATCTGTTTGCTTATTTTTGCTTATTTTGTTCACACATTGTTTATGACGATATATGCTCGTACAGATACATTTGTATTTAGTGCTCTTTATCTGTATCTCTTTTGGAGTATGTACTGTGATGCACATTGACATTATATGCATAAGAACTATATTTCTAATAAAAATAAAAATTATCATACTCAGACTATTGGGAAATCTATTAGGAATCATTTCCTCAATAACTTTCAATACTTAGCACTAATGTAATGTATTCACTGTGTACATAAAAAATATACGATTATAATAAACACAAAGATTTAACTATGTCCATAAACGTTCTGGTTCAAAAGCTGTTCATCAAGAATCAAATGGTAAGCTTGTCCAGCTAAGTTAAAAAGAAGGATTAATGACGGATACGAGACGGACTGTCACCCGGCTATGTCAATATTCTGAGAACGTTCAACACTTAAGGTGTAAATATTGTCCACTTCTTTCGAAACAAAGCGGTTTCTTATCTTTTTGTTTGTATTCGCAACACAGTTCACGATTTGGATTTAATGTTTATTTGTTAATAAAACACCTTAAAGGCACATATTGAATTGCATTACAAAGTACCTAATTTTTGTAAGTTCACTAGGTGAATACCCGTTATAATTGTTACTCCGGCCTCGTTCGCTATTTTTATTGTTGAACGATAATAGTAAACCACAAAGACGTTTACAAAAGGTATTTCAGTAGCGTACAAATTCCTCTGTCTTCTTGGGCAGTCATTAATTCCACGGTCGAGAACTTTTGCACATTTGATATTAACTTCCGCGTCTCGTTCTGTGTTTACCCGTCGCAATTAACATGCCATTGGTTTGTTATATTTAATTGTTTCTTAAATACGGCTATACATATTTGCGAGTTATTGAATGTGTATTTATTAGTTGTGCGCTCTTAATTTTATATTTGAAGCGGCTTTCTGAAATAATCACACAGTAAAATGTTCGTGAGATTGTGTGTTGTTTGGATCGCCGTGTTATGTGCGAAAGTTTCGAGAGCTGA
Source organism: Dreissena rostriformis (assembly GCA_007657795.1). NCBI lineage: Eukaryota > Metazoa > Mollusca > Bivalvia > Myida > Dreissenidae > Dreissena > Dreissena rostriformis. The sequence continues at coordinate 20,031 of VMBQ01000619.1, forward strand.
CGCTCAAAACTGGCAAGGGTATGTAGTTTTTTATGTATGTTTTTTTTTATTGTGTGATTTTATATTCATAAATTAATTGTAACAAATAGCACAAGTCATTGCATTTACTAAAGCGCGGTCAATTGTGGAACTGATTTGGCACACTATTATACCACACTTAATTAAACTGATGCATATATTAAAACACAACGTTAAATGTCATTTACTAATAAATTAGACAAAGTATTAACACGTAAAAAAACATTAAACCTAGAGATGAAAACACTGCAGTTTGGTAATAAAAAAGAACAGGGATGTACACTGATCATAAGGTTGTTTTATTTAATGAACGTGTAAAAACAATTCGGTTTAAAGGGGCCGTCCAACAGATTGGTAAATTGACAAAATTAAAAAAAGTTGTTTCATATTCGCAAATTTTCGCGTTTGTTATGATATTTTTGAGGAAATAGTAATACTTACCATTTACAATGCTCTTAAATATCCATTATATGCATCTTTTGACGATTTGAAAACCTCAAAATCATAAAGCGTCGTTCGACGCGAAACGATTGAATAATTTGGAAAGTTCTGTTATTGTCGCTATATTTTGTAAAACTACGAGGATTGCTTATATATGGTATAAAATACGGCTATCGTACTTACTTGTCAGGATGGCCGAGCGGTCTAATTGGTTTTTACTCCAGGACCCCGATGGTCACTGGTTCGAGCCCTGATGAGGTTTACTTTTTTTCCCTTTTTACATTGTATTCTTGTTTTTTAACTGCAGATTTTTAGGTCAAATGTTTGAATTTATCAATATAGAGCATTTAATGACATGCTTCAATACATGCCAAAATCTAGTGGACAGTCCCTTTAATACATCGATTTGTGCCATTGAACTTATTGATTTGAAAACTTTGACCGAAACCCGGTCAATTAGTAGTACAAAAACGTCGAAAATAGATCTTCGCAAAAATGTACCAACATGGATTCAAACTCGAATCCTTTATTGGCAGTCTGGGTGATGTCGGCGATTTGATAAAAAAAGAAACATGCTACATTGTATATCGTTACATTGTTGTTGTTCGCTTAATATTTTCACTTCATTTACTACTTTACAATACTCTATAGTATGCGTGTGTTCCGTAGTGTCATTTCACCAAGTCATTACATGTAATGTAATATACTAGTCGTGATATTTTAATCAATATAAACTAATTATTGTAAAAAATACGGTATTTTAGCACTTTTCTTTTTTCGTCATTCGTGGTTGACTGTCCCTTTAAAGGTCCTCACGTTTCAAAGCATAAATGAATTAATTAATCTTTGTTGGTCTCACTATAGTGCCAGATTTTAATGCGGCAAAATATGTTGACAAAGCATATCAAATCAAATCACCTTCGAGATTTCTGCAACATCTTCGGAAACGTTCGACCTTCAGCGACGCTAAGGAAGTATAACAGGCTAGTTCATTAATTTATCTCAAAACAGAGGTGGCTCTGTATATTTACGGCCATAAATACCGTTTCGTCAAACGCAACGTCGACTTGATATTTAGCTTTTACCGATTTGCTGACAAAAGGATCACATGCAGCGGTATCTTTAACAAATATACAATAAAACATTGACCCCTCCCCGGGACCCTACCAATCAACTCCCACCGACCCACCGCATGATCTCCAGTTCCCTTATATGGTTGGTTTAAGTAATACCTGGACCAATGACCTATAATGAGTTTAACAAATAAAGAAAATTTGAAAGAAAAAATCCCCGTTGATATTGATTATAAATCAACACAAGGTACCTATAACACGCACTAAATGCTTATTGTTGAGACTTTAGAACACCGATATCACGGTTATTTTTCGATTTTACACACATCGTTTGGGTGTCACCATGCAATCGTTACTTATCTAGCAAAAGAAAATAACAACTAATAACATTCGACACATTCAATACAAATAATGACAATATTCAATGTTTGTTCATAGTTTAAGCACAACACGTGAACAAACCATTTCCTTTCAAACTGCCTGTTCTCAGTGGCATTTTGATTGATAATATTAAAGGGGCCGTCCAACAGATTGGTAAATTGACAAAATTAAAAAAAGTTGTTTCATATTCGCAAATTTTCGCGTTTGTTATGATATTTTTGAGGAAATAGTAATACTGACCATTTACAATGCTCTTAAATATCCATTATATGCATCTTTTGACGATTTGAAAACCTCAAAATCATAAAGCGTCGTTCGACGCGAAACGATTGAATAATTTGGAAAGTTCTGTTATTGTCGCTATATTTTGTAAAACTACGAGGATTGCTTATATATGGTATAAAATACGGCTATCGTACTTACTTGTCAGGATGGCCGAGCGGTCTAATTGGTTTTTACTCCAGGACCCCGATGGTCACTGGTTCGAGCCCTGATGAGGTTTACTTTTTTTCCCTTTTTAAATTGTATTCTTGTTTTTTAACTGCAGATTTTTAGGTCAAATGTTTGAATTTATCAATATAGAGCATTTAATGACATGCTTCAATACATGCCAAAATCTAGTGGACAGTCCCTTTAAGGTAATATTGTAGTGTGTAAAAACACGAAAACCCACACTTATCTCTTTCATAATAAGCACATTATGTAAGTGGTAAATACCCTAATTATCTACTTTAATTTCAAGTAATTGAATTTAGTTTTGTATTAAGATATCAAAATTCATGTTAAATTCAATCATTAAAAATCGAGTTCTAACAGTTTAACTGTCTTCTCCTCATACATTTGTAACATATCATAAATATGTTTAAGATTTGTTGTTGTTGTGTATGTTTTATGGAAGTTGTTGTTGTTTTTGTTGTTGTTTNGGCTGGGGACGAGTCCAACTTAATTTGAATAGACTCGGTATTTGCAAGAGCGCACTGCTGCTTAAAACCAATGATGGACGATACAATATATAAATGTTCACACATATTTTGTCAGTGACCGGTATAAGCCAATAGATCTGCGAATTTAGAAACAGACAAATCGCACTCTAGTCACGTTGTAACTTTATTTATTATTAAATGTTCATTTTGTTAGCAGGTGTGCTCACAATTTTAGTTAATGTTGTGAACATGTTTTCGTATAAGTAAAAAGTGGATTTCGGCAATCAGGAAAATGTATCTGTAAAAATGACATAATTTTTGATACATGAAACCAGGAAATACCAAGAAACACGCACATATGAAAGCGAAAGAAAATAATGAGCTGATCAGTTAAGCACCGAGAAAATGTATCTGTAAAGATGACATAATTGGTGATACATGAAACCAAGGTAATACTAAGATACACGCACATATGAAAGCGAAAGAAAATAATTAGTTGATCAGTTATGCACCGAGAAAATGTATCTGTTTCGTTAGGAGCATTTCCCTCGTGTCAAGCATGTAATCATATTCAGTCTTATCTGAAATATTGACCAAAAGGAATGTTATATATTGCATATGAGCTTTGAGCATCCATTAGTTTTTACATTTTGTTCATATTAATAATGTTAATTCCTTAAAGAGAATTCGTTAAAACGTGTAATGCCTTGTTTTAAATTACAGAATATGTACATGTTTCATTTTGGCTGCAATATACAGATTAATTTACGTTCTAATAGATGAAGCGTCAAAGTCACAAAAGCAAAACGGAGTTCAATGTACCATGCATGATCACAGAACTTTTGCTCTTTAAGCAGTGCTACTTTTTTATTTAATTAATATCCATGCCCATATCTATGTCACTTCAGTGTCTTCTTGTTTTGGCTGTGTTGGCAATAACGTTCACGAGTTGGCTCCAATGTTTGTCTTTTAATAAATCGCCTAAAACACACATGATATTGCCATTACATAGGACTTCATTTTTTCATTTCACTGGGTGAATACCCGTAATAATTGTCGCCTCAGACTCATTCGCTACGTCTATTGTTAAACGGTGAACCGCGAAGGTGCTTACAAACGACATTTTTGCAGCGTACAAATTACCCTGTGTTCTTGGCAGTCATTAATTCCACGGTCGAATGGTTAACTTTTACACATTTGATATTAACTTCCGCGTCTCGTTCTGGTTTTATCGGAGGTAAAAACGGGCGATCGGTTTGTTCAATTTAATTGTATCTTTAATAAGGCTATTCCTATTTGCGAGTAATTGAATTCGTATTTATGAGTTGTGCGATTTTCTAATCATACATTTAAACGCGGCTTTCTGAAATTAACACGCAGTAAAATGGCTGTGAGATTTTGTGCTGTTTGGATCGCCGTGTTATGTGCGATTGTTTCGAGAGCTGAGGCTCAAAACTGGCAAGGGTATGTTATATAGTTTTTGTGTCTGTGTGCTGTTTATTTTGTGATTACATATTTACAAATTAATAATAACAAATATCAAAAGACATTACGTTTATTTAAGCGCAGTCAAGGGCGGCACTAATTTGGCACACGATTATAACCCACATAATTAAACTGATTCAATGCTTAAAACAAAACGTTGAATTATGCCGATAGCAAATGATTTAAACGTTATAACCATGTAACCTAGACACGAGAAGAAACTGCAGTTTGATAAAAAAAATAAAAGGGATTTACATTTATTATTTGTTTTATTGAATTGATGTGTTTAAATAATTCGGTATAATATATGGAATTGTTGTACTAATTGATGAAGTTTGAATGTCACAAAAGCAAAACGGAGTTCGCGGTTACCATGCATTTTCACAGATCATTTGTACCACCCTTGAAGCATTGTTCCTTTTTTGTTTATACAATTTAATAAATACTTCTGTCTGTATCTCTGTCACTTCAGTATCAACTTAATTTTAACTTAGTTAAGATGTACGTAGTTTTTTAGCATTAACTGCTACCAAGAATGTCAATTATATTTAAATAAAGCTGCAATTTATCAAATCATCACATTTGGATATCAAGTGTAAAGTGGTTTTAAGTAAACTATTTGATCCCAAAGAGCATGTGCTTTTCCAAGACAAACGGGGTATTGTGTTCCTTTTTTAATTAATGGAATCAATCCTTAAACATCAGCATGAGAGGACTATGATCGTTTCGTGGTATATCCCGGATCCGTCAAGATAATCACGTTGACCGAATACTCATACGGCGGCTCTAAAATTTCACGTTTGTAGTCGTCAGCTTTTTGTGTACTTTTTACACTTCAATATAGGGTAATTTTCAAATAAAAGGTCATATTCAAATAAAAAAGCGTCTTCTTTTATTTGCTTAAAAACATTAACAAAAAAGATGTAACATCTTTAAGGAGCAAGATTTCAACTCGTTTATAAGTGCGACGATAGAAAACGCTCGTTAAAATCGGGAACGGAAAACAACAAACTGTCATTTATTATTGTGTGATAAATGCCGGTATTGTTTATAATTGCGACCTTAGTAAATATCAACTATATTTATTGTATATTATGTTAGTTATATAAGTGATTCGGGTATTTGAATTGCATTTGTGTTTCCATTTATAACATACTTTTAATGAAAATTTACAAAAACAAAAAACGAGTAAATTCGACTAGTACACGTAACCTAGAATTTTGTTAGGTCAAGAAGAAGAAACAATTCAGAAAGATGGTATACTTGATTAAACATAAAACCAGAGCAAATAAACCAACTATTGGATAAATGTTTAGATGAAAACGGAAGTAACCAAGAAAGCGTTGGTCTTATGAACTTTGAATGAGTGTTTGTTACACAAATGAGACTTCACGGTTTTTCTCTGCAAATTTAGCATCTCAATAGCACAATTAATACAAGTTAAAAATATTAAAATTCGTTCATGCATGGGACGGTTATGTCGCGCCTAACAATAAAATCACTGGGGGCTGACGACGTCAAAGCGTAGTCCGTTTCTCTACGAAGTCGGGTATATGTTTCACTACGAAACATCGTGTCAATACAAATGTCATCGAAGTACAGATATGGTACTTCGTTGAGTAACCTATACATTTTATTCGTAATTTTCTTCCAAACAAAGCATTTGAATGATTAAAATATACGTTCGTAACCTGTTTTGTACTTTAAAATGTTTAATGTACAGTGAATCAAAGTAACATGTAGTTTTATTTAAGTTAAGTTACTTTAATTGGCTATTTTAACAGAATAACCACCTTATGCATTACTTCAAATCAATATATTTCGATTTTAGCACAAAATCAATGTAACGGTTGCAACTGTGCGAATTTGTTATTAGTTTTTTATTGAAAATAAGTACCTACCATTACTGGATGTTCCGTTCTCTAAGACTATAATAAGGCGGCCCACGACTTAGTTACTAATACCCACACCTAAATAAGTTATCACAGCGCTATAACTGTCACATAAGAACGAGTTCGTAAACCGTGAGAACGAGTCAATTATGCTTGGGAATGACAAAGTAAGTCGTGTTAAAGAAATAGATTTATTTTATACCTAATGATGAATATGACATTTCTTCAGTGAAATAACAGCAGTGAAAAAAACTAAATTGTTCTTTTCACTGGTGAAAAGAACAATATTACGGAATTCTTTTTTTCTATTTTTAGATTATCATATTAAGATGTACTTCCCTTGTTTATATCCTTCTTTATATTTTCCTATGATCACGAGTGAAATTAAATCGATATTCCAGCGAATCCAACAAATTTTCTTTTACTTTTATGCTGTTGTTTTATTACCGTTTATTTACATTGTAAAAGAGTATAACTGAAGAATTTCCCTGGAATAATGACGTCATTTCGTCAATAAAATGACGTCATTTCGTCAACAAAATGACGTCATTTCAATGTATTGAGGCACTCCACGGGAGAAAGGGTCAATTTTCATCGAAAGGGAAATTATTATTAATTATTTTCTTAAAAAAGGGGCGTAAAAGAAACAGAAAATGTGTTCTTGTCAGTGTAAGATCGTTTGTTATTTCACTCGTGATCATAGAAAAAGAATAATTTCACTCATGGCTGCGCCACTCGTGAAAATATATTTTCTATGATCACTCGTGAAATAACGAACGATCTTACACTGACATGAACAAATATCCTCTATAACTATTGTCGATTGTTAAAGAAAACGCCTTATTCGAGTACATCCTACATTATTTAAGAAATCTACAATGTAATTTCACCGGTTTCTTTCGAGCCCCGTTTTCCAACACTTTTATTCACATTTTATTATAATACTTCTTCATAAACACACAAAAACGTCATATTTTAATCCAACTGCGTTTCAATATGACATTCGCGTCTTTGACCTGTATGATGCAATCAAAGTGATTAAGTCAGCAGGCAAGCGCGTGCAGTTTGGCGTTTTATTTTGCATTCACTTAAGAAATCAATATAAACACTGTAATATATTAATAAATTACGTCTATTATTCTTATACAGTTCATTGATTAGAAATGTATAAATTCAATGAATGTATATATTGGAAATAAAAAAACAAATGAATGAAGATGTTGCCATAATTTAACGAGTTAAATTGTCTATAAGTCTTAACTAATTTTGACCTTTAACAGGAAATGAACGGCCGCTATGTAGACGCATTGCAAAGGAAAGGCTTGAAGGCGTGTAAAGCAAAAGTTTATCCGGCACCACTAGTTTCCTTCTATAAAATGATTTAGATGTAGGATAAAAATAAATACGTGTAATTTGACTATACGATCCTTCATGTACGTAAGGCGTTGATCGTTGTATTTGAGCTAGTTTTCTGTGGAAATTTCGAAATAATTTCAGTTAAAACAATTTGGCATTAAGCATTGAGCGTTTGGAGTGTGAAGTTAAGAATTAAGCATTTGTACAAAAAGAAAATAAAATAAACCGCAACTAACAATAACATTTTAAAGTAAATCGTTACAAAAGTGAATTTGCAATATCGTTAATTATATTTTCAAATAAAGAATTTAAAGATAGAACATAGTCTGTGTAACATCAGAACTAAGATAGTATAATTTAAATAATAGTTTGACCTTTATACCGCATAATTGGCTAATGCATTGCAGGATAACATCTATATAATAAATGATCGCCTTAATCAGGCGAGGTGACGCGCATAAGGCTTTCTTATGACTTCATTCAATCCCATGCTACAGCATGCTTAAGGCTCGTTGGGCTTGCACAATATATCATCTCGCCATACACAATACTTAGCTCTAGACGTTGGAAAATCCCAGTTATCCCAACACGACATTTTATCAATTGTAGTTTCATTCAAATAATAACGGTTGATATATAATGTGATTTTGAAACGATTATAAATGGATCACATGTGTCTGTACCAGTTGATTTTTTTTTAAATACTAGTACATTCCCTGTTACGCCTATAATGTGCAAGCTACATATTTCGGGTTATTACACGTTTAAGCTCTACCCAAGTAAAATTACAGCTGTAGAATACCGAAAAAACTATGTAAACGTTAAATTAAGCATACACACGGCATTATGAGACACAACAACTTACGTTTTGTTAAATACTATACTAATTATAATTGAGGCTATAAGTAAGACAGCAGCATTTCATCATTAAAATAAATTAAAACAAAATCAGGTGTACCTTTGAGCATGGTTACTTCGTTCACCAACAAAACGGTTTGTATAACTTTATACTTTGAAATATTTAACAACATCCTGATCTCATCTTAAAAATGGTTGAGCTTAAAGTACTTTGGATATTATCCTATATACTCATTTTTTATTCCAGGCAACTGGCGTATTATAGCGAGCAAGTGGTGTCAACGTGTTCCAGATGCCTGTGTCAATACTGGTGGTATGTAGCTAAGGTTGTTTCTTTAAAATGGGTATTAGTGAATCGTAAATCTATAATTGCATCAATTAAAAAAAATAACAATGTTGCTTTAACAACTTTTAAATATGTGTCTCTTTTTAAAATACAAAGACAGCTTCGAAGCTGTTTTAATTGATAGTATCACTAATAAGCAAAACGGTAAGAACGCTATGACACCGCATAGGTGTGTCGCAGCACATACAGTCTATACGAAGAGTGTGCACATTTAAGAAAAGACCAACTACATGAATAGTACATACAATGTAGTGTGTCTGTGTTGCTATAACACCGTATAATGTAAGGGGGATTATATAAGCGTAATCGGACTGCCATCATGTTAATCTGTCAGTCCGTCAGCGTGTATGTCTGTAGATACACAATTCATTGGTTAAAGATGCTGAATCTATAAAATAATCGCCTTTTGCAAATAAACGATATACATTGTATATGTATCGAAAGATATATATTTAAAAATGAATATTGATTAAGGTTTTCAGCCATCTTAAAACTGATGAGTGTTTTTTTTGTGCCTGTTAATCTGTCTTTCAAAACCATGTTAGCGTACATTTCGCTGGCTACCCGATTTATATTGATACATGCCGGAGTCTTGGGTACGGAATACCGTAAGGGCCATCGTGGTTACACATTAAAATCCAGAGGGCGACAATGCGATAGTGCGATAGTACGATGGCGACAATGCGATAGTGCCAATTTGTTTTAAACAAGAGTTATCTACATATTTCGGAAAAAAAAAAAAGTTTTTTCGACGATATGACATTGGGCGAATTGAACTTACAATTTACTACGTTAATATATAGATGATAGTTCAGAAAGGATTTTTTGCTGCGACAAGTTTTAGAAGAATTATTGCCATATCTCGTTCAAACAAGTTACTAACTCTTTACCACATCTTACTTATTCGTTATTGTGACAGACTATGTTGTCTCAATGAGTTAGTTATGTCATCACCATGATTTACTTAATCTCTCCTTCGAGTTGGCTATCCGCGGTGCTAACAAATACTAATTCGTTGTAACGACATACCATAATCATACATATGCCACCTGTCTCATCAGTAGCATTGTGCAATTTTTGTTTATACATGTATATATGCAGGTGTATAGCCTCAAAAACACACTATTATTGCATGATCGACATGCTGTCAGTTAAACAGTCTTAATGACAAAAACATTTCCACCTGTGTCCATAACGAAATCGCTGCGAATTCTTTCTTACATAAATAAGGACGTACTTTTTTATTGATTAAATGCATTCAGCTTCGAATGCTCATTGAAAACAAGTATGATAGGAGGGAAATGTGTTGAACTTATATCTTGCTAAATTCGTTCGAAGTTTTAACATTAAAATTTACAAAACGATTGGAATTAGTATATTGTATTCTTGTCAGTGTTTTAAAGGGACTGTCCACTAGATTTTGGCATGTATTGAAGCATGTCATTAAATGCTCTATATTGATAAATTCAAACATTTGACCTAAAAATCTGCAGTTAAAAAACAAGAATACAATTTAAAAAGGGAAAAAAAAGTAAACCTCATCAGGGCTCGAACCAGTGACCATCGGGGTCCTGGAGTAAAAACCAATTAGACCGCTCGGCCATCCTGACAAGTATGTACGATAGCCGTATTTTATACCATATATAAGCAATCCTCGTAGTTTTACAAAATATAGCGACAATAACAGAACTTTCCAAATTATTCAATCGTTTCGCGTCGAACGACGCTTTATGATTTTGAGGTTTTCAAATCGTCAAAAGATGCATATAATGGATATTTAAGAGCATTGTAAATGGTCAGTATTACTATTTCCTCAAAAATATCATAACAAACGCGAAAATTTGCGAATATGAAACAACTTTTTTTAATTTTGTCAATTTACCAATCTGTTGGACGGCCCCTTTAATTCTTCAGGGGCTGTTCCGCTTGGCGACTGTATAGCTGTACTGTTTGGGTAACGAAACCACGCTGTGCCAATGGCTACACACACAATGGAAACTATATATGCAATATACGTAAGTCAATTACAGCGAGTAATAAATCGATTGACATTAGCAAGCATATAATTAAAAAAATATCTAACCGAATTGATACAAAACCATAATGTACAATGTCGTTATGAGAAATCCTTTGTCTCATGTTTTAGTATGTTTAACCTTGTTTCCTTTACATTTGTCAAAGTGATTCCAACGATCATCTGCTATGCGTGTTAACTATATTTGAAGATATATATGTATATGTTACAGCAATCTGTTCGCCAAGATGTCAAAACGGTGGCGTGTGCATTGAACCAAACAGGTGTAGATGTAACGATCTTGCGATTGGACCGTTCTGTGGGACTGGTAATATTACTTTAAATGGATACAAACTCATTTTAAATTGGTGAGGTGTACATAAACTGAAATTGCGTGCTCGAACTAAAAGAATGATATGCAACATATATTATTCCGTAATTTAATTGTAGCTTCATTTATACCGTTAGTGCTATTGCTCTATTGTTTTCAGAAATTTGCTCACGTGACCGTCCTTGTTATCCCGGAGACTGCTACGATAACTCGAAATGTAACTGCACCGTAGGCTTTGACAAGACAACCGCTAATCCCTTGCCTACAGATCCCGGCTGCATGAAAAGTAAAGCATACGTGTGTAACAGAAATTAAATTAGAAAAGACAAGAAGACAGTGTTTTATTATATATTATATCCACAAAACCGGAAATGAAGATTGTTGTTAATAAATACAAGATCAATATTATGGTCAGCAACATAACACATCTTACCATATAGTTCAAGATCAATTTGAAGTTTTGATTTCAGCCGTATTCAATGTGTAATGAGGCATTGCTTTCTATGGAAAAGCTGCTTATGCACAAACATAAAACTTGCACCATATTTTAACATAACCACTGTGGCAGAGAATATCATTGTTGTCTTTTTTATGGAGATCATGTAATCTACTTTTCACACAGTTAGTAATGTATCTTGTATGTGCGCAACTTAGACCGATTCGACATTGTTTTAGAAGTATTGGTATCGTCAAAGACAGCTGAACATTTTATCACGTATAACCAAATTGTATTTTACAAAATATTTCGTTTAAAATTCCAGTTGCTGCCAACAACAAACCTTTTATCGGAAGATCAACCACTATCATCTCACACTTCCGGAACACGCGAGAGTTGCTTCTTTACTACTTCCTGTTGGATGCCACAGATGAGACGCCAGATAAACGAGTCGTCTGGAGTAATCAGCAGATTTTCAACTACCTCTCATTTGAATTTGAAGCCCGATATGTGGAGCCGGAAACAATGCCTGACAGACCAACATACGTGCATGACTTCAAGTACGGAATCGTAGGTGGAAAAGTGGATGTTAATGTGTTCGACTACAATAAAGGTAAGGGTTTATTAACCGTAGTTGAATCAAATATCGACTTGTAGATGTTCATCTTGCACATCGATCACACGAATTCACTTAAAAACGAAGTTTAAGCCTTTTTTTATTCGACCCCAAATCCAATATATTATAACCATGCGTACTGGAATCGAATTGTAATAACCCTCATCAGCAATAATTGATACACAGATGCAAAGGTAACCTTCCACTAAACATTTGATTAGTTAGTAAGTCAACTGAGAGCAAATCGTTTAGACCAAGATAAAATATGTTATGGTGGCTCAATACACTGAGTTGAATACATGCATATATGAGCTTGTCATTTCAGCAGAACTTTTAAGTTTACTTGACCTTAAACCAACCATAAGTTTTACTTATTAATAAAAAAAAAAAGAACTAAATAATTAAAAATACGTGCGAAATACATATATAATGTAGCAAATATCTAATGTCTCAGTGAGCGCTGGTCACAGGGGTGCCTACAACTACACATGTCCTGGTATCAGCGTGCTGAATCCCAAGCAACTCATGAACTGTTCCATCCCAGACAACCCCTTCAAGACGCTGATTGAACACGGGGACAGGTGAGTACTACGTTCTGACAGCGGGGATTTATCTAGTTTGCGTTCTTCGGCAGACGTTAGCATACGTTCAACGCGACATGTTGCATAAATGCGCCTTGTTAATATCCATTAAAACACATTTACCTACACTCGCACATAAATATCAGTTTTAGAAAGTATGCAAATTAGTCCAATAAATATAAATTTACTACTTAATATGTACTCGGTTTTCTTCAGCATGGAAGTGACATTGACGGCATACAGCGGTGGCCAGCGCAAAATATTATTACCTGACGGGAATCTCCGCACCGAGAACATCATTGGTACCGAGTACAAGAAACAGGTAAAGGTTGCAAACCGATACGTATGAACATTGTTCGCATCAATGACGCAGTAGAATTGTTTCTTGGTGTCGTTATCAATATTGTCAATTGATGTTTTAATATCATTTTTATTATTTCTACATAAGTCGAGTCCAGTACTCAAGAATAATTATTTTCATCGTGACATTATTATAATTAATATATTTCGAAAACTGCCTCTCAAACAACAGAGATCTCCGCTGTGAATTTTGAAAGAATGTCAAAGTAATAGTATTATCAGTTTGTCAGATTCAAATCAACATAACATGACAACTATAACCAAAAGACGAGTGATTAAGAGCCAAACCGGACGATTTGTGGACATGTTTTAAATATAACGCATGGTAAAGAGTGGAGCTATTAAATCATGAGTAATACCAATACGAGAGAATACTAAACATTGTGCGACTACCATAAAAACATTTCATTCTTGAGAGATCAAGTAACGGTATTTCAAATCGGCCCAATGCCACAGTTCAGTTTTCTGCCAAATTTCCCCGTCAAAGATCAGTTTCCTGTCGAAATTCCCCGCCAACGTCCAGTAATCTGCAATTTACATTTGAACATCAATTTTAGAAAAGTATATGATGTCACACATGTGTGGTCAAAATGGCATGCGCCTTAGGAAATGGAGATACGGGGCTTTATAACATTAGCATTCTTTACTTTAGCAAATATATTTTATGATCAGTTATTTGTAAATATCTAAATAATTGTCCGTGGAACTTACATGAGCACGAAACATGCACTTAAGTACATTCACAAAATGTCAGACACAGGTTACCAGCCCACTTCATTCGTACTTATAATGTGACTACGTGATGTTTTCTTTTTTAGTTGGAGTTCAAGTTTGACTTTGAGCCCGCTGTGCACTGCAGTAACTACTCAACATTCAACTGTCAGCCCGGAGCAACAGTATTAAAGGCCACTTCAGAATTCACTAAGGTAAGAATTTGAAAACGTTGTGCTTTACACTTTTGTTGGAATGAAACATTCACCTGCCAGCCCGAAGAAACAGACATGAAGCTTATGTATTTAGTACAACAAGAATAAGAAAAGTTTTGCTTGCCGAACACTGTATTAAAATCCATACAATCATATGTCAGCCTGAAACCACTTTCCAATAGCAAAATAAGTTTATGCATGGTTATGTTTTAGTCTTATACATGTACTTATATTAAGGATATATGTTTGTTTTTCGATATACGAACACTATCTACCTTTTCAGAGCTCTAAATCACGCATTTATAAGTGAAAATGTGTCAGTAACTCAAACACAAGGTACATTTACATGCATTCCAAAAGGTGATATACCTAGATATGTTTTACAGAACTGGCGGCAAATAACCTGAATGGACAAAAAAAACAATTGTTACAAACCTTAACAAACTCTACAAGATGATTCTAAAAGTCGGTACAAACTTATCTTCAGATGTTTAGTAGTTCTTGATTTTGTTGATTGTGTGGAATTATAAGGCCATGTCTCTTTAAAGTCTTCAATGCCATGGTATCCGATTTATTGACCAAGGTGAATACACATGGTGTGTTTCATTCAACTTCAAAAAAATCTTTCAGACCTACAACAAACCAATGTAAGACACATGTTATGGTTTATGCTATATTATTTGTAATGCCTTGATTTAGCAAGACTGATAATCAATGAAATCTTATTTAATTTATGTGACACTCCATGCACAAGAATATGTCTATTTGTACATAGTAACTTCGAGTATGATAGTATCCTTTCCTCACTTCCAATAGACTGTATCTTGATCTATTGGCAACATAAAATTCACATTTCACTTTCACTTTAATACAGTGACATGACTGAAGGAGAATATCCAGATAATAATGTCTTCAACACAAAAATGTGATTTTATTGGAACGTGGGAAATATCTATAATTAACAGACGGAATTTCTCATTCAATCACAAGAAAACATTGACAAACTTCATTTATTAAATTAAAATGTAAACAAAATATCACAGGAAATGAGAAAAATAACGGTCGCTATTTTTATTTTCGTTTTCAATTCTAAATATGTTGTTTTTGTAATTATTTTGGACATTTAACAATAAAAAGTAAAGTGGATTAAAATAATAACACTTACCTTGTCCAAAGACAAGTTAAATTCAAATGATATTATTAGCATCAAGATAAAATCGGTATCAACATGTGTTGAAGTATGGTGTGTGGCTATAAACCAGCCATGACCATCTTTGGTGAAAGAGGAGTAATAAGTCAGCTCATCGAAAACAAAAGGTCGAAATCAACTATTTGTTTGATAGAAAATGCTTTCAAGGACCAGTCTGTGCCGATTGTATATAACTTAAATATGATAAACGGTGAAATCACAGAAAACGTTAGGCAATTGAAACAAAATTAAGCGCAAGTTTAGCGACATCATTTCTGATGAGTTTGCTCATTATGAGGCTTGCCGAATTAGCACCAAAAGTCTCAGAACACGCCACTTTTGTATTGTCAATTATTTCTTTGACAAATACTGTATATATTATAACGTAAAAGCTATTGATAGTAACATGTATAAAATGGGGTATAATATACATATATTGCCTGTTACCTCTGTTCGGTGTGGAGTTGGATGCCCTCTACCCTCTCACACCTATTCCCGAAGAAAATAAAATATATTGAACGGAACAAAACTCTTTTCAGAAAGGGGGACTTATATATTTTTATTATGAGCACTATTGTAAATCGTCTTTTTACCGAATATGTTAGCGCTATCACATCGACAACAAACATATTTTTTATTTATTGTATGATTCTAAGTATTCTTTACATTCCACATGTCTATGAGAAGAGTGAGCGAATAAAAGCAACACATCAAACTATGTGAGATACCTTTATCGTTCCGACAGACCCCGATAGTGTTGGAGTGGAAGGGCTGGGTGGAAAGGGATCAGTACTCCGCGGGGGTGGGGGCGTACCGCCTTGAGCTGCACCGGCTAGAGGTCAAGGACGCGACCTTGGAGCTCACGGAGGCTAACCCAACGTTGCCCCTCATGGAAAATCGCGTCAATCACACGGGGGATACTACGGTACAGAACTTGTTCCGTACCACATTCACACCGCCAGAACCAGGCATGTACAGGTGAGACGAAGTTTCTTCATTTAAGGCTTTAAGGCGAACGCTCTGAAAAGGCTGTATTAAAGTCATTCGATTAAAGTACATTGGATTGACCCATTAGTGAATTTGAAATAATCACACTTCCAAGATCTGCGTGTGTCGATAAACATTATTCATTTTAGTCGATATGTATGTACCCCATTAGTCAATTCCTGGTCCATTCGTTCTTTTAAAAATGTACCAAGAGGTCGCCGTGGCGTAGTGGATATGGTGCCAGCCTAGCAACCGCGAGGTCACATGTACACCAAGTACTCATTATACCCAGGGAACGGACTCTAGAGCATTTCAATAAACCTAAGGATTTTGATGCAATCGAGCTAAAATAAATAGGTTTAAAGTAAAAATGTACCAAACACATCAATGCCATATCAACACATGATATATTACTGAGTATAACATCTCTCCGTTGTATTGGTCTCATCCATTTTAAGTAAAGAATGACCTTGTAAGGATTGGTTCATGTACACAGATAAATACTTTTGCAAATTGCTTGTCGTAAGACTGACATTTTTGTATACGTTTAACCTTCATAAAGCGAATGTGTTGATCTTATATGATTAGAAAAAAATAACTCATCCACATAACAATAACAGATCTTAAATAAGTTAAAAAAATCAAAATAAATAAAATTAAAAATAAGACAATTTGTCTGTGTATTTCAGCATCGTGATGGAGGTAACAGACAACGCCAACAACTCCATTTTCACTCGTCGGTTCGCCCTGTACGACAACGTATCCAACGTGACGGCCAACCCTCTCAGTGCGCATGGTGTGCACGCAACTTCCGCCGCACCGGAAACCGGCTATCGCTGGCAGACTGTAACTGATTGTAAGAATACTTACAATGATTATATTCTGTTTTCATTTTGTTCGCATTGAAAAAGAATCGTGTATTGTGAAGTTGTGTAAATATGGATTATGTCAGTGAACCTTAGTACGAAAGAGTGCGTACTTTGATTTCCGTTCAGCACGATACAATGAAGAGTTGCTCGAGTATATGAACTCTGCAAAATCGTTGTTTTATGTAACTCCACTTAATTTAATAACATCACGCATATTTTTTACTGCAGTGGTCAAACTGGACTGGACGGACTATTTTGTGAACAAAGTTCACCACGAAAAGAAGTTCCTGAACAAAATCAGAAAGTTCCCAACTCTTTTCACCGACCTCGAATTGATTGGAATCCGAAATGTTGAAAAGTAAATCATCATTTGTACTTGTATGAAAATTGTGGGTATTTTAACCTTTTTATGAAATGAATCATAGCCTTTTCTTAGCGCTTATCTTATCTAATTTAATGAATGTCAACGTTATATTAACGAGTACGTGTATGACGTTTTTCTGATCAATTGAAAAACAAATATTTCCTTAAATATATGCGATATAAAGTGAATAAAACATATGTTATCTGACAACGAGAATCCACGTAAGTATATAATAATGTGAAGGCCTGATCAACCTTGTTCATTATATAAGCTGATATATGCTGATATATACATTTCACGTATGATGACATCATTCAAGTGTATCCAGAATACCGCCGTGGTATATCTTAATTGTCATTGAAAACGGCGAAAAGTCCGCAAACAAACTAACACAAATCTGAAATTGAAGGCACGCAATGAACATTATCATTATGGCAACCTATACCTGATCGCATGTACTCCCCGTATCTTATAAAGAGCATGTCACATTTCCTAGGTTCGTGTTCGACTCTTACGATGACACCGAGAGCAACAGGACAAGGGACGCTATTCCAAACGTCAATGGGATCACACGATTCCAGTACGGTTACGTTGTAAACCAGACTACCGGTAGTGCGCAAGCCCCTGCCGTGTGGAACACTATCAGTGGTTTGAACCAGAAAATTGATGTTTCCGTGCTAAGCAGAAACGGCGGTAGGTATTTGGTGGCATGTTCTGAAATAGTTTTTTCAGTGAACATGCTTTGCCCCCAAACTAATTATGAATGAACAAAACAGAATATTTATTAAGCTTATTTATTATAAATTCATCGTCATATGAACACACACAGAAAAAATGAATAGAGATTAGAGTGTTATTATTCAAGCATAACCAAATATGATAGCAATCTATATAGGTTGTGACAGAAATGTGGAAACACATTTTAAAGACATTTTTAATAATTTGACTGTAAGTGCGCAGTACGCAACAATATTAGTAACGTTTAAGTGAGCAAGTAGAAATTGTTCATTCTTATCAGAATATACCAAATTTTAAAAAAGAGCAATGGAAAACATACATATAAGCGAGCAAAAATATATAAACATGTATCATAACTGAGTAATGTAAGTCTAATGAACACCATTTCAGACACTGTAACGTTATGGGTTCGTGCCTTCGATATCCTTGGCAATACGTTGGAGAAGCACACAACAGTTACTGTTGACGACACGCCACCACTAATCGTCACCAGCCTTGCTGAAAACAAAACGTCTACGTTCACGCCAAATGCTGGGAAAACGGATGGCGGCTATCTCTACAGCAGGTATGAATGCCCGATGGTCATTGTGGTGATGCAAATCTAGTGTTTGTGATATTTAATGTAATATGTGCAGTAATTTCTATAGAATACTCAAAATAGCTGATAAAGTAACGTAGGCATTAGGTAACCATCTTGATTTTCATTATGGCATTTGATAAAGGCCATAATTTATATCTGCAAATAAGTGGCGCAGAATAAGTTGTTAATGACTGTCGTGTTGTCTACGGAACTAACTATCCACGAAATTCATCAAACCACTGGATCTGTTTTAAATACTTCATGCTTTTATTAATTTGTTGTGTCTGTTGACATGTGATGGACTATTAACTCAACACATGTCCTTGTCTTTAATTTCAAAGGAAACAGGAAACGTTCCTAGGTCTGTGATTGTCATTAATTTTCTTTTAATATACTATGCACTGCTAGTTGTCCATGTGTGCAATCTAAGGTTTATGATTTCAATGTGTACACTCTAAGGGCAGCTATTTCACAACGTCCACCATATTGTATGCACTTTCATTGAATGACCTTGATGTCTCTGTGCTGACTTCCATGTTAAGACTTCTATTGTTGACGTGCGTGTTTCAGTTACGAGTTTTACGCGCGTGATACAGAGAGCGGCGTGTACCAGATAGAACTGGATATTGCCATCACCATGACGGATATCGGCGTTGTGCGCAGTTTCCGCCAGGTGGTGAATGCGAGCATGGACAAGGTAGGGCCTGCGCATGGGTAATGTTGTTTATAGCGATGATAGTCTAGATTGGGTAACCTGATCGTTTCAATAAACATCGTAGTAAACATGTACGATACGATACATTGTTTAAAGATGCATAATTTCTAAATTGCATATCATATGAATATATTTTTTCAGTTCTTAATTTATTGTATTGGCATCTCTAGCGCCGTATATATTTGACGAGCATGGCGAGCTAGTTCGTCTACTTATACAAATTACACAATTCTCTCGTAAGTTAAAATTGTCGTACGATCGTTTATGAAACGGCCCCGGACCGGAACGAAATTAAATTGAATTTCGTGATGGCTTCGTATATAAACCATTGCAGACAAAAAGATTGGCTGGCGTCACTCTAAAACAACTATTTAAATTAGGCGCGTTGAACGTGTTTTAAACGACTCATGTCGATGCCACTTTATCCCCTTTTCATAATGCACAACTAATTTCGTTGGTCAGATTTCAAAACAAATTTAAAAAAACTTCAGGAAACAGTTTTGTTTTGCAGTTGGTCAGCTGTTAAACAATCGTTAACAATTCTAAACGAAATCTAGCTGAAATGGTACAAGTGTTTGCTACTGGCCGAAAGCCATTTAGAACAATAATTTAAGCTACATCTTTATTGTCAAGTTTCCAGTACACATTTACCCTCATAGTTTACAATTGTGTCCTTATATATTACGAATTCAATTTGGAACTAAATATTTTAACGGCCTTTTATTATTGATCGTGTTTGCATTTGTAAACCCAACCATGTGTACTCAACATGTATATATGTTTGTTGTAAAGACCAAGGCGCCCACTGACCCGGCCTGTGTGCCGTCCAAGGACCCGGACACGTGCTTCCTGGAGCGACAGAAAGTCCGCATGGACAACTGCTGGTTCCTGGTCCCAAAGAAGGACTACATCATCAACGCGGGAGCCACTGTGTCAGTCAGTGTCTACAACCAGGCGCGACGTGCAGTCAATACACAGTTCGAGGTATCAAAAAAAGCCCTAGGCCTCACCCTCACCTCTAACAACGAACATTATCTAAATCAAATTCTGCTGATCCTTAAGTGTCGTAGTTTTATTGGATTTTGTTGCATTCACCTTATTTACTTGGTTAAGAGATTATCTTGGAAATTTTCACATTGTATCTGTAGTTGCGTACGCAGAGAGATTTATGTTTTAACAACATAATCCAAAAACGCTAAAACAGTTTTACAATAAAACTACGTGTCCTTCTTTAGTAGTTCTTAGTTGGTTTCAATAGTATAGGTTTTATTCGTTACGATATCTGATCCTTAAATTCGTATCTGCTTCAGAAAGGCTCTCTTCTTCTGCATTTAAGTTTGTCTAATGAGGCGTTGAAGTGAATCATTTAAGCAACCATTTGAAGTATTTCCATTAAATGAGTCGCGCTCTGAGAAAAGGGGGTTTAATCCATGTGCGTAAAGTGGTGTCCCAGATTTGCCTGTGCAGTCAGCACAGGCTACTTAGGGACGACACTTTCCGCTTTTATGATATTTTTCGTTTAAAGAAAGTCTCTTCTTGTCAAAAATCCAGCGGACTGCACACGCTTATCTGAAACAACATTTAACGCACATGCATTAAACCACATTTTCACATAGCGAGGCTCAAATATATGAAACCATATCTTGCCACTGAGTCGTTGATTGACACATAGCTACTGGTCCATTTCAGATAAAAAAGTTGAACACATTGAACGGACTAGAAATATGTGAGTACAATTACAAACACTTCAAAAATAACTAAATAACACATTGTCTGTTAAAAATGAATGAGTTTTATTAACACCATCGAAAAATGATCTGTTGATAATGAGTTATTGTATGTTTTAATAGTGGGATATTTTTTTAAAGAACCATAGCTTTTAATTGCTTAAAAAATACTTTTAATAATAGATTTACTGAAAATAAAACCGTAATTCCTTGTAAAAGTTTTTGGAAGCAACATTAATTTGTTTATTATAGTATACTTGTATTTGTGCATTTTTACAATAGACGTCCACTCAGTTCGAATAATCGAATGTTTAGGTGCGAAACACTCAATATGAATAAACAAATACATGTGGTGCGATGCAAAAACCCTCAGAATTATCTCACAAATATGTTAATTATTACAACCCATTGAGTCAGATACCATAAATGATTACGGGCGGAAATGTGGCGTATTGAAGCCTCGCGTACTTTACCATGTATAATTAAACAAAATTTCATAACAATTTATCACAAAAAAATACAGGTTTATTAAATCGATACATATTAAAATCAGTATTATTTTCATCGTTCAGTCAAAACTGTCTATTTTACTGGTTTGCACAGTAGGTATAGATCAGCTTGTCCCTGTGCTGTTGGAGGGTCCTCTTTGGTTTGAACAATACCATCGACAGGAATCGTCTCGTTGTTGTTAGCTGTCGCATGGCGGTGTTGCCTTAGACCCGTATGCTACTACCGGCACCATCGATGAGTTGACGTCGTCTCCCGTACGGTACGGGAATGTCGTAACACGTTTGCGACATACTAGTTGTGATGGTGTTATCGGCTATTTGTTTTAGGTATTAGTACAAACGCAAGTAAGCGGAAATCATTCCAAATCGGTAACTTTCTATTGTTGAATGTTAGAGTACCATCGTAAGATTTCCATCGCATTCCTAACGTTTAGGTGATGTCGTCTGTTTCAGACACGTTGTATTTGTTTCCAATGGACGTAAGTTTTGGTTGTTAGAGTTCCATGATCCCAGATTTATTCCTGCCTCTGCAATATAGTTGCTTGATTCGTTGTAATATGTCAATAATTAATGTTCCGAGTTAAAACCTTTTACTGCATTGTCTAACTACAAATGTTGCGCGGTGATTTCAATTGGGCATTTGGTTTCGCGCTTCTCTTAATGTATACTTCTCCATGCGCTCAGTACCCTGATTGTTCCAAATAAAACGACCTTAAATATGAATCTGTATTCACTAATGTATTCTTAGACTTAAGAATAAAGAGTAGACCAAACAAATACGTTCAGAGTGTTAATATTTACAGCCTACAAATGTTGCTTAAGCCATACATAAATCGTTCTAAATTATGTATTGTGTCATCCGTATAATATTGATATGTATTGTACCATGAGAACATTGCAGATTTTCGAATATTCGTTTTTGTTCAAGACGTTGAATCTAAGAATTGGTAGGTGAATACAGGCCCTGTTCATGACCAGTGGACTTCTTGGAGTCGTGTGACGCTTAATTGTGGCCATTGTTTGTGTCGGAGGTTTCATCCATGCTCGCAACATGGATCATTCGAGAGTTTGTCTTCTGAGACGCAATTTTAATTTGCGTCATCTGAATGTAATCCTCTGTTCTTACATCACGCGAGCGCACGATAATGGCGACTGTCTTAATCAAAATATCACTTCCTATTTGAAGGTAGATGCCGCATTCACTGGAGTTAAGGTTTTTTGTTCGGGTTAATCTTCTCAAATTCTTAGGTTTTGCGTCATGTTTCGTCTTACTTTCGGTTGAAGTTTTTCGATTACTATCGGTCCCAATGGGGCTGCATATGCCTCCCGATGGTCTCCAAACGCTTGTAGGCTTCTGATGTGTCTCAATGTGTCGCTTTATAACCGGATACAATAGAGGGATGCTCGCGGTGCAGGTAATTGTAACCCCGTATTCATAGCATGTGTTATTGTGTGCACGTGTCTCAAACGAATAAGACTTATTTTCCGTGTATACTTACTGTTCGACAGCGCAAACTCTTCAATAATTATGGCTGCTTCTCCGTCTGGCTGATTCTCCGGATGATTAAATGTCCTCTGTTATTCTCTACTTTATGTGCACAGAACGATTTATGTAATGTTTGCCGGCACAAATGATCACCATCAAAGGTCGAAAGAGAAAAGTTTGACACTATTGAAATGTGATGGATAACTCAATATATAATAATCAATGATTCCAGTTTTTTCGGAGAATTGGTTGGCTAAGGACGCTGCTTGTTCTTAACTTTCGTCAATGAGACCGCTTGTTACTCTCTCAAGACCTGTGTTCCAATTAAATGCACCAATACGTGAACATGGGGTAGTAAACAACATCAATAATACAAGTGGGCGAAAGTTTCGTACTGAACGTACTATGACGACGCCAGATGAAATTTAGCGCGTAATATACATGTACTACGATGGCTAACACAATAAGTTAGAAGGCTTTGATCCCGTCTAGATTCTGGACCGGAGAACATCCGAATCACCAACATGAGACCGGACAGCTTCCGGATCCTGTGGGACCTGCCTTCAGTCCGTGCGTGCTACGATAGTGCACCCATCGTCATCAATATAGCCTTCTCTGTAAGTGATGTTCATCGTCATCACACTCAGTATTTTCCCATCCCCATCATCATCAATATAGCGTACTCTGTTAGTGATGTTCATCGTCATCACACTCAGTATTATCCCCCGGTATCCCATCCCCATCATCATCAATATAGCGTACTCTGTAAGTGATGTTCATCGTCATCACACTCAGTATTATCCCCCGGTATCCCATCCCCATCATCATCAATATAGCCTTCTCTGTAAGTGATGTTCATCGTCATCACACTCAGTATTATACCATCACCATCATCATCAATAAAGCATACTCTTTAAGTGATGTTCATCGTCATCACACTCAGTAGTATCCCATCCCCATCAGCTTCAATATAGCGTACTCTGTAAGTGATGTTCATCGTCATCACACTTAGTATTATCCCATCCTCCGCATCATCAATATTGTTGTAAGCAGCATTACCTCATATTCATAATATGTTTTTGCGGAAAAACATAGTGATCAGCAGCAACAGCATCATAACCGCAAAGTTATTTTTAGTGCTTTCATTATATAATCCTCTTCGTCATCGTAATTATATCACTCTTTTAGACGTGGGAAATTAAATCAGGTTTTTCATGATAAGCACTCTTCCACCAACTGTTATCATAATATCAGTTCAGTATATACGTGTTGGGTATATGTTGTTTTTGTTTTTTATCGAAATGCAAATCATTAGATCTATGAACTCAATCCGGAATAGGTTATTTGTCTGATAAATATTCTGCGGAGCTGCGTATTGCTTCATTTAAATGGTACGAACCTATTCACACACATTATGTGAAGAAATTACCAATTAGAATCAGTCCTTTCATATACCTGTAATCATGTGATCCACATGTTAACGTGTATATCCAACTCAGAGTGCCACGGAACCCCGCAAGCACTATCTGCCCAGCACCACGACATTCCTGGATGTCGCGGGTTTGACGCCCGACACGCTGTACCAGATCTCCTTTTATACACAGCTGGGGAACAGTCAGGCGGACTTGAGTGAGGCGTTCGCGCAGAAATCAGTAAAAACAGGTAGGCTTCATCTCTCCTTCCATCCACCCTCCGTCACGGCGAACAAATGAGAACACGGGGTTAAATGCGTGTGCGTTAAGCGTCGTCCCAGATTAGACACTTTCCGCCTAAACTATATTTTCGCTAAGAAGAGACTTCCTTAAAGCACAAAAAAATCCATTAAAGCGGAAAGTGTCGTCCCTGATTAGCCTGTGCGGACTGCTCAGGCTAATCTGGGACGACACTTTGACCATAAGCATTTAGCTCCGCTTTCCCGGAGCGAGGCTAAATGGAATCTTTAGCAATCAATAGTTGAAGGGACAGCTAAAATTCGATTTAAACGGCGCATAATTGCTCATGGACGTTTATTCCAAACAAACTATGTCGATTATGAATGGAATCAACTGTTTCGGTACGAAAAGGATTGGTATGAATGGCATCTCAATCGCCGTTCGCATTCAGGTTATATTAATAGATTGATTGTCAATGCATACATGATGCTTAAAAGCTGACTTTCTGGACAATTTAGTAGAGAAGAAACCTTTTTGTTGAAATGTAAACTTTTGAGTTTCTGATAATAAGATATGTATATGCGTATAATGCTTGTATTTTAACCACTTTTTATTGAAGAGGTTCGAGATTACCATGGTTATTAAGAATGCCATTTTTCCATTTCAGGGAAGACCGACGAAACAGGCTTGAGCGCAGGTGTGGTGGCCGGTGTCGCAATCGGTAGGTGTCGCCTCGAACGACCTTGTTTCAAGGTCCAATAAATATAAGTTCAATATTTATGCAGAAAATTGCCCAGCCTGTCGGAGAATCCAAGTGGGTGTACTCAATATTTATAAACCATACGCCCTTTCATGTAATTCATAAGCATGAATTTATGGTAGCTTTATATGTCCCTTATCGGTTTTTTCATATTTCGTCCGTCGGTCTATTTTCCCGTCATTCAGTTTGTCCGTCTGTCCTTTTAATGAAAAAGATACTCAAAAAGAATGCATTGTTAAGAAAAAAACATCTGTAAGTTGACTAAATGTTATAAATGAGGGCTACAATTGCATGTCGGGGTCATTACAAGCAATATGCAGAAAGCGCGTGATGTCCACCCAGTTCAAGGCAAAACTTTACGGTTAAAATTTCCAGTTTGCATGTTCGTGTCCATTGTTTGTGTCCACATCATATGCCCTATACCCTTATACAGCTTTGAATGGAACTTGGCACATATGTTTTGCTAACCTAAACCTTGAGCTAAAGGCATAAGTCAACTTACTCTTATGCAATATAAGGGTTACACCGTAACGCTAAAACACTGCATTAAACGGTTTCTCTGTTTTTGTTACGCTGTGATAAGAAGTGTGTCCATCATGCACTGCACGTTGCAGGCGTTATCGCATTCGTGATCATATGCATCATCGTGATGGTCGTGCTGGTGCGCATGGGCGTCATCAAGAACCCGGAACCAGTGGCCCGCGTCACCCGAGCCGTCACCAGGCGCTACCGCCAATCCCGTTACGGCGCAGGCGCAGAGAGTACTCAGGCGCCCTTCCGGCCGCCGAAGGGTGTTGAGAACCCAAGTTACAGCGCCAACACGAACAAAATTAAGATCTATGACGTAAGTGAAAATATGTGTTATGAATAACAACTTATTGAAAAACATTTCCGCTGACGATACAAAGCGGTTGTAACACAAAGTGATGCATAAGAAGGATAGTGGAATATTAATAATCGAGAATATCATTTCATAAACAATATTTCTTAACATTAACACTTGTTAACATAATTGTGATAACGACGACGAATGAAATTTTCTATAACATTTCCATAAGTACGGCATGTATGACTGTAGATGTTGATTTACCTTAGCAGAATAAACAAACTATTATTCCGTACCAGAACATACTCCGACTGTTGCAGCATTTACAATGTAATATGGGTCAATGTCTTAAAAACTCGGTTTACAGTCGTCATCTCCAACAAACATCGTTTTCAATTTAACTTTAACGTAATTGATGTCCTGATTTTCTGAATGGCTAACAGGAAATAATGATATGAGTTTCCATTAAGGCTCTTGGCAGAAAGAAATGCTTTATTTACGTTACAGAACAATCGGCCTCTGTCGGAAGATATCTACCTTCCTGGCGGGGCCGACGTAAACATCGTTGACGTGCCGCTACAGCGACGTAGCGACATAACGCTCGACAGCAAGATCACCACGGGCCGCTTTGCGTATATTTACAAGGCGACGCTAGAGCGTGGAAGTCACCGAGAGACAGTGGTGGCCAAAACATTGAAAGGTTCGTTGACTCACGAAAATAAAGAAATTTGTGTCAAAACATCGTGATAATGTGCATAATATATAATATCAGTAAACCCGATGAGTTTTATTAAAGAATGTAAATTGTTACATCTATTTCAATTCAACTACCATGATTCACTTGCTACGCATTTAGAACAAATTGTCATTAGAAGTTTGTTCTTGACTATTTGTTTCACGCATGACTTTTTTACAAAAATTGATAGATCATATAACATAAGATACTAGTCACGCTAAAAGTGCGTATTTTTTGTCATACTCTGTATTCGTCATTCAGAGAATTTTAATGACAACGACCGCAACTTGATGAACACGAAGATCAACTTCCTGGGCAACTATGTCGGCAACCATCCAAACATCCTCAAGTTCATCGCTGCCGTCACGGACGATCACATGAGTGCGTGCTGCTGCTGTATTGTTAGCGTCTTTGTACATGTCCTGTCATATGCATCTTTTTAACGTTTGCAATATTTAAAGTAGTTACCCTAAGATATTCCGTCGGTCAATTCTTCAGACATTTCGTCGGTCAGTCCGCCAGTAAGACTGGGCCAACATTTCGGGCATTGGGGTAAACTTGTTGACTTGAATAAAAAGCTTAACCATTTCATCATCGTTTTTGGCACTACTTTTCGCTTTGGTGGAACAAAGTTACCGGATAGTATTAATTGGAAACAATGTACCAAATTTTTTTTTTCCACAGACCCATACCACCACAATGATTAGACACCCGTCTTTTCGTATTTCTTCTTACTGTCTCTTCACCATTTATTGTGCAGTATATTTACATTTTTTATGTGTGCGTGCTTCCAGTTGGCCCCTTCATTGTTCACGAACACTGCGAGAACGGGACGCTGAAGGACTACCTCGTGAAGCAGCGTGACCACGTGACCATCCAGCTCCAAGACAACCTCTTCCGGTTTGGACTGGACGTCGCCAAGGGAATGGAGTACCTGGCATCCAAGTCGGTGAGTGGCCCTGTAATGCATACATCAGACGAATGACTTGTTCAGCAATATTGTTATCTATTGCATAACACACTTCCGGTAATATTTTCTAAATTGGTGTAAGCCTTTTTGTAGTACTTATGGATATGAACATACGACTGTTCAGCCAAATTTGCATAGAACAAGAATATTTTGTATTCTAAATTAATTAGCTGAATTGTCCGTTGATTTTTTATATACTAAAGCAGAAACCTGTATACGAGGAAAGACAGAGTCAATGCCACTGGGATTAAAAGCCATATGCGTTCTTAAACATACTACCAAATTACCAATGTGACTGTTTCTTTAGAAATTAACTAGATAACCGTTTGTGTGAGACTCAAACCTTCATACAGAGAACCGCCTCTAAGTAACCACCCATTTGTGCTCAACCTTAACTAAGTTAGCTCGTATGCAAGACTCCAACTAAATTAACTGTATATTTATAAGCACCTCATCTACGTAACCACCCATGTGTTAGCAAGCTTATCTTATTACTGCTTGTGTTAGACTTCAATTAAGTTACCTTAATAAGCACATCTTTTTATTAACCGCCCATGTGCTAGCCTCTTCCCTAAGTTATTGCCTCTGTGTTAGATTCTTTACTAAGGCATCGCACTGCATATGTTTATGATATTTTAAATAGTTATCGCCCATGAAATAGTAGCTCTTCTACTTTATGTTAACTGTGTTTATCAGGTTGTTCACCGCCGCCTGGCGGCCCGCAACGTGCTGCTCAACTTCCTGTACGAGGTGAAGATCACAGGGTTTGGGCCGCAGCCGGCACATAACGAGGAGGGAGGTGTCGCCGAGGTGAGTGTCGCTCGGGATTTAAGTATGTGCGTAAAGTGTCGTCCCAGATTAGCCTGTGCTGTCCGCATATGCTTATCAGGGACGACACTTTCCGCCTAAACTGGATTTTCGCTTAGAGGAGACTTCCTTTAAACGAAAAATACCATAACAGCGTAAAGTGTCGTGTGGACTGCACAGGCTAATCTGGCCAGTTTTCCCAGAACGCGGCTCAAATGATAGGATAAACATTGATACCGAGTGATACACAAGAGCTACAAAGCACGTTAACAAAGGACCGTATGTGATCACGAACATTCAAATTGTGTATGCACCAATTATTGACTAAACGTGTCACTTGCTGTCAGACGTAAATATGATTTCATACACCTCCAAATATGTTTTTAATAATATGCTCTATTATCCAGTCATCGTAATAGTAATAAGATATCACATGACTAGCGATAAAACTATTGTATACACTTGGGGGCTCGTGAACATCGCTTGTTGTATTTAAATAAGCACGTGTTAGTGATGTTCGATGAAAAGAAACGGTTACTTTTACAATAGCAGTGCGGAGTTTAAAAAGTTCGGATTTATATTTCCTTTGTTAACAAACTTGGAGTAACTGGAAGACGGTGTGATATATTTTATACCTAGTATTGAGTTAGACGGATCCGTCGTGTATTAAAATCCTCCCCAGCGTTTACTCAATTATTGGTTTCAATTCATCTCAAAACAACATACCCAAGTGTTCTTTGGAAAATTAGAATCCGACGGTGCTCATTTGTATAAAAGTGTTGTCCCTGATTAGCCTGTGTGGACTGCACAGGCTTATCTGGGACGACACTTTACGCACACGCATTTAGCCCCGTTTTTACAGAGCACGGCTCAAATGTGATCGACATGCGTGAAAGCGTCTTTATAATTCTATATCTACAGGAGGAAGAGAACATTCCCATCAAGTGGGTGGCGCCCGAGTGTATGAAATCTACGCGCGACGCCACGGAGAGGAGCGATGTGTGGTCGTACGCCGTCACACTGTGGGAAATATTCTCACTAGGTATTCACACCTTAAATGATTTTATTCAAGATGGATTTTTCCATGTCAGTTTCAACGCCTGCCATTCGTTTACCTAGCGACTAAAGCGTACTCTGAATAATCTATCTAAAATAAGAATGTCTCAAAACAATCCTGACGCGGCCTCTCGTCGCGGACCGTAGGTTAGTAAACAGTTTGAAGCGAAGCGACAAACTGAAATTATACTTCTTTTGTTAAATTGCTCATGTGACAGTTAACCATAACAAGTTATAACAGCACTAAACACCTTTTTTGAAAATCTTGCTTCATGGTAACGCAATCCGCCCGTGTTACAGGCCAGACCCCGTACGGAAAGATCCAGAGCCGCGATGTGCCGACACGCATCAAGAAAGGTCTGCGTCTCGAGAAGCCGGAACAGTGTGACGACACGTGAGTAGCCATTGACGGTCATAACCTAGTACCTACCCTCCTCCCGTGTGGTGGGTTCAAATGCCACCGGTGTCAGGTTTGAGTACAGTGAGGTTGCGCAATGTGGTTCGATGACTTAGTTTGAACCTATTTTATTTGAGCTCGATTCAATCGAAAGCCTAAGGTTTATTGAAATGATCTCGAACTACGTTTTAAACACTCACATTTTAACAAAACGTATTACATATATGCATCAACAGGACTTTTGGAAATATATTCGCTCTTACAATTTGGTTTTTAACGATTGCTTCCACGCCTTTCTGGTCCATTTTCGCGCAAATAAAACACGAACTTGCTCTGCGTTCTTTTTTAATTACAGAAGTGTTTTCGTTTCAGGTGGTACGCCGTCATGATGAGATGCTGGTCGTACGAAGCGAACAGACGTCCGAATTTCGAAGAAATCCGCGAGGAATTGGACAACCTATTTGCACCGAGAGACGGCGAGATGGACACCTACTACTACACTCGGCGATAAATCGTAAAAGCAGACGACATATTTCCTCCACATAACATAATTGTTACAGAAAAAAGATATGTTTCTACAAAAAGCAATAACTACATGCAGCAGTCATAAGTAGATACAATTGACGACAACTCTCCACAGCAGAGATCAATAACTACAGCTGTTGAAAACGTTCAATAACAGACAATTTTTTGCTACAGTTTGCGATTAATTTTGTCTGATGACAAACTTTGGAGAAAACAATTATTAACAAGTATTAATGTTCAGCGCATAAAGTAAATACACTGTTAACGACCATTGATGTTGATAATAAAATTACTCCAGATTTAGTTAGATTTTTTTTGGGGTGGGGTGGGGGAATAAATAATTAGGTAAAAACCAAGCTTAGACCTTTAAAAAAAATCAAGATGAACAACAGGTTTTTTTGTTCAATGTAATTTGTGTATATTGTTAACATTACATAACGTATTCAGGATTGTTTCTGAATCCTACATCACATTTATAGCATATTTAACTTTTATTATGTACATGTATATAGTGCATGTTGTCAAGTTTTATATTATGTTGTGTGTATTTTTGATTGCTCAAGATTTAACAAACATATTCAGGCACATATCACAATAGTTATTTCATACTTTTAAAATTCTCAAGATGCCACGGACGTGTACAATTGTATAAGTCACGCATAGCACTGGATTGAGTGTTGTCAATTTTGCTGTAACGCATATATGTGTATTGTTAGTTAATGATTGTCGTCTTGTATCATATGTGTATGACATCCACATAATTTACCTGTTTATTTGTGTTTGACGTATGTTAAAAAAAATAGATACATTTCTACAAAAAAACTGATCCATCGCAGACTTAAGCTGTTATAACAGACTATTACTTCCAATTTCTTCCTTTCCATCATGTCATAATCAGACGAACATGTCCGTAGCTGACAACGGAACTATCCCTACAATTATTTTCCCTAGCATACGATTATCTTCAATAGCAGACGATTATCTTCAATAGCAGACGAAAACTTTTCGTAGCAAATGATACTTTTAAATAGCAGACGAGAAGTGTACGTGGTAAACGAGAATTTTCAATATTATATCAATCATAACAAATTTACTGGATGCGGTAACCTTCTTTTGAAAATACGACCTTGTTACAGCTAAATAAAACTAATCTGACATTGTGCATCTTACGGCTACACGTTAAGGACACTTTTTCATACAAAATAATGTTCAGAGCTGAGACAAAAAGATGTAACTGTTAAACACATTATAAAATGTCATAAAGAAACTATTTAAGTGCAAGAATGTACTGTTTGGTGCGACATTTTACAACGACTTTGATAAACGTTGCAAAATGATTCATAATAACAATTGTTAAAAGAGTTCGTGATCTACTAACGTTTTAGAAAATATATAATATAAATATATACTATATTTAGCTAAAAAGTAAAAAAAAACTCATTAAATATGTTTTGTTGTTGTATTGTCCAATTTATTGATTCGAGTATAACCATATTTGTGTATGTTTTTGTTTCATCTTAATAACGATATACATTTTAAAGATCCGTCGTTTTGTGTGTTGCGCTCATAAATGCGTCAGGTTTCTAAGAAAATATGTTAATGGACATATCACTATAAGTATGCTTTGACTTTTAAGTTCTTAAATACGTCATTTATTTATAGAAATGTATAAATGTCACTATCATGTATATGACTTGCTGTCTTGTTTTACTTGTTTGTTTTTTATTTTACATTATGTATAAATATTAGATTTTGCTATATATTTTTATGTCTGGCTTCAGATATTTTTGGCTATACATTCTTTTTCAGGACAACTTGATCTTTGTTTGATTATAATCTTACTCAAATTTGTGTTTTTACTTCAAAACTATTTACTCATTTCATATCTTTAATAAATACATTAACATTTACATGTTATTTATTTATTGTTTTATAGTCACAACTACAGCATGTCGGATTGGTTAAACACATCAATTTATAATTCTTCAAGCCAAAGCATGGACACGACTACATTTTCAGCGCCGTCGTAAACACATTCTTAAACTAAATTCTATAGAAATTGCTTTGTTTTTCATTTATAAGACCTGAACTTTAATGTTTTAATATAATATTTGAAAACTGTCGTCAATCTGAAAAAAAAAACACTTAGCAATCGAAATCGAAACTGTGCTTTTGTTACGGGTTGTACTAAATTTGTTTCAATAGACGACTCATACAGAGACGTTGGTTGCGAAATATTAAAATGAGCGGTTTTAAAAACACACTCATGCTTATATATGTTTACAGTTTACAGATAATAAAACAAAACATCCGGAAGGCCAAAAGCCCAAGTGGACAAATTAAGCATACATTATTTACAAAGTCAATAGTTAATGATTATACAAAGTAATAATACGTTTCATTGCAATAATACATACACGTATTATTAAATATTGGACATTTATATTAATATCTATCGATTATATGTCTTATTATGTCAAATGGTACTGAAGCAAACAGTTAGCTGTACTAAAATAAATGTCAATTATGGTGCATGTATGTGACAATAGCATACGCATTAGCCCTTGCTTGTTACCTATTCGAAACGAAAATATAGGCAGCCAAAAGGCTCTGGTCATAGTACACTATATAATTAAACCGATATTATGAAACGGTGTCTGTAGCTAAACAAACACGCAATATGTACTAAACACATTCTAACTCTTAAATGACTTGTTCACATATTTTCGTATTAAACAAATTCATAAAATGCATTAACTTGCAAATAGTTTTTGGAAAACATTTAAATAATTATAATAACAAGGATAAGATAAAGTAAAAAAAAAAANAAGATTTATAACAGATTATTACTTCCAGTTCCTTCCTTTCCATCTTGCCATAATCAGACGAACATGACCGTAGCTGACGACGGAACTATCCCTAAAATAATTTTCTCTAGCAGACGATAACCTTCAATAGCAGAAGATAACTTTTCGTAGCAAATGTACTTTTAAATAGCGAGAATGTTCCATGGTAAACGAGATTTTGCCATAGTATATCAGTCATAACAAATTTACTGGATGCGGTAACCTTCTTTTGAAAATACGACTTTGTTACAGCTAAAGAAAACTACCGGGTAATCTGACATTGTGCATCTTACGGCTACACGTAAAGAACACTTTTTTCTTACAAAATAATGTTCAGAGCGGAGACAAATAGATGTTACTTTCAAACACATTATAAAATGTCGTAAAGAAACTATTCAATTGCAAGAATGAACTGTTTGTGCGAAATTGTACAACGACTTTGATAAACGTTGCAAAATGATTCATCATAACACTTGTTAAAAAAGTTCATGATCTACACAAGTTTTAGAAAATATATAATATAAATATAATAGGGATGGTAACGGTTATTCGGTTAACCGGTTATCCGTTTCTTAAGGAGATTAACCGGTTACACAATTAATATTCGGTTACTCTTGCAGAAAACACAATTTTTGGTTGAACGCAATAAATGCTCAAATCATTAGTTTTGTTTTACTTCATTTCACTGTATTGGCTTATCCGCTTATC
Source organism: Dreissena rostriformis (assembly GCA_007657795.1). Lineage (NCBI taxonomy): Eukaryota > Metazoa > Mollusca > Bivalvia > Myida > Dreissenidae > Dreissena > Dreissena rostriformis. The sequence goes on from VMBQ01000619.1 coordinate 54,515, forward strand.
TTATCGCAAATTATCGGCAATTACCACCCAGTGATGCACCCCTGTGGATCAAAAATCTTAGAGTTGTAAACCATCGGGTGCAGCGGATTAATGAGCAGGCACACGAGCAATTAGCACCTACTCTGCAGTGTGTTTTAGAAAATATATAATATAAATATAATAATAATAATAATTAGTATACAATATATTTTGCTAAAAGTAAAAAAAACTCACTTAATATGTTCTGTTGTTTTATTGTCCAATTTATTGATTCGAGCATAACCATAGTTGTGTATGTTTTTGTTTTATCTTAATAACGATATACATTTTAAAGATCCGTCGTTTTGTGTGTTGCGCTCTTAAACGCGTCAGGTTTCTACCAAAATATTCATTCACATATCACTATAATCATGCTTTGACTTTACGGTTATTCAATACGTTTATTCATAGATATTCATCAATGTCACTATCATGTATATGACTTGCTCTATTGTTTTACTTGTTTGTTTTTTAGTTTAAAGTATGTATAAATATTAGATTTTGCTATATATGTGTATGTCTGGCTTCAGATAGGTTTGTCTATACGTTCTTTTTCAGGACAACTTTATCTTTGTTTGATTATAATCTTACTCGTGTTTGTGTTATAACTTCAAAACTATTCACTCATTTCATATCTTTAATAAATACATTAACATTTACATGTTTATTTATTTATTGTTCTATAGTCACAACTGTAGCATGTCGGATTGGTTAAACACATCAATTTACAATTCTTCAAGCGAAAGCATGGACACGACTACATTTAAAGCGCCGTCGTAAACACATTCTTTAACTAAATTCTATATTCTATAGAAATTGCTTTGTTTTTCATTTATAAGACCTTAACTTCAATGTTTTAATATAAAATTTGAAAACTGTCGTCAATCTGACAAGAAGCACTTAGCAATCGAAATAGAAACTGTGCTTTTGTTAAGGTTTTACCATTTATTTATTTTTTGATTAACGACTCATATTTAGACGTTGGTTGCGAAATATTAAAATGTTCTGGTTTTAAAAACACACTCATGCTTACCGGTATATATGTATATGTTCTTAACACAAATCCAACTCTTTGATGATCACCTATTTTTCGTATTTAAAAAAAAATCATAACATGAATTTACTTACAAACTTTTGGAAAACATTTAAATAATTATAATAACAAGGAAAAGATAAAGTAACAGAAACTGTGCTCTCTGGGGCTCTCGAAGTAAAGCCAACACGCTGCCCTTACACCATGCAGACTGTCGAATTTATTGGGTATTTTAAATTATTTTACGTATTAAGCTATCGATGAAAAGCGTTACACACGCCGATTTCGATTGATTATTATCAATACAAGAACGCATATATTCAGCAATTTTCTTGGTCAGAACTAGTATTTTTCTTGTTTGGATAGGATATAACCCCAGTCTTTCTTGAATTAGTCATAAAAAAAATGAACATTGTCATTTTGCTTAACTGTGAACAAGTTCCTTTCAATCGATTGGTGCTGATACAGTCGGAGCAAATAACCCGTATCCATGGCGAAAAAAAACACATAAACAGTATGACAATTTACATAACACTTTACTAAAATTACGGCCGTCAATAAATATGGAATGAAACAGCCTAAATCTCTGCGGAAACGAGTGTTCAGTTCTATTTGCAGTTTTAGTCCACTCCATAATAATGTTAGTTAGCCTGGTGATACCGTCTACCAGTGTAATAAGCTTTTGTCCTCAAATATACTTTTCTTAAATAAATAAATCAAAGAAAAACTTCATCAGATTGAAATAACTTTACCCTTTTCATGCAGAAATAAACATTCAGTTATATGTATTGTGCATCTTTGGTCAGATATCAGCTGCATTCTACATATGGTCAGCCATGTATTTATTTGTTATGACGGTATCGTCTACCAATGTATTAATGATAACCTATCTGGATGGTTGCTAGAATAAACTTCAGTTTTGACATAAGATTAACAGACAAGAGTTACGATTAGTTGAACAAAAATACATAGTGGTTTAGATTATATTTTATGTCTTTATACATAATTTAGGTATTTGTATGATACAAATAATTGTTTGGTGCATAACAATAACATAATTTTAATAATTTAATTAAAAACAAAGTAATAAACAATAAATTAATTTAATTTTTTTCCAAGTTTTTTTTTAATCATATAGTCTTTTTTTACTTGAATTTGGTGATAAAATAGAGCTTTAAATAAAAAACTTCAAGACAATTAATGAAAAATCAATATTTTACAGTCCATTAATAGGCAAACAGTTAAAGCTTGTACAATGTGAATGTTTGAAAATTTATAGTTTCAGTCTTCATCTGCCATGTGGACTGACTTGTAATGCGACAATGAAATGATGTCAATGCAAAAAAGTGGTACCAAAAGTAGAAATCCCATAAGGAATCCTAAAATAACATAAACAGCTTTGTAAATATTTTGACCATATTAGAAACATCATATTTTGTAGAAAGGATTTTTTTCATTTTATGCAAAATATACAGTGAGAAAATATTGGTTAACACTCAAACCAAAACTTAGAAGTAAAATAGCAGGTATATGGCATGTTTGGGATTACATTGGTAGACGGTACCCACTGGAAGACCGTACTCAAAGTATATATGCCTTCTGTATTTTATCACTAGAAGTTGCGCACGAGACTTGGAATTAAATACTGTTCACAACATGTACGGTACATCTATATAAGTGCAATATTGTCAGTCACCGCTTTGCAGCTGTGGTAAAAGTTCAACCAGCAGACATGTCATGCATACAATTATTATATCTTCATCGAATGCATTTTTCGATTCAGTTCACTTGTTCATAAAATAAAGCAACCGTTTTCCGTCTACACAGACATGAAATTGAGATCGTTTTGACCTAAACTTCTTCTTCAAAAAAATATAAATTTATCATGTTTACCAAGCTCTGTACTATGGACATTTTACACAACTATTTACGGCTTATTCCTGAGACACGTGGATATTTCCTGATATATAGCGGTATACATTTACGGGTTCCACTAGTCTTTACACTTGTTTAAACCCCATATGATTTGCATCGACCGTTCCAATGCATTGGTCGAGCTTTAATCAATCTTGTGTTTAGTGTTGAGTTGTTTGTACTGTCCTTATTTTAATGGTGATTCGTCATTTGCCTTAAGTCAATAATTGGTCACAATAATTACACTCATTATATATATTCTGGAGACTCATTCATTATACCAGGCGCTCTGTCAAATCAATTTATCGTAAATACGTAAACGTCATTCAGACGTAAAATTGACGTTTTAAATGTTATGTTTGGGCTGGATGATTCCACAGATTACACACCGTTACCACGCTGTCTAACCAATGACATTGTTTAAGAGTCCGCGAACACTGAACAGGTCAAACACGTTTTTAATTTACCAATTTAATAATAATTGAGTACATTTTTGTACTTTTAAAGTCACTAATAGCGCACATAAAACATTTATTTCACGACCAAATCAATGAACAAGTATAAGTAAACAAAATATAATACGAAATAAAAGCATGACCACCTTCTTTTTTTCTGATATTATAAATATATTGTCACGAGCCGAGCGGTAGCTGTGATTTTTGTCTAATTTAAAGACTTTGACATTGAACTAAAATGGACTCTGATAAACAGAAAACTTTAGAAAACTATCTGACCCTAGTTCCTTGTGATATAACAAGAAAATGCGAACTCAAGATTAATAACATTTCCACAATTTATTCATTTATAATAAATAAATAACAACTTTCAATGTATATGTAACTCCAATAATACATACAATTCATAAATATCATATAATTGTAGTAATATTACAAATTCAGTTTATTAATAGTACAGTAAGTATTTGCACTCTCTATTTTTAATATGACCTTAAACAATTTAATTAATCCGCGTAGCCTAAATTTTGATAGCCAATCTTTAATTTGAATGAAATATCTTAACAAAATAAAATAGGTCTCACACCTAGAAAATCAAAGTTCAGAGTCCATGTATGTGAGTTTTCAGTGCCTTTTATACCCTCAAGAAGCGCACACATAACATTGTGCAATATTAACCTAAAAGCGCACATATGAAATGTGCACAAAAAGCGCACATGAAACGCTCAGTAAAGCGCGAAGAAGCGCACAATAGAATTTGAGCGTTCTTGACACAGTAAATGTCACTCGTCTTCAAATGATATTTCTGACAATTTTAGAATTAAACAATAGTCAAATACTTATCAATTAAATAAATAAATCATTTATAAAGACAACTATTACCTTTTTATTAGATAATAAAGGTGGATTATGAGTTTNCTTGAATCTAGTAAGAAAGATCTTTGATTTAAGATGATTTTCTAAGGGACTACAAGCGCGTCAAAATGAGTATCTGCGAGTTACTCGCAGGCTGTTCAGGTTTAATGCTGTTTGCTGCTGATCAGTATCTTACGGTTGGAAATCAAGCATTTAATACTTGAATCTAGTAAGAAAGATCTTTGATTTAAGATGATTTTCTAAGGGACTACAAGCGCGTCAAAATGAGTATCTGCGAGTTACTCGCAGGCTGTTCAGGTTTAATGCTGTTTGCTGCTGATCAGTATCTTACGGTTGGAAATCAAGCATTTAATACTTGAATCTAGTAAGAAAGATCTTTGATTTAAGATGATTTTCTAAGGGACTACAAGCGCGTCAAAATGAGTATCTGCGAGTTACTCGCAGGCTGTTCAGGTTTAATGCTGTTTGCTGCTGATCAGTATCTTACGGTTGGAAATCAAGCATTTAATACTTGAATCTAGTAAGAAAGATCTTTGATTTAAGATGATTTTCTAAGGGACTACAAGCGCGTCAAAATGAGTATCTGCGAGTTACTCGCAGGCTGTTCAGGTTTAATGCTGTTTGCTGCTGATCAGTATCTTACGGTTGGAAATCAAGCATTTAATACTTGAATCTAGTAAGAAAGATCTTTGATTTAAGATGATTTTCTAAGGGACTACAAGCGCGTCAAAATGAGTATCTGCGAGTTACTCGCAGGCTGTTCAGGTTTAATGCTGTTTGCTGCTGATCAGTATCTTACGGTTGGAAATCAAGCATTTAATACTTGAATCTAGTAAGAAAGATCTTTGATTTAAGATGATTTTCTAAGGGACTACAAGCGCGTCAAAATGAGTATCTGCGAGTTACTCGCAGGCTGTTCAGGTTTAATGCTGTTTGCTGCTGATCAGTATCTTACGGTTGGAAATCAAGCATTTAATACTTGAATCTAGTAAGAAAGATCTTTGATTTAAGATGATTTTCTAAGGGACTACAAGCGCGTCAAAATGAGTATCTGCGAGTTACTCGCAGGCTGTTCAGGTTTAATGCTGTTTGCTGCTGATCAGTATCTTACGGTTGGAAATCAAGCATTTAATACTTGAATCTAGTAAGAAAGATCTTTGATTTAAGATGATTTTCTAAGGGACTACAAGCGCGTCAAAATGAGTATCTGCGAGTTACTCGCAGGCTGTTCAGGTTTAATGCTGTTTGCTGCTGATCAGTATCTTACGGTTGGAAATCAAGCATTTAATACTTGAATCTAGTAAGAAAGATCTTTGATTTAAGATGATTTTCTAAGGGACTACAAGCGCGTCAAAATGAGTATCTGCGAGTTACTCGCAGGCTGTTCAGGTTTAATGCTGTTTGCTGCTGATCAGTATCTTACGGTTGGAAATCAAGCATTTAATACTTGAATCTAGTAAGAAAGATCTTTGATTTAAGATGATTTTCTAAGGGACTACAAGCGCGTCAAAATGAGTATCTGCGAGTTACTCGCAGGCTGTTCAGGTTTAATGCTGTTTGCTGCTGATCAGTATCTTACGGTTGGAAATCAAGCATTTAATACTTGAATCTAGTAAGAAAGATCTTTGATTTAAGATGATTTTCTAAGGGACTACAAGCGCGTCAAAATGAGTATCTGCGAGTTACTCGCAGGCTGTTCAGGTTTAATGCTGTTTGCTGCTGATCAGTATCTTACGGTTGGAAATCAAGCATTTAATACTTGAATCTAGTAAGAAAGATCTTTGATTTAAGATGATTTTCTAAGGGACTACAAGCGCGTCAAAATGAGTATCTGCGAGTTACTCGCAGGCTGTTCAGGTTTAATGCTGTTTGCTGCTGATCAGTATCTTACGGTTGGAAATCAAGCATTTAATACTTGAATCTAGTAAGAAAGATCTTTGATTTAAGATGATTTTCTAAGGGACTACAAGCGCGTCAAAATGAGTATCTGCGAGTTACTCGCAGGCTGTTCAGGTTTAATGCTGTTTGCTGCTGATCAGTATCTTACGGTTGGAAATCAAGCATTTAATACTTGAATCTAGTAAGAAAGATCTTTGATTTAAGATGATTTTCTAAGGGACTACAAGCGCGTCAAAATGAGTATCTGCGAGTTACTCGCAGGCTGTTCAGGTTTAATGCTGTTTGCTGCTGATCAGTATCTTACGGTTGGAAATCAAGCATTTAATACTTGAATCTAGTAAGAAAGATCTTTGATTTAAGATGATTTTCTAAGGGACTACAAGCGCGTCAAAATGAGTATCTGCGAGTTACTCGCAGGCTGTTCAGGTTTAATGCTGTTTGCTGCTGATCAGTATCTTACGGTTGGAAATCAAGCATTTAATACTTGAATCTAGTAAGAAAGATCTTTGATTTAAGATGATTTTCTAAGGGACTACAAGCGCGTCAAAATGAGTATCTGCGAGTTACTCGCAGGCTGTTCAGGTTTAATGCTGTTTGCTGCTGATCAGTATCTTACGGTTGGAAATCAAGCATTTAATACTTGAATCTAGTAAGAAAGATCTTTGATTTAAGATGATTTTCTAAGGGACTACAAGCGCGTCAAAATGAGTATCTGCGAGTTACTCGCAGGCTGTTCAGGTTTAATGCTGTTTGCTGCTGATCAGTATCTTACGGTTGGAAATCAAGCATTTAATACTTGAATCTAGTAAGAAAGATCTTTGATTTAAGATGATTTTCTAAGGGACTACAAGCGCGTCAAAATGAGTATCTGCGAGTTACTCGCAGGCTGTTCAGGTTTAATGCTGTTTGCTGCTGATCAGTATCTTACGGTTGGAAATCAAGCATTTAATACTTGAATCTAGTAAGAAAGATCTTTGATTTAAGATGATTTTCTAAGGGACTACAAGCGCGTCAAAATGAGTATCTGCGAGTTACTCGCAGGCTGTTCAGGTTTAATGCTGTTTGCTGCTGATCAGTATCTTACGGTTGGAAATCAAGCATTTAATACTTGAATCTAGTAAGAAAGATCTTTGATTTAAGATGATTTTCTAAGGGACTACAAGCGCGTCAAAATGAGTATCTGCGAGTTACTCGCAGGCTGTTCAGGTTTAATGCTGTTTGCTGCTGATCAGTATCTTACGGTTGGAAATCAAGCATTTAATACTTGAATCTAGTAAGAAAGATCTTTGATTTAAGATGATTTTCTAAGGGACTACAAGCGCGTCAAAATGAGTATCTGCGAGTTACTCGCAGGCTGTTCAGGTTTAATGCTGTTTGCTGCTGATCAGTATCTTACGGTTGGAAATCAAGCATTTAATACTTGAATCTAGTAAGAAAGATCTTTGATTTAAGATGATTTTCTAAGGGACTACAAGCGCGTCAAAATGAGTATCTGCGAGTTACTCGCAGGCTGTTCAGGTTTAATGCTGTTTGCTGCTGATCAGTATCTTACGGTTGGAAATCAAGCATTTAATACTTGAATCTAGTAAGAAAGATCTTTGATTTAAGATGATTTTCTAAGGGACTTGAAGCCTGTCAAAATGAGTATCTGAGTGGTAAACAGTTAATTTGTGTGTGTACTTTTTAGTGAGACTTTTCCGACGACCTATGTCAAAGTGTTTGGTCATTTGTGAGTGATATAGTTCTGTTAAACCTCAGTGGCCAACAGAATGACCAGTATCTGGGTTGTGCCAAACACAATATACACTCCTCCACAACAACCGGTATTGCTAAAGGACTATTTTCATTCATCAAAAAATGCACACTCATTTAAAATGCACAAACATTATGCACATGCTCTTATGTATGAAATAAATTAATTGCTAAAAATGTCATATCCTAGTAAGGTGATTGGGTAATATTGCAGATTTTTAATATAATAGACCTTTGTTGAAACATATATTTCTTTTACTATTTGCCAGTTTAATGTACCACATGTTTGCTATACAGAATTCAAATTCATTGTTATAATACAGTTGCCTAAATAATAATGCATTTATTTTAACAGGTGAACTTTTCATTTGCCCAACTTTATACACAGCAAAATTTCTTGAAGCCTGAATCACATTTCAGTAGCTCTGGTGTGTTGAGCAAGTACACTACGTCTAGCGCGATTTCTGCCTAAAAACAGTCCCACCGTGGACAATTTTTCGCAAGCGTGGACAATCACCGTGATCTGAAGGTGTTTTCATCATGATATAATCGCGGTGACAGTGGGTGAGCACCGCAGGCGTTATAGGGAAATCGATCTCACTGTGGACCACCGCGATTGCGGTGGTTTGCGGTGAAATAAAGATAACTGTGATTGGACATGTATATTTCAATATTGCAGACCAGCGCTTCCAAACGCTTTCAAAAAGTTGGAAGTCCGCTTTTATTTCATTATTTTAGTAAACCCTACCATATGTGTTGATCGCTGAAAACTTACATGTTCCAACTCTATCCGTTACACTATAATGCTATATAATAACAATTTTATTTTAAAACCAACATATGACCCATATGAAGAAACGGACCCAATGTGTTTACAAATTTCTTAAAATGCACAACGCACCTTTTACCGAATTTAAAAGACTCTAATTTTCATTGCGCTACAAAGTTTTAAAACAACAACCAATACACGCACGCTTCCCATGCGCATGACGTGAGGTTATACATGTACAACATAATTTTCGTGGGCTTTTATCGGAACAAAGGGTCAACACAAAGTACATGTAAATGAGCAGTGTTTATTTAAAGCTCTTGTTACCGTCGGGTTAACATTAAAATTCGGTAGTGTGTTTCCCATTTCAAATTAAATTATGCTCGTTTGAGAATTAATCAAAACATTTACAGTTTTGTTTAATTAATTCCATGATGGTTTGTTAAAACGCTTTATGTGTGGAAAAACATGTTTTTAAAATATAATGCATCAAGTGCTTACTTTCCAAGAGGATTACACTCAGTTGCCATCATCAGTCTCGCAAGTATCTGGCCACAATTTTATCGTGGAAAAGTACACTGTAGGGACCTGTTAATGTGATAGGTATAACGAAACCAACAAACTGCCAAAAAACATAAAATATCGTTTAAAAGTAACCTGGGGTAATTCACGCATGACTACTTAACAACCGTTAAGCCCTGGCAATGTACATGATCATTCACATGTACATGTTTTGCACCGCAAACCACCGCGATCGCGGTGGGTCACCGTGAGATCGATTTCTCGATAACGCCCGCGCGCGACTTCTCATCATTATTCTTTTTCGTCACTGTCACTGCGATTTGCCACGGCGACATCGCCGCGTTCCACAGTGTATCGCGGCGACTTAAGTATTTGCCACGCTGTGCTGAATCACGGTGATGCGTGGCGGAAGGCAGAAATCGCGCTAGACATAGTGTAGTAAGCATAAATACTGGAGCTGCATGTGCATTAAGTGTCCTCCCAGATTAGCCTGGCAGTCCCCAGTCTGCACAGGCTAATCAGGGACGACACTTTCCGCCTAAAGCTGCTGTATATTGGTAAATGCACACAATATTCCCGCTATTCTCCAGGTATGCCAGCCTGTACTGTGTCGTGCTGACGGGCTACGCCAAGGGGAAGGAGTTCCGGCCGGGCGACTCGTTCCAGGGGGAGTCCAACCACAGCTGGAATGCAGTGTACATCGACGACAACTGGCACCTCGTGGATACCAAGTGGGCTGCCATGATGCGCTGTAACAACAACAGCACGGTGAGTCGGCGGCCCAGGCCACAGCTTCTCAATTGATACACGCTCTGGGAAAACTGGGCTTAATGCATGTGCATTGAGTGTTTTCCCAGATTAGCCTGTGCAGTCTTTTATGATTTTTTTTTGTTTAAAGGAAGTCCCTTCTAACGAAAATCCAGTGTAGGTGGAAAGTGTTGTCCTTGATTAGCATGTGCGCACTGCACATGCTAATCTGGGATGACACTTCACCCACATGCATTAAGTCCAGTTTTCACAGAACGAGGCTCAATTATTCATTGCATGTTATTATCAATGTCTGAAAAAGTTAAGGATAAAAAGTTAATAACCAAAAAATTGATATAACTAGTTTGTTCATCAATTGATGCTTAAAAAAATGACTTGAAACTATTAACGTTTAACTGAAACCTTATGGTTGTTATATTTATTTCAAAATCCATTTTTGGCATCTTATTTGTAAAGCTTTAATTAAATGTATACATTTTGTCTGAATCAAAACTTGTAGAACAATGGTGTTGATTCTGCAGAGGCTAATCAGGGACGACACCTTTGCCTGTTATGGAATTTTTATAATTTAACGAAGTCTCTTCTAAACAAAAATCCAGATTAGGCAGAATGTGTAGTCCCTGATTAGCCTCTGGGCACTGCACAGGCTAATCTAGGACGACACTTTACACACATGCATTCAACCCCGTTTTACCAAGGCTCATATACCATATTTTCCTGCAGGTGAGTGTGGAGGATGACTTCTACTTCCTGACAGACCCGGAGCAGTTCATCTACAGCCACTGGCCCCATCAAACCGAGTGGCAGTTCCTGCAGAGGAAGTACTCCCTCAGTGAGTTTGAGGAACTACCCTTCGTCAAACCCTTCTACTTCAAAACAGGTGTACAGCTCGGCTGGACAGAGAAGCCCATCATTCGATCTGCCCATGGAGTGGTCACCTGGACTTTAAAAAATGCAAAGCCGCTGAAATTCGGCTACAAGGTTACACTTGACAATACAAATAATAACAATAATCTGAGAAATAAGTGTCCCGATTTAAAAACCTGCATGTACCAAGAGAGTAAAGTGGACGAAACAAAGTTTGTTTTCCGTTCCCCAAGGATGGGTTTGTACACAGTGAAAATCTACGCTAAGAGCCTGGAACCGGCTGATGCAAACAAGAACCTTACTGAGATAGTTGAATACCTGGTGGATGTGCGGGAACCAGCCCCGGATGCAGCCCCACTTCCTCCCTGCAGTGACACTGTCTGGGGACCAGGAGACAAATCCAAGAAGGTGAGTGTCTTGTAACAATAAAAAATACGCACACCCAGCTTTAAAAAAACACTTTTGCTTTAATATGTTAATATTTGCCTTACATGTCGAGGTTTGCTGAAAAATATCTTCCAGAAAACGCTAAACACTAAAAAATGTTCCCCTAGGTGACATTAGATTTGCCAAAACAGAAAAAAACTCTGTACACATAATGTAATAAAAGAACCCACTTAAGTGAGAACTGTGACATTCCATTGACTGTATTATATTTGTTTGCAGCTTGGTTTGAAAGCGGACACTAAGTCCGGTGTGGTGACGTCATTCGAGCCCCAGGTGGAGTTGAAGTTTCAGAAGACGAGGTCGATGCGTGTCATGTGTAAGCTGCGACGGCATGATGTGGGGGACGCTGTCCTGCAGAGGTGCATCCATGTCAGCAACCATGATAAGGTAATGTGGGCGAACCTTTCCCGTTCAGATGTAAATTGGAAATTGCTATATGCAACCAGCATAAAACCAGAACAGCCTGCGAGTAACTCGCCGTCTGTGTAGGTTTTATGCTGTTTGCTGCTCATCAGTATCTTAGAGTTGGAAATGAAGCCGTTTAAATTTGAATCTAGTTAGAAAGGTCTTTGATTTCCTAAGGGACTACAAATGCGTCAAAGTGCATGTCCGAGTGGTAAAGGGTTAAGAAATAATGCTTGTAGAACATATTTTGTTGTCAAAAAACCCATGGTCGGAAATTTAATGCAAAGGGGTTAAATAATAAATTGATGCCACGCATATTAACTGCCAGCCATGGGCTATTTGACAGCTATATATGACCTACAAGTATTATTTTGATTTTAACAAGGCTTTAACCCTTTGCATGCTGGGAAATTTGTCGTCTGCTAAAATGTCGTCTGCTGAATTTCTAAAATCAGCATTTTCTTCGATTTTTTTCAAAGAGTACTATCAGAATAGCAAACAGTTTGGATCCTGATGAGACGCCACGTTCTGTGGCGTCTCATNAAAGGGTTAAACATTTCCCATTTAGATGCAAAGTGAAAATGGCTATCTGCAACCAGCATAAAACTAGAACAGCCTGCTAGTAACTGGCAGTTTTTATGCTGTTTGCTGCTCATCAGTATCAAAGAGTTGGAATTTTACCTTTAAAACTTAACTCTATTAAGAAAGGTCTTATATTTAATTTGATGGACAACAAATTGTTCAAAATGCGTATCTGACTGGTAGATTGTTAATTATAGATCACTATTGCACTGAACCTCCCTGAGCCTGGGGAATATGGCGTGAATGTTCTTGTGAGTCAGCCACACAACAAACGGATGTACGCGCATGCATGCCAGTACCTCGTGATATATCTCCATGACGATGAGAAGACAATGTTTGTGAGCGAGATTTCCAGAGGCCATACTGCTGATGAGGTGGATACAGCAATATTTGAGAGCGAGGAGAAAGAGGTAAATGTGTATTTGATCCTCGATCTGGGAAAACTGGGAAAACGGAGCTTAATGCATGTGCGTTAAGTGTCGTCCAAGATTATGATGTGAAGTCCACACAGGCTAATCGAAGATGACACTTTCCGCCAAAACTGGATTTTCTCTTATAAGAGACTTCTTTTAAACCAAAAAAAATATTAACGCGGAAATTGTTGTCCAGATTGCACATGCTAATCTGGGACGACACTGAGCACATGCGTTAAAACTACTTTTCCCAGAGCGAGGCTCATTTGTAAAGTTGGACTTAAAACAAGTTTTTTTTATAGAATGAAAAGACAATGTATACTATAGATGTGGAATGTGAAAGATTGTCTGGGATGGGATTTTTACCATAATTTTTGCTAACTCTCAGATAGTTTCTCATTTAAAATTGTAATAAGATTTTAATTATTTTTAAATTCCCTTTAATTATAGATGAATGATAACCTGATCATTACACTGTAGCTTTCTGGATTGAAATGATAAGGTTTAGTGAACAAAATGTTTGGAATTATTTCTCCAATTTATCATCACTAAGCATTAAATACACTTTAATGTTGTTGTATTTTTAATAAGTTCAGATTCTTCAAATTGATTCATTTTGTCAATTTCCAATTTCAATACATTTCAGAAACTTGCAGCATGGCATATACCCGCCATTGAAACCCTAGAAATCCAGGAGAGGAGGGGACCATCCAAGGTTCCAACAGACTTTGACCTGCTGCCAATGATGATTGAGGCTCCGAAGCCTGCGCCATCCAACCTGGGTAGCATGGTGTCGTTCTTCGACTTCACAGACCGACTCGTGATAGAGTCTCTAGACACACACGCTGAGGAGGTCAGTTTGACATTTGGTGAAATTCGCCATGCAAGCCTAAAATTATTTTTAAACAAATTTGAGAAAAAAATGTTGCAATTCATCTACTTGTATAAAAAACTGATTATCTGAGAGAGCCTAAATTAAAGTGTACAATATCACATGCTTGTGGGCTGATGGTTATTTTAATTAAGGATAAAAAAACAAGTTAAGTTTAACAATAATGGTTAATTATTTGCACACATGCTGAAAAGGTATTGTCTGTTTTCCTTTATTGCAATATGCAAAGACTGTGTAAGCTGTGCGTATGTTGGCAATAGGCTGCGGTTTCAATAAATACAACCATCTATTTTTAATTGAAATGTAATAGAGATTAGAGTAAAGATTCATTTGTAAATTTGAAAGTAAACTGAATTTAAAAATGATTCTTTTGTAAGATAGTATTGACTATGTTGATGATTTCTTGAAGGCTTCTGGAAGTATCAAGCTCTTAAAAATTGTTTTAAATAATCTCAAACAGCAAACACATATAACATCTTAAAGTTACATAACTAATAAGAACAGCTCGATAGTTTGTTGTTTGGGATGGTATTGAACTGCTGTACAAACAAAATCATTAAAAAGATTTTTTACACATGCAACCAAGATTTTCGGTATGGCATTTTGAGCAACATATTTTGGCTTTTTTTCTGAGATCCATAATGACACATGAAGTGTATGTTTTATGATAATTTCTTGGATAAGTGTTAAGTTAGGGTAATCTTGTTGTGACCTTCAATGCTTTGCTTTTAACGTTTCAAGGCAGTAACAATAGTAAAAACAATTGTTTTGTTTTATGTCCTGTTTCATGTAATTATCGCTGATAATAACTTCTCCCTTGATGATGTTTTTGGAGTTTCATTATTTCAATATTACAAATTCTGGTGTTTGTGGCAGTTTTCAGAGTTTCATTATTCCTGTATTGCACATTCTGGTGTGTGTTGCAGGTGTCCCAGAGCCATCATGACAGTTTCCGTGACCTCATGTGGGACCTTATCTTCTCCAGGCATGTCACCAACGAGCTTGCCAAGGCCAGGTATTCTGTCAACCATTGTCCTGTGTTATGGCGATTGTTGGAGCGTTGTTTTGGAAAAACTGTGCTTAATTCATGTGCGTAAAGTGTCCAGGCTTTTCAGGGATGACACTTTCCACTTTTATGGATTTTTTTGTTTAAAAGAAGTGCAGACTGCAAAGGGCTAAACTAGGACAGCACTTTACGCATATGAATTAACCCTTTGAGCGCTGGAACCAAATTTTAAAGGCCTTTGCAAACAGTTTGGATCCAGATGAGATGCCACAGAACGTGGCGTCTCATCAGGATCCAAATTGTTTGCTATTCTGATAGTATTCTTTGAAAAAAAATCGAAGAAAATGCTAATTTTAGAAATTCAGCAGACGACATTTTAGCAGACGAAAAATTTCCCAGCATGCAAAGGGTTAAGTGCAGTTTTTCCAGAATGAGGCTCATTTTTTTATTGAATGTACCAGGATTTCTCCAATATAGTATTTTCCACCAGAGGACTTGTTTGTTGGGTTTTAGTAGAAAGTAAGAATTACAGGGTACCTCCCCTTCCAAAGAAAACCTTGGGAGTTTTTAGTGCATGTGGAGTAACACCAAGTACACTGCAGCTTGGTTTAACATCTGTGAAAGACTTAAATAGCAGTTGGCCGTTATGGTGAAGTTGATATTTTGTCAATCTTTGTTTCAGACAGTCCCAGGTTTGAGCCCACTTGCGGAGCATTCTTAAGATATTTATAAAGGACACTATGCATTGGTTCTTCCCATGAAACAAACTTAAAAGTGTATCCGTTAACCTTCGGCTTTCAATGAAATCGATCAATCACACATAAAATTGAAAATATTTTTAATGTTCTGTTATTGTTACTTTCAGGCTGATATTTCGCTGGCTGACCATCAAGAAGATGGAGGATATCAACTTCCTGTCGGTGGAGAAGGACAGTCCGGAGGAGATCCTGGTCTGGCTGAAGATTGGACGCTCCTCACATGCTCACGTCTTCTACACCATGTGCTGGTACGGGGTTCTTCCATTAGTGGTTGATTCATTTAAGGGTCTTAAGTACCATTTTGTAGTCTTCTCACATGCTCATGTCTTCTACACCATGTGCTGGTACAGGGCTCTGCCATTAGTGGTTGATTCATTTGAGGGTCTTAAGTACCATTTTGAAGCCTCCTCACATCCTCATATCTTCTACACAATGTGCTGGTACGGGGTTCTTCCATCAGTGGTTGATTCATTTGAGGGTCTTAAGTACCATTTTGTAGTCTTCGCACATGCTCACGTCTTCTACACCATGTGCTGGTACGGGTTGTGATTCATTTGAGGGTCTTAAGTACCATTTTGTCTCCTAACATGCTTACATCTTCTACACCATGTGCTGGTACAGTGTTTTGTCATTAGTGGTTGATTTATTTTAGGGTCTTCAGTACCATTGTGTAGTCTTCTCACATGCTTACATCTTCTACACCATGTGCTGGTACAGGGTTCTGCCAATAGTGGTTGATTCAATTTAGGGTCTTATCAACCAATTTGTAGTCTTCCTACATGCTCATGTCTTCTACACCATGTGCTGTCAAGGAGACTAGAGTTATATATTCCTGCCGTTGATTTAGTTCAGGGCCTTTATCACTAGTGTCCTACTATTTATGGTTCAAGACCGATAGTTTCAGTACCAGTTAGTGTCATCAGTGATTGATTCAGTTCAGGGCCATTAGTACCAGCGTCTTGCCATGTGTTTGTTCATGATTTTTTGGGGTTATAAGTGGAGTTTTAAGATACAATTAAAATATAGGGGCATTTAAGTCTTACTGACACATTTATACTTCATGAAATGTTTGCTGTGCTTTTTAAATCTTAAATTAAAAAAATAATAAAATACTGCAAGCTGTGCAATATATTTGTTTTCTAGATAATGTGAATCCCAGAACACTATTACAGGAACCAGTAATTAAAATTACAGATCATGGCCTTTAACGTTTAAAATGTAAATGTAGGGCAAGGTTAAGCGCTCCAGTAACTTGGGAACAATATCAGCTAGAAAGATTGCATATTTAATGAGATGTTTGTGATCTATAGTATAATTTAACTTTAATAATTAGTTTTTCACCCGAAAGTTTAGTTTTTTTAAATACCAAAATAATATATTTTTTAAGCCTTTTGTTTCATAGATTATTGATTTTTGTTCATTCATGATAATGGAAAATACATCTTTTCAATTACATGCTTCTCTTTGGAATATTTAATTCTACAATCAGTTAAGATTTGAAATTGACATTGTGCTGCAACAACATTTTAATATATTCAAATTACATTTAGTTGAAACAATTTATCCCCGTATAACCTTTTTACCCACAATTTTTTTTAAAGCAAATTGAGCCACATAAACATTACTAGAAATGGCGCGGCAGAGGCCGACGCGTATCCCCACGCCGAATGTTTGACCTAGGTGTGCCCCAGGGTTGGTTATGGGGCCATGCATAGTTGAGATTGACCGTATTGTCATAAGAGAAGTTCAGTATCAATTAGAAGTGAATTGGTGTAGAAATGAAGAAGTTATAGTAAAAGGCAATTTTGGGTGGGTGTTACCTATGTGGGCAGGGCACCCCAGGGTTGGTAATGGGGCCATGCATAGTTGAGATTGATCGTATTGTCATAAGAGAAGTTCAGTATCAATTTGAAGTGAATCGGTGTATAAATGAAGAAATTATAGTAAAAGGCAATTTTTGGTGGGTGTGGTCTATGTGGGCGGGGCCCCCGGGGTTGGTAATGGGGCCATGCATAGTTGAGATTGACCGTATTGTCATAAGAGAGGTCCAGTATCAATTTGAAGTGAATTGGTGTAGAAATGAAGAAGTAAATGTAAAATAACCTAAAAAAATGAGTGTAAATCTCTGACCCAGCCCCACCCCAACCCCCATAACTTTTGACCCAGGAGTCAGATCAAAATTCCAAATAGTGCAGGGTCGCACATATGCTCAAAGCAACCATGTGTGTTAGTTTCAAGGTTCTAGTGCTTATAGTGTAGGAGGAGAAAGTGGCCAGAACGGACGGACGGACAGACGGACGGACGGCGGAGATATCCACAATATCCCCCACCTTTTTTTTGAAAAGCGTGGGGATAATAATATCTCTATAGATGACCAAATAAAAAATGCAATACACATTTTTACATGTTACAAAATATCTGTAATTTGTATCGTGTACGTGTGTCTCAGAATTGTCTTATATTTCATGTAAAGGATAAATAAGTTTGAACCTGTTTTAACCCTTTCCCGCTCAGAAGCAAAGTGAAACAGCCTGTGAGTAACTCGCAGTCTGCTCAGGTTTTATGCTGTTTGCTGCTCATAAGTATCTTATGGTTGGAAGTTAGGCCTTTAAAGCTTGAATCTATTAAGAATGGTCTATAATTAAATTTGATTTTCTTACGGACTACAAACAGACCAAAATGAGTTTCTGAGAGGTAAAGGGTTAACTTTGCCTCACTTTATGAATTGCAGTTTTGCCGGCCTGCACTGTAAAGTGATATCGGGCCTGACCAAGGGGACTAACTGCAAGATAGGGCAGTCAATGACGCCAGAGGAGTGCCAGCACTGGTGGAATGCTGTCTACGTGTACGGCAAGTGGTGTTTTGTGGACAGTTACCTAGCAACCATCCCCCTTGTCAACAAGACTGGGTCAGGGGAACTGAAGTACAGTTTTAACGAGAACTTCTTTCTCATAGATCCAAAGAAGCTAATTTTCACTCACTTCCCGGACGAAGCTCAGTGGCAGCTACTTAATGATGTGGTGACCCTGGATGAGTTCTGCTTTCAGCCGAAAATCACCCCACATTTCCTGCAGTTTGGTCTGCAGACGATTTCGCACAAGGTCGGGGTAATATACACCAAAGATGAGACAGAAATCCAACTTGGCTTCCCGTCCAAGCGTACCGGTCTGAAGTTTGTGTTCAGTCTGATGGCCGATCAGAAGGTCGACGAGTTTAACGGGATTAAACTGAACCAGTTCGGTATGGTCGAGTGTCTTCCTCATTCAGCGTTCGTTCGTGTCAGTCTTCCAAAGAAGGGTTTGTACGCCCTGCATATATTCGGGAAAGAGGACACGCCCAGTGGCAAAGACATCTCATTCTCGCAGGTTTGTGAGTACGAATTGCACCAGGAAAAGGACCCCCAGAAAGTAGTGTGCCCCTACCCACCATGTTCCTCCCTGATGTGGGGCCCTGGACCAGGTTTCTACCAGCTGGGTCTCACGCCTGGGAACAGTAGGGCCATTGTTCAGACCAAGGGTGGAAAGGCAGAAGTGCGCATAAAAATGGTGAAAGCCATACAGCTGCGATCACAGGTAAAATTGAGCCCAGTTTCAGCGAGTCAAGACTTACCGTTGGTTGTGTACAAGATTGTAGAAAACATGGCGTCTTTCACTGTCGTTGCAACGGAAAAAGGTCGATATGGACTCGAGATTTATGCTAGGGATCCTGATACACAAGACACGGAAGACATGCGATTCCGTCAAGTGGCCCAATACCTCATAGAATGCAATGAAACAGTTTCAAATCTGTCCTTACCAAAGGTTCCCCCGGGTTTTCTCGGACCACAACCCAAGTTCACAGAATTCGGCCTGCGCACCCTGAACGAACATGACCCACTTATTGACCTTAGATCAGAGAACCATATAGAAATTCAGCTGGGAACAAGCCGCGACATGAAGTTCAATGCCCAACTCCTGCAGGCAGATTCTGGCCAAGACATGTCTGACTTCATCTTCATACAGACCCAGCCCTCCATTGTGACATTCCTGGTGAACATTCCCTCTACCGGCTTCTACAAGCTCCAGATCCATGGCAACATCGCCGAGGACCAGAGCCACACTTCCCTTGGTCTCTTCAACTACCTGATTGAGTGCAGGAAGGTCGCGGAGAAGGTGTACCCGTACCCGCGCCAGCTTGGGCACTGGAAGGAGGGCTGCTACATGTTCGAGCCTCTCATCCTGCACTCGGACATGAAGCAAGACGAGGTGAAGTTCAGAACGCACGTTCCTAAGGCCAAACAGGTTGTGATCATCTTGGACCATAATCCGATCGCGTTGAAATCCCTCGGTCCTGTCCAGTGGGAAGGGAATATAAATCTATCCAAGTATTATGGTACAGATATGAAAGTGATCCTGGCTGCGAACTATGGTGGAGATGAAGATCGGTACGCTACGCTGCTTGAGTACAGATTGTAATCCATGTGCTGTGTTAGAAATGATAATTTAGGTTAACTAATATTGAATAACAATAACAATTATTTCTGCTATGTTTGTAATCATGAAAGGATTTATAAACCAGGTATAAGTGTAGTATATATTGGATACTAAGTGGTAGTTTACAATACAAACAAATTATG
>VMBQ01000619.1:74567-244093 GCA_007657795.1 Dreissena rostriformis
AAGTTAACATATGCATGTTACAGGTGACCTTAAGTAAGTTAACATATGCATGTTACAGGTGACCTTAAGTAAGTTAACATATGCATGTTACAGGTGAGCTTAAGTAAGTTAACATATGCATGTTACAGGTGACCTTAAGTAAGTTAACATATGCATGTTACAGGTGACCTGGTGTAATATAATGTCTACCAATTCATAACAGCAGACTTTTCACGGCTAACATACTGAGCAACCTCAGTGCACCCACAAAGGCACATTCACAACATTTTAAACTTAATTGAATGTTTCTGTTAAGTACCGGTACAAGGCAATATGCGTTTACATATATAAAAAAGGTAAGTAGGCCAGGGAATAATTCATTCCTTAAAAGATTGACTACAAACATGCCAAAATGAGTTTCTGAAAGGTAAACTGTTAACCTTGCCTCACTTTGTGCATTTCAGTTTTGCCGGCCTGCACTGTAAAGTGATATCTGGCCTGACCAAGGGTACTAACTGCAAGATAGGGCAGTCAATGACGGCAAAGGAGTACCAGCACTGGTGGAATGCACGTGTACGACAAGTGGTGTTTTGTGGACAGTTATGTAGCAACCATCACCCTTGTCAAAAAGACCGGGTCAGGGGAACTGAAGTACAGTTTTAACGAGAACTTTTTTCTCATAGATCCAAAAAAGCTCATTTTCACTCACTTTCCGGACGAAGCTCCATGGCAGCTACTTACTGATGTTGTGACCCTGGACGAGTTCTGCTTTCAGCCGAAAATCACCCCACATTTCCTACAGTTTGGTCTGCAGACGATTTCACACAAGGTCGGGGTAATATACACCAAAGATGAGACAGAAATCCAACTCGGCTTCCAGTCCAAGCGTACCGGACTGAAGTTCGTGTTCAGTCTAATGGCCGATCAGAAGGTCGACGAGTTTAACGGGATTAAACTGAACCAGTTCGGGATGGTCGAGTGCCTTCCTCACTCAGCATGTGTTCGTGTCAGTCTTCCAAAAAAGGGCCTTTACGCCCTGCATATATTCGGGAAAGAGGACACGCCCAGTGGCAAAGACATCTCATTCTCGCAGGTGTGTGAGTACGAATTGCACCAGGAAAAGGACCCTCGGAAAGTGGTGTGCCCATATCCACCGTGTTCCTCCTTGATGTGGGGCCCTGTACCCGGTTTCTACCAGCTAGGTCTCATGCCTGGGAACAGTAGGGCAATCGTTCAGACCAAGGGTGGCAAGGCAGAAGTGCGCATCAAAATTGTGAAAGCCATACAGCTGCGATCACAGGTAAAACTGAGCCCAGTTTCAAGTCAAGTCAAGACTTACCGTTAGTTGTGTACAAGATTGTAGAAAACATGGCGTCTTTCACTGTCGTTTCAACGGAAAAAGGTCGATATGGGCTGGAGATTTACGCTAGCGATCCTGATACACAAGACACGGAATACATGCGATTCCGTCAAGTGGCCCAATACCTCATAGAATGCAATGAAAATGTTTCAAATCTATCCTTACCAAAGGTTCCCCCGGGCTTTCTGGGACCTCAACCGAAGTTTACAGAATTCGGCCTGCGCACCTTGAACGAACACGACCCACTTATTGACCTTAGATCAGAGAACCATATAGAAATACAGCTGGGCAAGAGCCGGGACATGAAGTTCAACGCCCAACTTCTTAAGGCCGATTCCGGCCAAGACATGTCTGACTTCATCTTCATACAGACCCAACCCTCCATTGTGACATTCCTGGTGAACATTCCCTCTACCGGCTTCAACAAGCTCCAGATCCATGGCAACATCGCCGAGGACCAGACCCACACTTCTCTGGGTCTCTTCAGCTACCTGATCGAGTGCAGGAAGGTCGCGTAGAAGGTGTACCCGTACCCGCGCATGCTCGGCCACTGGAAGGAGGGCTGCTACATGTTCGAGCCTCTCATTCTGCACTCGGACATGACGCAGGACGAGGTGAAGTTCAGGACGCACGTTCCCAAGGCCAAACAGGTTGTGATCATCTTGGACCATAATCCGATCGCGTTGAATCACTTGGCTCCGTCCAGTGGGAGGGGAATATAAATCTATCCAAGTATTATGGTACAGATACGAAAGTGATCCTGACTGTGAACTATGGTGGCGATGAGGATCGGTACGCTACGCTGCTGGAGTACAGATTGTAATCCATGTGTTGTGTTAGAATAGATAATGTATGTTAATTGATATTTGATTACAATATATAACTATAATTCCTACTATTTTTGTAATCTTGAAATGATTTATAAACCAGGTATAAGTGTTGTATGCATCGGATCAAATGTGGTCTTTTGCAATAAAAACAAATTATATGTGTATCAATAAAATGTTTCTAAAATGCAGAAATGTTTTGTAAGGCTGTCCTTATTGAAATAGCACAATTTATTACAGCAAAGGTTATTGATGTTATCTTGTAATGATTTATATTACTATATCAGGCATAAGTCTACTAAGCGTCAGATGGAAATTGTCTATAGCAATACTTTCAAACATTAAGTGAAATGTTTATAGTTATAAAGTGCTTTACATTTAATCTGGTTACCCTTATTGAAATGTTATATTGTTCATGTAATCAAGTGGACTATTCCTGTATGTTATTCCCCAACCAGTGTGTGTAATCCTTCCTTTAGTTTTTGGAACCAAGTTTGTAACTTGTTCGTCAATGTGTGTTGAAAGTCAATGCACACAAATGTTAAATATTAGACAATATTATTCTCGTAATATTTTAGAATTTGTCAATCATGTACAAATATGATTATAGCCAAGTATTACATAAATTTATTAAAAACATATGGAACTTCTCATAGTAAATATTATTTTATCAACCATTTAATGAAAACTGTGAGCATTTAGAGGTAATGTTCCGATCATGCTTTTGCTTTAATAATAGTATGTGATTGTTTGTGTTACATGTATGTGTGCTTGAAAATGATTTTCCATAAATCCCGTTTGTGCATTTATGCATGTGTTTATGCATTTTATTATAAACTTAGGAACAAATTGATTTCAGAGTTTCATAATTATTTTTATTATTTTGTTACTTTTTTTTCCTTTTCAAGAGTTTAATAAATTTCACAACAGTTGAAATGTTGTTTTCCTCTTTGATTCCAATATATTCAATCAAAATTCAATGGTTAGCATGAAACTGCTGATTTTGATGAACAAAATATCTACCTTAAATTTAGACCTTGATGTGCCAACATTTTACTGCATTTGATCTATGGAGTAACAAACTTAGTTACAGTTTTACAAACAAGGGTTTCAAGTGGAACAGTCTCTGCCAGTCTCTGGGCATGGTGGAGTTTAGAGCTGAACTTCCACATAGCTATACAAATAGGGTAACCAGTGTAACAGTCTCTGGGCATGGTGGAGTTTAGAGCTCAACTTCCACATAGTTATGCAACAAATTTGCTCAGATACATTACTTAACGATTGACCAGCCTTCAAATGTCCAATTGGACATCAATGGAATGCAAATAAACATAATAACAAAATACTTGTTAAATCAGATTGGTCAAAGAAAAAAAATGCGAACAAAAATCAATAATATTCGCACATGCCTATTTGCACGTGCAGCATGATGCAACCACAAATGCACTTGATCCAGAAGTATCAGAGCGTCATGGATGAATGATTTCATTTCGTCTATACGTAGTAAATGATCTCAAACAACACTACATGACAATACAAGTTGATTGAGATATTAAAATATGATGATTTAAGAACAACATTTTTAACTCTAAGGAAAGCTAACCGTCTTAAACAAGTCTAACTTGCGAAACGCATCTTCAATTATAGGGATATATAAAACGACTGTGAGTCAAGACATGCCTTGTAAAACATTACAGGTAACAAAAGCTTTGTGTAGTCTTATGGATGATGTCCCTTTCTTATTGTGCAATTTAGGAGACAAACGTGGCTTAATCATTTTTCCTGGCTTCCCTTATCTGATATCATTCTAGTTTNAAAGACATTTGTCTTTCGAGGTTTAATGATTTAATTACTGAATGCATGATGTATACGTTGAAATGAGACTCGAAGACCTTAGCTATCCGTTATACACCGATCGACTGTATGTGATTAGTCAAACCAAATATAAATAAATAAATAAGGCATGTCAAATCACGTTAAATGCAAATGCAACTGAATATATTCAATATAAAAAAAAATCATGGCAAATTAATGCCATGAAACAAAGTGTTCGACATTTCACTAATGTAATTTTTTTTTATTTAAATAATTGTGCAGTCATAAGCTTGTTCTGTATATAAGCTAAAAACACACACTTTTAAAGCAATACCTCCATCAAAATCCAAGTTATTGAGCTGAAATCATGTTTCTAATCTTAGTTACAATAACTGAGACCCAACTACCCGTGGCCCAAAAAACAATCCCATGCCAGGCTTTCATGCAAGCTTGCAATATCTTAAGTTTCGTAAAGATTGTTTAATTCAAACTAAGGTAATTGACATGAAACCACATATTTGATGCAGCCCGCCCGCTTGCAAACCCCCAATTTAATCAATCTTATAACAAGAATGTTCCACTGGCCCACTTCGTTGAATTTTAGTTATATAAAAATCAATGTTGTTATAGCCCCTATGCAGAATCAAACGTCTTAAAAAAATAAACGTCTAAATAATTGCTCTGATAAAAAGCTATTGGTTTTTTAACCTACTGTTTCATGAAAGTTATGATGAATTCATAAAAAGACAACCGTCTTTCAAACTAAAGCAATAAATTGTGCAGTTGACCAAGAAGGAGACATTTAAATTAACCCATGTATGCCTTGTGGACTCTCCCATCCTTCTAAATTGGATCAATTTATTGCCAAAATTAGGGATGTCTATTATATTTATTTCTATATTTAGAATATTTCTTATAGAAATTCCTTTAAGCAAACAGCGCAGACCCTGATGAGACGCCGCATCATGCGGCGTCTCATTTGGGTCTACGCTGTTTGCCAATGCCTTTTTTCATAAATGGGTGAAAGATATGATTTTAGTTAAAAGCAATATGCTAGAATAATATTCTGTTAACACAATACTCATGTACACGTATTTGGTCAATTGGCTGATATATTGCATGTTCTAGCATAAAATAATAATTTTAACTGTTTTCACATTAAAAAGTGTTGGTGTTTTTTGCAACTGAACCAAACTTTTTTTATAAAGAATCTTGCAAAACTCATTATATGCCACTGTTTATAGCAATAATTTGTGTCAGGAACAAGGAACAAGGGCATTTTCTTTTAATTCCCATTTCGTCTGGCTGACTGGGTCATTCCATTCCAAACAAAAACATTGTTCTTTTTGATGTTAAAAGTAGATTTTATCGATGAGAGTTGTGTTTGTTCGAATGAACATGTATATGAAATAAAATCTTTTCTTGCCATGGCAAAAAAAAATCAGTTGGTTATCCTTTACAAAAGTACTATAATCTCAGATGAGATCCACCGAAGGAGAGCTGATAATGATATATTGCTACATCGTAATCATTTATGAATGGTACGGTGTTATTTGAAATAAGATTACATACAATTTTTATAAATCTCCGAAAAGGCATACCGAGTACAATGAGCTATTATGCCCTTTCATGTCTGTATACTTCACACAGCTTGATTTCATCCAAATGCACGTATTTCTGAGAGATATTGTCTTTATGTTTGATATCTTACGGGATCACAAGTTGCACTCAGAGCTTCATATAGCTCGAGCTATACGTTCCACTATGTACGGATGCGGGATTCGCAAAGTGCACTTTAGGCGCCTCTAAAACTATTGTTCAGGATGTATGATCGTGTCACATACTTGGTTTCTTCAAAATACCCAGAACATTATCATTTTGTGTACGCTGCTAGTCAAGTTTATATATGTCACAAATATAAATGAAAAATGGGGGTAACCGTGAATTAGTTTAAGGTGATCAAAAATCAATACCATACATTTTTACAAATAGCCAAGTCGGTAATGCATGAAACTGGGTGGTGAAAAAAATGTATATACAATGCATAGGTACTGATACATGCAATCAATATTAAACTGAATACTCAAATATAATGCTATTTTTTATATTGGACTAATTGATAATCCGAAAGGAAACGCAGACTATATAGTTAGTATTATTACAATAT
Source organism: Dreissena rostriformis (assembly GCA_007657795.1). NCBI lineage: Eukaryota > Metazoa > Mollusca > Bivalvia > Myida > Dreissenidae > Dreissena > Dreissena rostriformis. Next base: position 80,716 of record VMBQ01000619.1, read on the forward strand.
GACGAATTTTTTTAAGTGTTGTCATTATGTTGCCTTATTAATTCTCAAGCATGCAATACATAAAGACATTTTGGTTGCTGCTTCTAATAAATAAAAGTGCTTGAACTTAAGACAATTTTGTATTAGTATAAACATAGAATAAGAAATTGAACGGTCACACTGAATTGATGTTAAAATGCACACACTACGTGTATCACGTTGTGATATTTTTTTAATAAATACTGCTTAAACAACTATACACACTTCGATTTGTTTCCACTTATATTATTTTATTACGCCACCCACAGTTCAACCATTGTGTGTTTTCTTATTTGTATTTGTAAGTTCATTTTCACTTTCACAATATACTTTTTCAATATTGGGATTATGTTATAACCATATCAGCAATAAATTGAGTATAACCAAAGACCTATCAATTGATAGGTCTTTGGTATAACTTAAACGCCGCAATTTTTTTTTAAGTTTCTCTTAGCTTTTACGACAAAGTTATAAATCATTAAATCCTTATTTTTTCCATTCATCCAAAATCACAAATATCACCGCTTTCTCATTTTTAACTCACCAACAACGCTTTTGTTTAAAATGGATTAATTGCTCAACACTTGATATCTTCATGCGATGGCTAGAAAATTAATTTAAATATGATAGACATTTTAAAAGCGTCTATTACAAGTTGGGTTTCTTTTTGCGGCCATATTCTCCCCCTACCTCTCATTCAAGTACGACAGTTATCAGTTACGTGCATCGGTATGTTCACTTGATACTGGTAAACCAGCTCACCCAGGAAAAGTGTGAGTTGGTCAGTAAACTGATTGCTTCGATATGACTAGAATACTTTTAAAATCGACGAAAAATCAAACGTTATAATCAAACTATAGGAGTTTTACTGAAATAACCCATATAAAACCTTTTCAATACCAAACTTACACAATTTAAATATTCAATTGTGTAAGACATATCGCCTGCTTGGGAACGCATAGTCTGGTTTAACTGTCCTTTTATTTAACCGAAAGCTGTAATATATGTCGAACACGCGTCTGCATGTTTATCTCTATGCGCATGCCCACTGACCGCTACCCGGCACTAGCACATGTTATCTGACAGTTGTAAAATAAACGTCTAAGAAACAGCACGCTTGTGTTCTTGACTTGATTGTCTATAATTGCCTTATCACATTTGTGATACTACCAAGACTAAGTGCATGTGTACGAACAAACATACAAACTATAACTAGTTAAAATAACATAATATAACATTGACAGAGGACCGAAATATATACTTTTGAACACCCGCATATAAGGCCATTCTGATCGTGGATCGTNAAGGCCAAGACGGTTAGGCTGAGCCCAGATTTCCTTGACAGTGACGACGATGATGATGACTAAGATGACGACCCCTTTGCAGTATGTGGGGTTCGGCTCTACTCTAGATAACGATGAATACGACGATGATGACGATTTTTTTTACCGATGACAAATTTTAAGAAAAACCAATAGGAACGTTTGTTTCTTAAAGTTTCGTATAAGGGAAAGCTTTCATTGTATGCAGTTGCAGTACAGATCAATCAATCATTAAATAATCCTAATCGTTGCTACGTGTAAAAAAGCAGTTGTAATTATATAGCGACGTGTGATATCTATGTTTACTTGTATATAGACACAATATTTATGTATTGATACATAAGTGTTAATTGGCATATTTTTTTACATATTTAACAATATAAACTTATGCAAATTTGTTAATTTCAAATGTTCTAAACAAAGTTGTTGACATTTGAAACGCGTTTATTTCGACCTGGAGTGTAAAAGTTGTATAATCCAGTTTATACAAGATATTGTTTCGCAAAGGGTTAGGCATCCACTATCTTACTGATTAAAAATGTGATTATTGTAAAAGTGTTTTTACACATACATTTTAATACCGTGAACTTACATGTTTATACGTGAGGGTGATGTATGTTGTTGATTGTGTGATTGTGTATGTGTTGACAGCATGTTTACAGAGAACAAAAGTTGACACAAAGATATTTCACTAAAACATAGAATAATTATTATTATTCATTGATGCATACTCGTATCTTATTATGTAGTTCTTTCTGTGATACTTAGTGATCAAATGTTTTAAAATTATGTTAAAGTTATGCAATGTATATATGCTTGTATACGTTTTGAAATGCATTTCAGTTTATAAAAGCAGCACTCCATACATATGTTCACAGAAAAAAAAATGGAGATATCGTGTCCAATGGACAATTTATCGAACCAAACTACGAAAAACAGAAACCATTTAAATTGGCAAAAATAATAAGTTTGGTAAACTTTTTCGAACATCATCATAAGCTGGTTACGCCTTTTATGTAAATCGGCATGTACATTAACCTTGTATATATCACTATTACCGAGCGTTTACAATCAAACATATTTATATACATTTTAACGCTTTTCTCAGAAATAATATAGTTTTTACCAAAACTTAACATTATTAACGGTCATTAAAAGTGAGAACCCAAAAATTGGATTATATGTTTTGGATTGTGGCTTTTATTACGCGTGCATAAATTCAATTGTTATGCCCCCGAAGGTGGGCATATAGTCATCGCACTGTCCGTCTGTCTGTCCGTCTGAAATTCCGTCACACTTTGCGTTTAGATTTCGATAAATGTGGAAAAAACACTTAGCGTTTAGGTTTACAAAAATGTGGAAAAGGGGGGCATATGTCATCCTATGGTGACAGCTCTTGTTTAAATACAGTGTCTATAAACTATTTTAGTTTGAGTATGAATGCATGTGCGTATTGCTATCAGTGTGCTTTTGTTTAGCTTTTATGTTAATGTCGTCATATATTATTATTATTTTATTATTATTATTATTATACCGGATTTATATAGCGCCCTTTTCATGCAAGAGTGCACGTTCAAAGGCGCTTTACATAAGAACATTTGGCGTATCTCAGAAACGAATACATTTTGCAACACTGTTTCAAAAGAAATAGATCAAAACTACTCAATTATACTATAAAACTACTCTATTATACTTATACTATAAGTACTACGCAAAAAACATGCACAGTAACCCTATATTAGAAAGATCAACAAGACACTATAAAACTACCCTATGTGTATAGCTATAAGACAATTAATGAAACAATAAAATCTAAAACTTAAACTATAAGTACTACGTTAAAAAAAAATATACATACCATAACCACAAGTCCATAAACCCCAAAAGGAATAATAATGCTTCCTTTAAAAGGGTACATTCAAGTTCATGCTGATTGAGATATAAACATTTCGTATAAGTGATATTAAACAATCAATACACATTATCATTGAATCATAGGGATTTATATTGCCTTTGTAAAATATTAAGTAAACAAAGAAGAATGTTTATTGCATCAAAGACTGCGTCATAGTCTGACAACGAATTTGCAGCTTTTGCGTGTGATTACTTTGCTCTATTCGTAGATGATTATGATATTGAAAGAATAGCCACCACTAAAAATTGTTTAGCTTATATTTCTGTTAAATTTTATAATTGTCGCATTACTACTTGAAAAAAAAGTAAAATGTATTCGGAATGGTTGTTTCACAATAAAAATTAAATCGATATATTATTCGTGTTTAACATAATACATGCACACAATATATGTTTACATATTTTGTTTGAGTATTTGTAGATAACTCAAAGGCGCATTGTAACTCGCATTGAGTTGGTAATGTTATTAAATGATTGTATAAAGCACACAGAAACGGCTATCATGTCGTATAGAAATTTAAATATAAAGCATTGGATAAATCTCCTGAAGCCAATTGTATTAATCTGGATAGCTCTTATCCAGAGGATAACTTTTGGTTATCTTCAAAACAGATATCGAAGTCACAGTGGCGTAGTGGATATGGTGTCCGCCTAGCGATCGGGGGCTCACGGGTTCGAACCCAACTGGGAGCATTCCTACGATCTCCCCCAAAGACACCAAGTACTGGTTGCATTTTGTCGAAGTTTTCATGAAAGTTATCAAAGATGATGGCCTGGAACAAGATATATTTCGAAAACCGGTTATGAAAATGACTGGGTACTTCTTAGATTACGGAATCCGAATGAATGAGATGAGAATGTTCATTCCTGGTTATACACTGTATAGTAACATTAATGTCCTGGCGAATGCCCTGATTGAAAATAACTTCATCCAAAATGACCACACTGACCCGTTGTTACTTGCAGCGCATTCGGGCAACATTAAATTGATACAGCTGCTTTTATCAAAGGGTGCAATGGTTTCTGGAGATACAATTTATGTGGCTATGCACAAGAAACGTCGTCCAGATCAAAATTGTCTGAAAACAATACTTAAGTATCCGGGTATTGCAATCAATGACAGAGGAAATGCCATCAATGGCAATTACCCGATTATTGTAGCAAGCAGAAAAGGATTTCTTGACGCCGTGAAATGTATGCTGGAAAATGGAGCTGACCCTAAAGTTCAAAATGACAAAAAGTTGACAGCCTTTCATAAAGCAGTTATATACAAACACACTGACATTGTACAAGAACTATTGAAACACAGAGCTCCGCTTGATATAAAAGGGGGAAAGTTCAAGAGGACACCGTTGCATATTGCTGCAGATGTCGGTGATATGGCTCTGGCGAAGTTACTTCTTTCGAAGGGCGCGAATGTCGAAGTCAAAGATCACCGAGGTCATTATCCAATCTTCCTAGCTGCGATTCGTGGTCACACTCCAACGGTTCAAGCATTACTGCAGCACCACCGAAAGCAGGATCAACTACGGATAAAGTCTTATGGCAAGGCATCTAAAATTAAAGGAATGTCATTATTTCATGTTGCGGTTTGGAAGAAAGACAAAGATTTGATGGAGATGCTCATCCGAGAGAAGGCTGATCCAAATGTAAAGGATTTCTTTGGACAAACTGCATTGTTTTGTGCCATAATGAATGACTGCAAACCAATGATTAAACTGTTATTACTGTACGCTGACAAAGCAATGCCACAAAAGCAAGGATATACTCCCTTACACGCCGCTGTATTCAAAGGAAACGCCAAAACCACAGCTCGACTTGCAGTTAGCGTTGATGTGAATGCTAGCGATAAATATGGAAGAACGCCTTTGCATGTGGCTTGTGAAAAGGGTGACATTCAAATCGCTCATCTGTNGAAGGAAAAATGGAAACAAAACAAACGATGAACATTGCAAACGCAGATTGATAGAAATTCTGATCAGTCAGATCTATCCGAAATTTCTTGAAAGCATATCAAATAAATCTAACCGCGCAGGTATCAACATAGATGAAAAATAAAAGCTTACAGCAAGTGACATAGCAGTTATTCGGGGACTGATGACAACATTGTCGATAGAAAAATGTGAAGACAGTGACAATGAAGAAGATCAGGAGCAGACCAGCAAAGGTTCACCTCCTTAAAAGGCCAAGACGGTTAGGCTGAGCCCAGATTTCCTTGACAGTGACGACGATGATGATGACTAAGATGACGACCCAATTGCAGTATTTGGGGTTCGGCTCTACTCTAGATAACGATGAATACGACGATGATGACGATTTTTTTTTGACCGATGAAAACGTTTAAGGAAAACCAAAAGTTTGTTTCTTAAAGTTTCGTATAAGCGAAAGCTTTCATTGTATGCAGTTGCAGTACAGATTAATCAATCATTAAATAATCCTAATCGTTGCTACGTGTAAAAAAGCAGATTTAATTATGTAGCGACGTGTGATATCTATGTTTACTTGTATATTGACACAATTATTATGTATTGATACATTAGTGTTTATTGGCATTTTTTTACATATTTAACTATAAGAACTTATGCAAATTTGTTAAATTCAAATGTTCTAAACAAACTTATTTACATTTGAAACGCGTGTATTTCGACCTGGAGTGTAAAAGTTTTATAATCCAGTTTATACAAGATATTGTTTCGCAATGGATTATTCATAAACTATCTTACTGATTAGAAATGTGATAAGTGTAGTAGTGTTTTACACATACATGTTAATACCGTGAACTTACATGTTTATTCGTAAGGGTGATGTATGTTGTTGATTGTGTTTGTGTATGTGTTGACAGCATGTTCACAGAGAACAAAAGTTGACAAAAGATATTTCAATAAAACATGGAATGATTATTAGTATTCATTTATGCATAATAGTGAAACCTATCGTATCTTATTATGTGGTTCTTTCTGTTATACTTAGTGATCAAATGTTTTAAAATTATGTTAAAGTTATGCAATGTATATATGATTGTATACGTTTTGAAATGCATTTCGGTTTATAAAAGCAGCACTCCATACATATGTTCACAGAAAAAGAATTTGCAGATATCGCTTCCAATGGACATCATACCGAACCAACTTAGAAAAAAATAAATCATAAAATATAATAAGTTTTGGTAACTTTTTCGTACATTATCAATAGCTGGTTAGGCTTTTTTTGTACATCGGCATGTACATTAATCTTGTATATTTCACTATTAGCGAGCGTTTACAATCAAACATATGTATATACATGTTAATAGTTTTTACCAAAACTTAACATTATTAACGGTCATTAAAAGTGAGAACCCAAAAATTGCATTATATGTTTTGGATTGAGGCTTTTATTACGCGTGCATAGTTTCAATTTTTAAAATACAGTGTCTATAAGTTATTTAAGTTTGAGTATGAATGCATGTGCGTTTTGCTATCAGTGTGCTTTTGTTAAGCTTTTATGTTAATGTCGATATATAAACATTTCATATAAGTGATGTTAAACAATCAATACACGTTACCATTAAATCATAGAAGTTTATATTGCCTTTGTAAACAATGAAGAATGCTTATTGCATCAAAGTCTGCGTCATAGTCTGACAACGACTTTGCAGCTTTTGCGTGTTATTACTTTGCTCTATTCGTAGATGATAATGCTATTGAAAGAATAGCTACCAATATCAATTGTTTAGCTTATATTTATGTTCAATTTTATAATTGTCCCATTACTTCTTGAAGCAAAGTTGTAAAATGTATTCGGAATGGTTGTTTCAGAATAAAAATTAAATCAATATCTTATTCGTGAATAACATAATACATGCACACAATATATGTTAACATATTTTGTTTAAGTATTTGTATATAACTCAAGGGCGCATTGTGACTCGCATTGAGTTGGTAATGTTATTTAATGATTGTATAAAGCACACAGAATCGGCTATCATGTTGTATAGAAATTTAAATAATAAGCATTGGACAAATCTCTTGTAGCCAATTGTATAAATCTGGATAACTCTTATCCAGCGGATAACTTTTGGTTATNAGACATGGCTCCGGACACAAAAGTGCCGGACGGACGGACAGCTGGACGGACGGACAGCCGGACGGAAGGATGGACAACGCCAAAACAATATCCCTCCGCCTCTGGCGGGCGATAATTAATGTTTCCTATTCTGGTAACACGTTCACTATCAATTTCAGTAGCAGCAATTTACCTTTTTATGGTCCCAAAGCGAGAAAATATAATTTCTAAGTCTTCGTCCGTGGTGACTGGATTCAGCTTACACACAAAGAGCACATTCTCCGGTGGAGCACAATCTTCCTCAGGTAGATCTCCAACCTAGAGAGATATGAGCCTTGTTGTGGAAAAACTGGGCTTAATGCATCTGCGTAAAGTTTCGTCCCAGATTAGCCTGTGCAGTCCGCACAGGCTAATCAGGGACATCACTTTCCGCTTTTATGGAATTTTTCTCTTAAAGGAAGTGTCTTCTAAACACAAACCAGTTTAGGCGAAAAGTGTTGTACCTGATTAGCCTGTGAAGACTGCACAGTTTGTATTTAGCCCAGTTTTCCAAGAAACGCGTCTCATATAAAATTCTAGACAATGATGCACACAAATAGGTTTATTTAGTAAGGTTTACAACCTTGACCACTTAACCATGGTTATATTTATCACAACAGTAAAGATGACAGTAATTTAGCAACAAACCCTGACTCCCAAGAATATTAGTCTTATTGTAACCAAAATTGAATTTTGAAATATGGGATGCTATTTTTGGCTTTTATTAGGCTGTTTATTTCTTAATCCTGAAGGGCCTTTTGGAAGCGCCTAAGATTTTGCTCCAAAAGGACCCTGGTTTGAATCATGGAAAAGTAAAACACATTATACCCATTTAAGAGTATTCCAAATGTTGTAGTTTAGTTAAAAAATACATCTGAAGACAAATTTCAAACAAGAGCACCGCCCAGCCGGTGCAGACCGCTCATCTTAGGCGGTGCTCCCCCACCCCCATTTTTTTTTTCATTTTTGAAAGATAATGTTATAAATGACCAAACCCCCCACAATTTTGCTAAAATTGCCATAACTTCTTTATTTATGATCAGATTTGATTCATGATCTGAGCTGATGCTCAGGTGATGACAATAGCTCATATTTTTTTCCAAAAAATAGATGAGCTAAAAATGATTTATTTTAAAACAAGTCCCATTAAATTCCACATTATATCATGCAATTTTCTTAAAACTACATATGAGTAAGTGAATCCAATAAAAAAAAAAAAATGTTGATGGTAAGTTTATTTTAAGTAAGCAATTAACAGATTGAAACAGATTGAAAAGGAATAAAAAGATCATTAAAAAATAATGACAATAAATCAAAGCCTATTACAGGATACAGGTTTTGGGCTCTTTCAGAACATATAATGGGTTTGATCCTCACTCTGGCAGCATTCTCAAGATCTATCAAGATACCAAGTACTGGTTCTTCCCAAGAAACAGACTTGAGTGCCTCTATAAGCCTACATTTTAAAATGCAATCAAGATATATATTTAAAGGGGTTTTAAACTATTTCCCACTCAGAAGCAAAGTGAACTTAATTTAATGGCAATATGCAACCAGTATAAAGACAGAAAAGCCTGCCAGCAACTCGCAGGCTGTTCAGATTTCATGTGGTTTGCTGCTCATGAATATGTTACGGGTTTGAAATAAAGCCTCTTAAAGTTGAATCAATTAAGAAAGGTCTTTAATTTAATATGATTTTCCAAAGGACTTTAAGACTCAAAGTGCGTATCTGGGCGGTAAAGGGTTTACTAACTAATGGATTAGATTTAAATCATAAAATATGAACTGAGGAAAAAACATTTAAGTATTGTGGTTACCATGGCGAGGATCTGTGCGTTGGCCTTTGCCTCCCGTTCCTCCATGATTTCCTGCACTTCCTGTTCACTGAGGCCCTTGAACTCGTCAATGTCTTCCTCCGCACCGATACGGCCACTCTATAAACACATCAACAACAGCATAAATATACCCAGCTTGTTGTCGCCGTGGTGTAATGGATATGGTGTCCACCTAGCGACCGGGAGGTCAAGGGTTTGATCCCCACTGAGGGAGCGTTCTTGGATCTCCCCCAAAGACACCAAGTACTGGTTCTACCCAGGAAACAGACTCGAGAGCGTTTCAATAAGCCTTAGACTTTCGATGCAATGGAGCTAAAATAAATAGGTTTAAACTAAAAAAAATAATGATGGTAGTCATGCATTATGTGAAATATTTAACAACAAACAAGGATAGCATAAAAACAAAATAAGAATTGCATCAACAACCTATGTGATGAATTATGTGAAATACAGTGCAATTACAATAATTATATTTGTATTATTATAGGTTGACAACTTAAGCCACAGTTGAAGCTAAATTGCAGTTCATATGTCGTCTGTTTAATAAATGCTTGTCCACTGTATATATGCTTAGTTAAGATTATTTTTTTACATTATCTCAGTTCATGGTTTAATCATTAGTCAAGCTCTATTTGTTTAAAAAAAAAAAGGTTGCTGACATATGCAATTTGCAGCTCAGTTACTACTATTGTACATAGATGATAGATTGTTAAGTTGTCATGATTCTCACGCAACTTGTGGACAATATTGACAGAAGTTTAAGACTATTACGTACACAAATTGAGATAAAAGAACATATATAAAAGCAAAATACCAAAGTAAATTAAGTTCTTTCAAGGTGGCATTATATGGGAGCAACATATGCAAAGTTTGCTACAATGCAGTACCCTGCTATTTTATGCATAATTTTTCATTGCAATTCATTTGTTATGCTTTTTCTTTGAGAATTTTTCAAAAGGTTTTGCAAATCTCAGTGATTTTTTTATCGCTTTATATTTTACAGCCTGTGCGGTTTTGATTGGAAAACAAAGTGCGATAGACCATGAAATCAGGAAAAAATAACCATTATTAATAATTTAATATGATTTTAAATAACAGTTTATAAGTGCATGTTTAACTGCTTTCAAAAATTTATATTATAAAGTGCTAAGGAATCAAATTGCTGTAAAATAAACTCAATAAACCAATTATTGAGTTTATTGGAAAAGTTTGGCATATTTTTCGAGGAATTTTGGTCAGATTTTTTGGGAAAAAATGTTACTTTTTGCCATTGGGAAACAGCCTTTTCTAATTTTTGCAATTGGGAAACAGCCTGTAAGAGGCTGTTATTTTGGTCAAACAAATCACTGAATCTGCAAACTTATTATTATAAATTTGGATAGTTAGCCGTGGTGATGGTTTCTACTAAGAAAATTACATGACAACTAAAATTGTATTGAGCTTGGGTGAATTAAGGTAATCTCTTGGTTATACTTGCCCCAACATGTCCACTTACATTTAACTGTTCTTTGGTGGGTTCAGGTGATCTGTCGGGGACAGCAAGACCCGGTGGATCTTCATAAGGATCATCTAGGATAATGGTGTGGTATATCCTGAAACAAGAGATGTGTTTGTCAGAAACACAATGCCCCCTATTGCGCCGCTTTGAAATAAAATTTCAATATATCATTTGGCAGGTTTAGAAATTATCTCCCTTTTAAAGCTAATTACTACCCTTGGATTGTATTTTTTGACTTTTGACCTTGAAGGATGATCTTGACCTTGACTTTTCACCACTCAAAATGTGCAGCTTCATGAGATACACATGCATGCCAAATATCAAATTGCTATCTTCAATATTGCAATAGTTATGGCCCATGTTAAAGTTTTTGGACGGACACACAGACTGACAGACAGTTCAACTGCTATATGCCACCCTACCGGGGGCATAAAAATATGGGTAAAAACTGCCAATACTAACCAGAGTTTTGCAACACACAAAACATACGTCCCCTATCAGGTTAATTATGTGGCAGTAAGAACAGAATCTTTATAAGTTGTATTTACCTACCTATTTTAAAAGTACTTTTTAGTTATGGCAGGATGCAGATTTTCTTATTTCTGTTACCATAGCAACCACAGTTTTTCTCGGACAAACATACATTTTCAATTGAAATAATAAAATCATGGATATAAACATGTCATTTAATATCTCTCACTTAAAGATTATGTATTAAATTTTATTTGTACATTTTTTATAAAAAAAAAATTCTGCGAAGTTAGCAAGGGCAACCTAATTTTATTAGCTGAGTAGGTTTTATATCATACACCACGCCATTTCGAACATAAATAAATGCATTTCTAAAAAATGATTTTTTTTTTTCGTGAAATGAATGTTTTTCATTTGTCAATGAAATTGATGCACTTTTTTAAATGAACTCGAATAGTTTCTGGGGACAGGGAAATTAAAAGGCATAATGGCACAAAAAACAAACATTGTAATCTGTAAAAGGGCTGTGCTATTTCTATGCTTTTAGCTGAGTCTGAACTTATTTACCATCTCTTACACTCAGAAGGCAACAGAAAATAACTAAGTAATAAAACTGAATTTGACAGTTTGATTTTATACTGTTATAAGAAAATGAGGAATTAAGTTCTGACTGTCTCTTTTGTCTTACCTTTTTTTAACATGTACGGTATACGTTTTTTTTTACAACAATGAGATAGCTATCATAAATAACAGCTGTACAAAATGCACAAAAATAAAAATCAATAATGAAAATAAAATGTCTACAATTTTGAAAAATTACTTACAAATAAAAAATTTCAGAATCATAAAATAGGGATGACATTTAATTTTGATTTGTAAAGTTCTAGTCAAATGTGTTTAACAGTTCAGCAAAAATGACAAACTAAGTAAAATACAAGATCCTTATTTGTAACACAATGTTTCAAACCCCTTTTGATAAGACTTTTGAATAAACATTTACTTGACCTTTTTTTAAATGCAATTTGAACCTTATCATAGAAGTAATTATTAAACAAGTGATGTGTTTGTGAAACAATATGTCCCCTTTTGAGCGATTTTGACCTATATGACCTTTGACCTTGAAGGATGACCTTTACCTTTCACCACTCAAAATGTGCAGCTCCATGAGATACACATGCATGCCAAATATCAAGTTACTATCTTCAATATTGCAAAAGTTATGGCAAATTGTTAAAGTTTGTGCAAACCAACAAAGCAACAAACTAACAGACAGGGCAAAAACAATATATCCCCCAGTATAGACTGGGGGACATAAAACACTCAGTCAATTCAGCTTAGCTCTTCGTTTTATTTAAGTTTTTATTTTACACTCCTGAATGAAAAAGCACAACAGACCTTATGTCTTTGAAAGGGCGTCCCTCCTTATCGCAGTACGCCTCATTGAGTTTCTGCAGGACATCCATGCCCTCTGCGACCTCCCCAAACACCGTGTGTTTTCCATCGAGATAGTCCAATGAATTGGATAAAGTGATGAAAAACTAGAAAAAAGAAATAAGTCATGCAAATTAATTGTCAAATGCTACTGTGTTTAAAACCCGTAAAAACCATTTATTAATTGAATTTAATGCATATAAAAACGCTTTTGCACTTCACTTCGATTCAATCACGGTGCTATAAGCGAGAACGAATATGACAAAGTCGAGAGTTTTCACACATTCCGATCCACTGGCCATTTTCATTCAAACCTGTAGTGACGTAAATTTTACCTCTGCGCAGTGCGCATGCTGTCAATAACGAACCGTCGTTATAGGGCTTCAGATGTGATATTGTTTGTAACTTTAGTAGACAAATTGATGAAAATTGAAGATGATAGTGATTATAAAGAGTTTTCCGTTGAACCATACATGTATGAGCCGGAATTTAGTGACAGTCAGTCTGATTTTTCTGAATCTAACTCGGGCAGCGAGGAATCTTTTGCCGATGCTCTAGATGACCATCGTGTTGGGAATAGGGATTGGTAAATATATAACTTTCTTATTTTGTTTAATGCACATGTCGGGAAAAAGACGTACACAAATTTGTTGATTGTAATTCTACAGTACGAGCGCGTTGAATATGACTACGTTGAATGGTTAATAAATATCAACACAGAACTGATACTTGCACCAGTTCTGAATGTCAAGAATTTCTGAATTGACAAGGAAACATATTTTGTATTTTCAGGTGAACATGTTCATGATGCACACCGTATCATATGCAGATCAAGTGCAAATGCTGCACCATGTACCCAGAGCTGATGGAAAGGATGCAAGACGCAGGGGTAAAGGACCTAACTGAGCACACTGGCTTCCATGCCAACTGTCCCCACCCAGATGTCATTGAAGTTTCGTTTTACGAGTTCCTTGAAATAAATTATGAAGAACCAATACATGAGTTAGAGTATGATGTTATTATGAAAAATACTCAGAATAAATTAAATTTAATTAACGCACACATATAGGATGAAAACAAATAACAAATAGATCTATTGTACGTACACAACGTATATTAACTGTTTTACATAATCATCGTTTTTATTGATAATCATCTATTATATCAAATATAATTTTACTTACTTATGTCTGAAAAACACATAAGCGTTCAAGGAAATGCATTTTTGGAACGATTATATTGTTGTTATTATTTGTTTTTAATGACAAAGAACTCGGGAATGGTACACAATCTACGAGCCTCGGTATGTGGTTACCACAAAAATGTATATACTTGGCACAATTTCACGACCATGTTTTAGAACAAAAATTCTCAGAAATGGAAATGCTTTCAGAATAAATTTAATTTAATGAACAAACACAAATACTGATAAAAACAAACCACAAATAGATCGATTGTTATGTATGCAGCGTATAGTAACTGATTTGAACCTTTATTTGTCTGTAAAAACTTACATTGTTACACATAAAATAAAATTCTCTTGATAAATGTAATTGTTTTTATTTAGTTGTTCACACCAATTTTGATACTCTTTGTTTTGTTTCAGCATTTTTAACCCGGTGTTTAATTGCCCCTTTGTTCATCACAAACCGATTATCTCGCTATTAAGAGGTTAATACCTCGTTGCTTGAGGGCCAGAAGTGATAATCCGCCCGCAGAGTGAATAATCGGCCCGAAGGCCGTATGCCTGAGTGCGATTATTCACTCCAGAGCGCAGATCACTTCTGGCCCTCAAGCAACGATGGTATTAACGTCTTTAATACTTAATTCCTGTTAACTGTACTATTTAACCACAGTACATGTTACATATCATCCTATTTGTTCCTTCACTAAAATATATTGCCGAACCAGCTTTCCGTACTTTAATTTTCATTCAATTGATTACGCAATATATGACGTATCTACCTTGTATGACGTAATTTCTGTGACGAAACACACCAGTTTAAGCTTGACTCTCTGGATTTTAACAACAATTCGGACGTTTTTATTTATTTAACAGTAAAATATTTATTTTAAAAAGCATCGAACGAATCCAAAACCTATTTCAGATTGTGTGTTTGTAATTTATAATTGGAAACTTTAAGAGGAATTAAAGAAATCACTCCGAGCAGTCATTTGATTTCGTGAAACGTTTCAAAAAGTGTAGTTTGAAATAAATTAAGACAAGAGGGCCATCAGGCCCTAAGGCGCTCACCTGAGAGCAAAAGGAACTAGACTATTCTGAAAAAAAATGCAAGCGGATTCATGAAGATTGGACCAAAAAAGTGACTTTTAACATGTTTTCTTTATATTTGACCTAGTGACCTAGTTTTTGAGCTCATATGACCCAGTTTCAATCCCTGCTAAGATTTCATTGGGACAAATGTTCTGACCAAGTTTCATGAAGATTTGCCAATAAATGTGGCTATTATATAGCGTCAACAAGTTTTCCATATAGCCATATAAGGACAACTGCCCCCCCCCCCCCGCGGCCATGTTTTTCAACGAGTCATAGCCATTTTCAAACTCAGCCGAGCTATTGTTAGAACAAATGTTCTGATCAAGTTTCATAAAGATTGGATTATAAATGTGACTTCTAGAGTGTTAACAAGGTTTTACTATAGCCATATAGGGAAAACTGCCCCGCCCCCTGGCGGCCATGTTTTTCATCCAACCGGAACCATTTTTGAACTTGTCCAAGATTTTATTGGGACACATGTTCCCACCAAGTTTCATGAAGATTGGACTACAAATGTGACTTCTAGAGTGTTAACAAGGTTTTACTATAGCCATATAAGGAAAACTGCCACGCCCCCTGGCAGCCATGTTTTTCAATCAACCGGAACCATTTTCGAACTCGTCCAAGATATTATTGAGACACATGTTCTGACCAAGTTTCATGAAGATGGACAATAAATGTGACCTCTAGAGTGTTCACAAGGTAAATGTTGACGCCGCACGACGGACGACGGACAAAAGGCGATCACAATAGCTCACCATGAGCACGTTGTGCTCAGGTGAGCTAATAAAGGGGTGGAAAAAACAGAAAAATGAAGTGCATATCATTGTAATTTTATTATTAAAAGCATTGCCATTGGATTAAAATTGTCATTGAGGTAAGATTTTCGTTTACTAAATTTTGATGTTGGATGACTCCTGTTAAACTTAAAGCTCAAATAGTGTCATCAATCTAATCTACAGAACAGTTTCAGATGCAATCAATTTTTTTTTCATAATTCTAATTATGTGCTACGTTTAATTAACTTTTTTTATATTATTTCGTTGATTTGTGGCTTAATTTTATTAATCACCGTTGGAAAAGACTGAATATGGACGCCATTTTGTTCTGTTGATGTCACATGCTTTAGCTCCGGGGCAATTATCGTTACTTGGCCCTGCGGGCCAAATGTGATAATCACCTTGCTTTGACCGATAATCACATGCATTCGAGTCAATTTTGTTACTATATATAGTAACATAAGTATTAAGATCGGATACTGTCCAGACAAAGAAATCGTGGTGTCATAAACCCATAGACCTATTCTTGGGTCCCTGCATAAACCACATGTGGTAGACTATAGTGTCTGGTCATTTATCACAATTTATGATACCTCCATGTCCATGTCATCTCTCGGCATATTGAGAAGTCATTTAAGCCCAATTTTACAGCCAAAATACTTAATAGTTGCTTTAACAAAATATTTGTACATATTTAATTAACATGACGACATTTGTCCGACACGGATTAACAGGAACTATATAGTGTATAGATATTAGCCAGTTTAATCATAATAATAAAGAGTTTAATTACTATAAGTTTAAAATATTGTACAAATTTACTGCTTCACAATTAACAGTTTTAACGGCTACCGGCAAGTGTAAACTCGGCTAGTAAAGATTTTACGTTACTGCAGTGTACGAAACACCATCATGAAAACAAGCAATCACGTTTGATCACAATGGGGGTAAAAATACTTGCGTAAATTAAATTAAATATATAGATTTATGGTATCATAAAATGCTAGATTTTTATCAGTCATTATCACAACTAAATACATTTAATTCTACCACAGTCGCACACCAATAACCAACGCATGCACATTAGAATGAGAAGGGAGCTTACCGTGGCTTATTACCCCGATATACCAACGGTTGTTTCCCTCGCACAGCTCGTGAATACATTCTACCGAATAAACTTACAAAATCTTGTTTATTTACTTCTTAAAGTACTTATAACTGAACTTTAATTCAATTTTTCTGTATATAAAATAAGTTTTAACAAGAAGAAAAGGCACAATTAAGCTGTGTTAAGGGATCTAATTATTATTTGGATTAAGTTGCATTTTATTCAGACACTATATTTTTGATGTTATTGAAAAAACATTTTCGTGGTGGAATTGTCGTAGAATCGAAATAATCGACGGGTAATCGTTGGTTATTGCGGTAATAACCAACGGTATGTCGTTCCGATTCTTGTTATCAAACCACTCGGGCTACGCCCTCGTGGTTTAATTCCTACGCATCAGAACTCCATACCGTTGGTTATTACCGCAATAACCAACGGTTATCTGTCGATTATTTCTTAAATATACATGCAAACACAGTCCAATTTGCATAATATATAGGTTTTTTCTATTTATATGCTAAATTTTATCTATATTGTCTTTCAATATAAATGAAACGAAAATTCATTCAATGGAAAATAAAATAACCACAACATTTAAAGAATGTAATATCTTCCGCTTTTTAGGGCTTTGTTTTATCATTAATTTAATGCACCTCGTACAATGTCGATCGCTGAAAAAACAATGGACGAGTTTCCGTGTCATGCGCATTGGGTCAAGTTGACGTCATCACCAAAATAGGTGGCGGAAATACCCGAGTGGTTTACGGAAAACAAAATATTGTTTTTTAGTATCAAAATGTTTTTTTGCCATTTTTCTTGATGATTCCCATCGTTTTAGAATATATTTATTTATAAAATAGCATTTTTCGTTATGAAATCAGCATTTTATCTTTAAAGGGACTGTCAACCACGAATGAGGAAAAAAGGAAAGTTCTAAAATACCATATTTTTTTACATCATTAGTATATGATTAAAATATCATGACTGGTATATTACATTACTTGAAAAAAGTTGTTAAGTTTTCATATTTCAGTATATTCGGTAATAAATTTACTAAATTGTGCATGCGTAGTGAATTGTATATATTTTATATATAAAATGATCAATGTACTTGCGGTATTTATAGTGTGTATATCGTTATGTCACCTATTTTCGCGATGTACTGTCGATTTCACATCGAAATTTTATAACCGAATAAACTGAAAATAAGAACTTTTTCAAGTAATGTAATATACCAGTCGTGATATTTGAATCAATTTAAACTAATAATTGTAAAAAAATATGGTCATTCGTGATTGACAGTCCCTTTAACAGTGCCAAGCAAGCCCGAATATGTCTGAATGGGTGCAAGTACAAGATTTTGAAAACAATGACATTTCCAGATTTTAGAATACGGAATTTTCAATTTAGTTGATGTCTTTGATCTAAAGATTCCCAAATACAGAAAACAGTCACCCATGTCTATATTTTATTGCTTGAGAAGAGGGAAAAGTTAAAATGTTGGCCCATATTCTGAGCAAGCCGATTCCAAACAAATGCATCACATTATTAGATTAGTCACATTATTAAGTAACACTCAATATCAATATACCACACAACAAAAAAGGAGCAAAACACAAGAAGCAGACATTTACCTCACTATGCTTATTATTTTAAATCTCTGTAAACGTTTGTTATCATATTTCAACAAGCATGCTACCAGTATTTATATTTAACAAAATTGTGTACCCATATGAGCATTTCTTAAGCAATTGCTTTCTTAGCATTATATTGACTCTTATATTCTAAACATGAAAAGTCAAAAGACATATTTGAAAACTTCAAGAGTCTAAGGGTCAAATTGTGTGTCGTATGAGTATCAAAATACGAGTCAAAGGAAGTCCTACAGACGCCATGTGACTTATTCTGGCCAATAACAGAGTGAGCTTGCATAAATCAATTATACAACAATTACTTGCGAAGAAATTAAACTTTACGGCAAGATGGACATATTTTGAGCGGTTCTGTCAATAAACCTGAGATCCGTGCATGTTTCCTCCATTGTTCACCATGGACACAGTGCCGACGGTCCGATGTTTGAGTCTCGGTACCAGCTCCATGTCAAAGTACTTGGCCTGCTCCCCGTAGATGAGGCTGTTCAAGATATACATGTGTGTCAGAGGAAAAAAAGAAGACAGTACAAGGATTTTGCCATTTTTGGCGATGGAATACGATACATTTATCCATTTACCACTCAGATAAGCACTTTGAGTATTTGTAGTCCCTTAGAAAAAAAAAAAAATTAAGACCTTTCTTTCTATATTCAAGTTTAAAAGACTTCATCTCCAACAATAAGATACTGAGGAGCAGCAAACAGAATAACACCTGTACAGTCTACACGTTACTCGCAGGCTGTTCTGGTTTTATGCTGGTCGCATAAATAAAAGCAATTTGACTTTGCTTCGTAGCTGAAAAGGCTTATAGTGTTTACATGTATAATGCTTTTCTTTAAAATTTCAAAAGAAATAAGTGTACAAAACAAATATATATTTCAACCATTAGTCAACCACCAATACAAGTTTTTTTTATTGTTTCTTTATATGCCTCAGGCCTTAAAAAGCTGTAATTCTCTGGTGAATATTGAACCATTGAGTTACAAAATTGAATTGATATTCTCTTTCACTGCTATTATTTTCAATGGCAATTCTATAAGGTAAATGAGAACTTTTACCTGGATGTTTTGAGATTCATGTTTTGGCCAAAAGCAAGGTTGATTGCCCCAGTAAACTGGCATGAGCTCCCAATGCTTTGAATTAAATGATCCAAGGCGGTCTTAATTACCGGTATTTGTTTAAGTGTTAATATCATGTTATGTAATGTATAGGCAATTGGTCATCTGCCTTTAATAAAAGACTAGCAGATTTTAACAAGAATTTCTCCCTCCTGATAATGCATCTGGAGTTATGGCTATCCTGTATTTATGTGCAGACTCTATCAAACTATTTTAAAGCACTTTCTCACCCACTGACTGACTCCCCTCCCCTTCCGGTGCCTGTAGGATCTCCGGTCTGCGCTATCACGTTTCTCTAAAACAATCACAAGCAGCATATTACTGTTAAATATGTAACACTTCATGCTTACAATACTTCAGACTTACAATACTTCAGACTTACAATACTTCAGACTTACAATACTTTTTCAGACTTAAACTACTTCAGACTTACAATACTTCAGACTTACAATACTTCATACCTACAATACTTCAGACTAACACTACTTAAGACTTACAATACTCCATAATAACAATACTTAAGACATATACTTCCGACTTACAATAGTGGTACTTTTCACTTACAATACTCAGGGGTGTGATTTTTCCGCGGATCGGGTTGTCCCGGGCTCATTTCCGAGATTCGCATAAATTCGTAAACAAATGTGGGGGAAGAGGGGGGTACGACCGATTCCACCAAGGTCTTTCAAAAGCGGCCCAAAATATCCGCGGCCAGCGAAATCTCCATGCATGTTATACTGGTATATTCTGCCTAAGCATTTTTGAGACAAGCGATGTCATTGGCTGTTGTTTCCTTATCTTCCAATTAAAATCTGGGTTTTAAAATGTGTTTGGTATTTCTTTGTTGATGTGTCTGCAAATGGCGCCTACCGGTATGTGAAGCGAAAGTTAAGATGATCGAAATGACAAACAGCAACCAAATTAACGACTGATATCATATAATTAGATAGGAAAAATGAAATGCATTTATCAACTATAAAGACTAAGTTTAAGATACAAGCAACACATATTTTGTTTAGAAATGTGCACAGTGAATATTTGTCACAGAAACCAGTGTTTGCATGTTGGAGTTCAGTCTCTCAAAGTAAAACAATTAAGACAAGTATTGTTCAAAAATGAAAATAGACAAACATGATTTGATTAATATGTTAGTGGATCTGTGCATATTCAGATTCATATGCATATTCGGCATTATTATGTTTGTCACACTGTTCAGTTAACTGAAATAGCATTGAACTGAAGATGTGAAATGCAGGATATTGAAATGTTAACAAATGAAATATATTAATTTAACTCAGTTTATTACCTCATTAACACAACATGAACACTCAAATGTTTTTGTTCATATCTGTTAATGTTTCCCTGTATGATATTTAATAAGTCATTTACTGTAATTCAATACATTGAAAAACTGCTTTTTTTTATCACAATAAATACTGTTTACTTTGCATTCTCAGTATATATTAAATGTGAAGTTAAAACAGGTTTTTATAAATAAATATTGATATGAAGTTCAAGAAGTTGTTTATTTTAACGTCTGTTTTAAGGTTTGTCATTTCTTTATTTGCACGATTCGCGTAGTAAAAATCAGTCGACAGAATTTTCCTCCCCTCTGACTTTGCCTCAATCACACCCCTGAATACTTAAGACTAACAATACTTCAGACTTACACTACTGTAGACTAACAATACCTCAGACTAACAATACTTAAGACTAATAATACTTCAGAATACAATAACTCAGACTAACAATACTTTAGGCTCATAATACTTCAGGCTCACAAAACTTCAGACTAACAATACTTCAGACTTACAATACTTACTTACAAAATCACGTGGACAAATTCTCTAAGACATACCTGTACTGTATGGAACAAGCAGAAATTGTAGTACTTCATTTTACACAGCTTTAAGAAGTTCTTGCAACCTGAAATGGAAGACAACACAAAAACTTTAAAATCGTGCAATAATTTTATTTTTCATTTAATTAGACTGACATGATGAAATAATTTGAATTATTAATACAATAAAGATGCTTTTTCACAAATACTTTATATTATAATATTTTTGGGCACATTTAAAGCTTAGAATGTTCTCTAGCAATCAAATAAGGTAAGAAAATTGTGTATGTGCTTCAAAATTAAATACATATATATGAGAGTTTGCACAAATGCCATGAACCATTTCTGAGCGACATTTGATGGCATTTGTTTTGTTTCCATGATGCCAGTGCAAAGATGTTTGTAGTGATTTAAGGTCACTTCCAACAGCCTTGCTGTAGAGCTAGCTTTTCA
The DNA here is from genome assembly GCA_007657795.1 of Dreissena rostriformis. Classification (NCBI taxonomy): domain Eukaryota; kingdom Metazoa; phylum Mollusca; class Bivalvia; order Myida; family Dreissenidae; genus Dreissena; species Dreissena rostriformis. The sequence continues at coordinate 102,516 of VMBQ01000619.1, forward strand.
GCGACGTGGTTAGAGTGTCTGACTACCACTCTAGAGATCATGGGTTCAATCCCCCATTGGAGCTCCGTATTTTTACAATAATGGCGACGAGGCAAACACGAACTGTGATTCCGAACGTGGGTGTGAGCTGTCTAATGATTTTAAGGAGCGGCTTGTGAAGGGGTTGACACTATAGCAAAGTGTCAAAAGGACATGCGGTAGCGGGCATGTCTTGGCCTTAAAACATTAAGAGGGGGAAAAGTGTAGTGATTTAAGGTCACTTCCAACAGCCTTGCTGTAGTATCGAGCTAGCTTTTCAGAGACGTTGTTTGAGTGTCTGACCAGCACTCTGGAGAGCGTGGGTTCATCCTTCATTGGAGCTCCGTATTTTAACAATATGTTCAAGATGTATTAATAGAATGAGCATCTGCTGTTAAATTTCTTCACCATTTACTTATCAAAAGAATGAAATAAAGCTAGTAGATTTATTGATGAGCAAGAAAACAGACCTACATCGTGTAATAATTCAATGAAGTACATTTTCAGTAGCATAATGATATGCACTTTCAAAGCAATCTCTTAAAAAAAAACAATAAAAATAAAAGAAGCACTTGATTTTTAAACTATAATCACAGTTTGTGGAAGAGTGGATGTAAACAGTTGTATGTAAAAGCTTAAAGACCTGTCTATGATAAATCCATACAATAACATAATATTTCCTAGATTATTTTGTTTTTACTAACATAATACATTTTAAAAATATTTCAATCCCATGAAAAGTTAAACACATCTCCAGTTGGAGAATAAAATTAAAATAATAATAATAGCTGCTCTTTGATACTCAGCCAAGATATCATTAGAAGAAATGTTCTCAGCAAGTAACATGATGGTTGTGCAAAACCTATGACTTCAAGAGTGTTCAAAAGATTTTACTATAGCCATTACAGAAAAAACAATCCCATCCCTGGTGAAAATGTTTTTCAATGGACAGGAACCATTTTTTGGTCAAAGAGGCCTCAGCTTTGTTTAAAAAAATGTTAACTGTCTATCATTCCGTCACTGGGTCTTTGTGTTCGCAGTTTTTCGGTTAAGAACATTTTACTTGCTGTGATTAAAAAGTACCCAAGGTCAAGAATAACCCAAACTGTAAGTGTAACTGAATAAAATGTCCGAAAACATACATCCGAAATTTATGTTTGTTAATTCAATTATGTTTTAAGCAATGGTATTAAAACGTCACAAACATCAGACAGCTAAATGAAAGACATGTAAAGAAGGAGCTTTACACAAAGGTCTTTCATCGGTTAACAGATCCACTGTTAAATTCCCGAGAGACGTTTCTATCAAGACTGCCATTGCAAAGATTTCTCGCTTTTCAACACAATTTTTCAATGAGCAACAGTAAAGTCAAAATGGTCATAATTCCTATCGGTCTCTTTATAAGAACAAGAAATGGGTTCGGTTCCATGCGGGTGCTGGAGGTTTCGGTAAATAACAAGTTCGGTGAATTGATGGTAGCAGGCTCTTTCGGCCCCAAGGTGCGAGTGTGCTAGACAATGGCTTCATTCGATAATGAATGACGGGGTCGGAGTAATTAAAGAAAACAACATCTGTTTAATGCATTAACGATGTGTGAACAAGTGTATGCTGGCAATTAGAATAAAAATTGATACTTTATTGGTTATAATGATAATTATGATGATGATTATTATTATGCTGATGATTGTGACGCTAATGATGAATGATGATGATTAATATTAATATGATGATTATTATGATGATGTAATTGCATTATTAATAAAATGAACAACTTGTGTGCAGTAAATTATGTATTATGTTATTATAGTAAATTAATGTATTGTGTTGTTAAGACGTATGTATTCCTTATCGTTATAACTTTAACATTATCCAAATATATGTAATATAAATTATTTTATAGTTTGTTTTATTTTCAAAGGCGTCTCATACTCTTGTATCTATTCTTCTCGTTTCGACGACGATATACCTGAAGCAAAAGACAAGAGATTTTTTTTTCAAATGCATTAATCCTCAATAAAGATAATATATTACTGTATTAAACAATATTCCATAGTTTTAAAGAGTTTCGACCAACATATTTGCAACGATTAATTCAAATAAAAAATGGGGCCGAAAAAGCCTGGTACTTGGGCCGAATGAGCCTGAAATTGGGGCCGAATAAGCCTGAAAAAACCGGGGCCGAAAGAGCTTGGGGCCGAAAGAGCCGACAACCGGCTNCTCTGTCAAAAAGGGGACTTACATATTTTAAATAGGGGGATAACTCGGTAAAATAGAGAAGAGAACTCTGTCAAATATGGGAGAGAACTCTATGAAATAGTGGAGAGAACTCTGTGAAATAAGGGAGATAACTATATAAAACAGGGAAGATAAATCCGTCAAAAAGGGGAGACCAATCTGTAAAATAGGGGAGATAAATCTGTACAATAGGGGAGAAAAACGGGGCTTAATTCTTGTGCGTAAATTGTCGTCCCAGATTAGCCTGTGCACTTCGCATAGGCGAATCAGGGACGACACTTCCCGCCAAACGAAATTTTCGCTGAGAAGAGTCTTTCTTGAAACGAAAAATACCATAAAAGCCGAAATTGTCGTCCCTGATTAACCTGATCACACACTTACTAACTGAGTCGCGTTATGGGAAAACCGGGCTTAATGAAACTAAATGACCAGCGTCATGCTAAAATGGATCTTATGTCATATGCCACCAGCGTAGCTCCAGCCTAGCATGCGCACCCGCTAATGACACCATGTGTTTGCATAGTCGTCTACTTCACCAAGCCTAGGACGACTACGAAGAGGAAAAGATGTCGACAACGGACCTACTGAGGACCATCAGTCACATCAACGCTCTTGGACCATCAACTGCGGTGCACCATATGTTTGGTGACGGCGATTGAACTGAACTCTGTGTGACAGTGAATGTATATATGTATAAAAATTAAATAAAAGAATAAAAACTTACTGATATTATTGTTATGTTTCTTCACTGTTATATATTGCATGTTGTAAATTAGGTAAATGTATATATGTATATAAATTAAATAAAAGAATAAAAACTGCATGATTTTATTGAAATGTTTTTTCACTGTTATATATTGCATGTTGTAAATTATGTAAATGTATATATGTATAACAAATTAAATACAAGAATAAAAACTGACTGATATTATTGAAATGTTTCTTCACTGTTATATATAGCACGTTGTAAATGTATATATGTATTAAAATTAAATAAAAGAATAAAAACTTACTGATATTATTGTAATGTTTCTTCACTGTTATATAAAGATTTGGTACCTTTATTTATAGAAAAATATTAGTAAAAATATTTAATAAAGACTGAATATTAATCTTAGAATCGCAAATTCATTAATATATATATATATTTTTTTCTTTCATTAAACTTACATTTTAAATTCATTTGCATTAATTAATCAATTAAAAATTAATCACCAGTTTGCAAATATATGCCCCTGATGTAGGTGAATAATAGGTTTCGTTAACACCTCATTGTAGGTATACCTCTATAAAGATCCAATTTACCGAAACCTCCGCAACATTAACTATATATAATCAATTTACCGAACTTGTTATTTACCGAAACCTCCATAACTAAGGCAAAACTAATATGATTATTGGTGCTACCTAATTTACGGGAAAAAGCTAATAAGATGTCTGTTTTAGAAAACATAAGTTGTAAATGTCTGCACATAATCATTATTGTGGAACAAAACCTTTAAATGTTTGACATAAACATATTTAACTGAACAAACCACTAAAATGTAATTGGTTTTTAGACAAACAAGAGCACCGCAGAGCGGGTGCCAACACTTGGCTGTGGGTGCAGTTTTGAATAAAAAGAAGAAAAAAAAAGAAGAAAAAATGACCTTTGACCTTGAAGGATGACCTTGACCTTTCAAAATGTGCAGCTCCATGAGATACACATGTATGCCAAATATCAAGTTGCTATCTTCAACATTGCAAAAGTTATGGCCAATGTTAAAGTTTTGGGAGGACGCGGATGTCGGACGAAGGACGGCGGAAGGACGAGCTGGCTATGACAATATCTGGGGTTTTCTTCGAAAACAGCCGAGCTAATAAACAAAAAAAATAATAAAATAGTAAGGCTTTAGGTGATGCAACCATTAATCTTTTTTTCAAACTCTTTAATACTAAGTTTGATTGTTGTTCTCTTTTTAATTGAACGATATTAGACATTTAACATTTAAAAATCTATTTAATAGAAGAAAGTGATGTTATTTGAAGAATATATACTTAACAAATTGTTTAGAGGAACATGTATAATACATAATTGGTTATCATTAAATCACTGCCCTAACATCATATCTTTTATCTAACTTTACATTTTCTATTAACAGAGGTGTGACACCAATGCTTTCGTCTAGTCCTGCGAGAATTAAATAACTGAATCATGTGAACAACATTTTTTGACAAACATGCTCTTGCTAAGTTGTGGTCCACGAAAAGAGGAAATAATTTCCAAGTAGTCAAAATATGCAGGGATGTCAGTATGTTTAGAAGATGGAAGATTAATTGGAAGAGGGAAATAAAATAAAGACTTAATTTTAATTAAAACTAGTATTTTTTATTTTAATGTCAACATTATATTATATCATTCTAAATCCAACGCATGAATATGACTGTGGAATGTTAAAAAAAATATCAACAATTTTTATATGGTACATTACATCAATCATTCTTTACTTCAGTGAAATTTATAATGAGCAAGATAACAGCGATACAGACACATAGACTCGTAATTGTGTTTTTGTGTGGAATAAACGAATCTGCACAGACTTTGGATTTCTAAACGGAGAACATATTTTTTGTACATGAAGGAGTTTTTGGCTGTTCATCAGAAAAATATTTACTATTAAATACAACTTTTCTTTCCAATATTTTCTGGTGCTACTTCTTCTAAATTTGTATTATAGTACTCAGTTTCAGCTTAAGCAATAAATATATTAAACACGATATACAGCGTTCATTTCAAATATTATAGTTGAAAATAAACAATGCTATATACGCCCGGTAATTTCATATAGATTAATTAAAAAACTAAATCAATTATTTTATCAACTTTAAAAGTTTATTGCATGATCAGTTTATAAATGTTCTATCATTAATTTAAACATGGTACATCTCGCTATGTTTATCACATAAAACATATTTGTAACGCAGCCGTGTAATTGAAAATAAACGTAATACATGTGTGGTTAGATAATTAAACTATTTTCCCCTTATCACGACACCTTCAGTATTTTGGTAGTTTTTGTTTTTTCTCACAATGCAAATAAGTGGCATTTACCAATAGGGTTTCATTCATTTCTTTCTCAATCATTCATGTTATTGTATATCTTGAAAGCAATACTGTGTTATCATCATAAGGCCCTTAACGGTAGTCCATTATGTATTCCCCTGATGATTAACTGACAGATTACTGACCCTGAAATTCTGCAAGGTGAAATTTAATGTGTATTAGTAACTGAGCCTAGTTCTGTGTCTATGAGTCTTTCGAAGTTTCTGAGAATAGTTCGGATATCTATACACTGAAAAGTGTTAAATACTATTTGATGGACTAAAAGACATAGTGATGTGGCCGATGTTCTGGAAGATTTCTATCAAACAGCCAAAATATATTCGGATGTATTCATTCGCGTCTACTGGAAATTTTCTCAGCACTTCATAGCTATCGATATAGTTTATTTAAGGTAAAGCGCTTGATTAAACAGCTACGCCGAAAAATGTATTAAATAGTAATAGGATGTTGAACCTCATTTTTTTCATCTCAGGTCTAATTTAAAAGCCTGCATAACAGAATTGAAAACTATTTGACTAAAATTAAAGTCAATAAACTATACAAAACAATGATTCCCGAAGTGTTGGCATCTATCTTGGAAGCGATATTTTGCTTAAGCCTAAGGAATAAGCCTAAAGCTGGCTTAAAGTATTGGTCATGACATAAACTGATTAAACATAAAAACATAAACACAGCAAGATATGGAAAATAATTATGTATGCAGGAATTAAAAAGCATACATAGAGGTACAACAGGCATTTTAATTGAAATATTGACAATTATGCCACGGCATTAATTCTTGGAATAATCATGTAGAATAAACTTGAAAAATTACACCAACACTGTTCATAAAAGGATAAACTTTTTGTTTATTTAGATTGAAGGAATAACACTCAACTTAAAAAAATCGGCAAAAAATTGCTTTGTGACGAAAACGGTTTCTTTTATATAAAAGGCTTTCTTTCGCAATATAGATCTAGCTTGATATTTTTTGTAACCAAATGCAATAAATCAGTTATATATTTACTAACCAATCGATTTTTATTCCATATCTGTTTTTCATTTAAAATTTTAACAAAAAAACACAGAAAGTCAGTTTCACTTTTCACTCCCTTTTGAGATATCGAACTGAGACGTCATTGTTTGACAAAAGCTGTGACGTCACTGAGTCATGTATATTTGAAGAAGAAAGAAACGCGGTCGTTCATGTTTTGAACAAATAAATCTTTTTAAACAATTGTAAATTCATTTGAAGGGTTAAAAATAACAATGCGACAGTGATATTGATTGACGCAAATAAATGCGAGACTAATTATCTTATTCGATTTGTTGAAACAGGATGTACGCAATACAATTTAGACGGGTTATCTTTCTTTTGATTGTGTGTAAAAAATAATGTCACAACTGGTAGTAAACCAGTTTAACAAAGGAGGCAAGATAAGTGTCTCATGATAAGTCTTTTATGATAAGTATTCAGGGGAGATAAATCACGCGTGGCAAATAAAATCCAGTCGCATCATATGTGTATTTTTTTTTGTCTAAATTTCCATATGTATGAACGGTCAACGCCCGCTACGCGGGCTTTTGCCCGTATTACTAAAATTCAAATTCGACAAGCGCATGTAAGATATTTTAGAAACGTTAATACATTATTGGACAGACTTAGATATTGCAAATGTATAACGACTATTTATTGGAAACAAAACACGTTTAATGTACGGTTGAAAAGTGTATTGTTGGGTTATTCGTCATACATGTACAAACCTTTAGTTGGTTCGCCATTGACTTATGCTAATAGGTGATACAAAATTAAAAGCTTATTGTAGTAAATCATTTAGTTTATTGACAATATTATGTACACAAACGTGAACTGATTTTAACAAAAAAGTAATAATAAAAACACAATTAATTGTTATTCGTCTTTTTGATGACACACAATGCTTTTTATGTCTTTCAAGCAGTTAGATATAATGCCATAAAACAGTGTGCTTTTGTGGCATTTTGCCGCCTCTGGAACTCAAGGCTGGCAAGGTCACCGTGGTGTTATTGATATGGTGTCCGCCTAGAGAATGTGAGGTCTCGGAATCGATCTCCAAAGTGGGAGTGTCCTTTAGATCACCATTAACTACACTAATTACTGGTCATTAACATGAAACAAACTCGAGAATGTCTTAGTAGCCTAATGCTCTCGATGCCATCGAGCTAAAATAAATAGGTTTAAACTACAGCTGGTCAAAGCTGTTGATTAGCATAAACTGATTTCACTTAAACAATGAAGTATTATATGTGTCAAATTAATTTCAATTGACGGGAGTATCAACGTATACCGGTAATTATGTACAAGTACAACATACTTGTTTACAATTGGAATATTGGGTAAATACAGGTGTCTCGCATGATCTTTCGCCAGCTATTCTCGACAGTTTAAAAGTTTGTCGCTACACCAAACAACTAGCCATTTTGTAGGCATTCTTAAATCATGGTCTACACTGCATACTTTTAGTTTGTAGCTGCATTGTAACGAGTTGAATTCAAACAAACGTAAGGTTATAACATCCATATTTCTTTATCTATATATTCAAACAGCATATACAGCAAACATACATATATCGGTAATCATGGGATATTATTTATCTGACAACCATCTACTATCTAGGCTTAGCCGCTAACGTGTGCATGTTAATGATGATAGTATGTGCAGTAACACTGCAATGTTTGGCGATAAAAATATTTAAAAACATTTATCTGAAAGAAAAAGTATAGTAACAAAATAAGTAAAATTTAGTTTTAAGAAAATATAAGTTCAAACAAAGTGATGTTATATTTGGAACAGTATGTAGTTTATTCAAAACACTATAGCATAAGTGTCATATTTGATTATCTATCAAAAATAAATAATGCTGATTTTGGACTCGGGTATAATACATGTATAAGTGAACATCAAAATAACAGCCAATTTATTTATTACACAATACACACGAAATTATGTAGATGCATTCATTAAACAAGCAAGTTTAGAACTGTCTTATTCTAAATCACAACAACAAAGTGGTCATCAAACTGAGTGTTTTTTGTTACTTGTGGAATGTAATATATTTATCCACAGGTACTACTTGACATACAGAGAAATCTCATACTTTATGGGAACAATATGGCTCGTATTCACAATGTTTGCGCATCTGATCTTTGTCATAAATGACATAGATGCTTTTGCTTAAAGCCATTCAGATATCGAATCTGGACAGATCTATCAAGGTTAACGTATGTTCCATCCAAGTTAATCAACAAAACTATAAACAAGATAACCATGTCTAATAATGTTATCCCTTACAAGCTTTGGTAGATCCGGAAGGGCTCCTTTGGGGATTTCTGGAAACCCAAACTGTCAGATTTGATCAATAGAATGGATTGTGTCATCCCGAGCTTAAGACAAAATAGTTTCTAAAACGAAAAACGAATACAAATCGACATATGATAAAGAAAGTGTGTTTCCAGTTAATTTAGTTAATTTTTAACAATCTGAACAAATTTTTTACAAAACATGTTAGTACGAACATGATGTTTTCATGTACAGTAAAATATAGATTTTTTTTATTTCTTTGATTAGTTCCACTGAAGAACATTTATCTTAATATTGGCGAAAAAGTGCTTCTCAATTTAGTGACGAAAGCGATTTCACTTTGTTTTCAAAAGCTAGTTTATGTAACCAAATGCAATAAACCAATTCTTGTTTACTGACATATCGATTTTTATTCCATTATTATATTATTTTGTCGATTTTTTTTTTAATTATGTAACATACAGCAGAAAGTGAGTTTCACTTGTCGTCTCTCTTGAGTTATTCATCTCTCTCGTTTGACGTAACAATATAAACAGTATCGTCACACATCGATATTGAGATGTAGACGTGTTATGTTTACTCAGAAGTTGTGCGTAAAAATAATCACGTGTGTAATTGGTCCGCTCTCTTAATGACGCCATGACGTTCCGGCGTTCTGTTGTAAAATATTTTTTTTTTTATTTCTTTAAATGCAAGGAAATATTTTCGCAAATATAGATGACGCGTGGCAAAAAAAAAATCGAGTTGCAAAGGTATGGCTATAGGTAAATCAAAACTGATACGTATAACTGACCAACGCCCACCACTTCGCTGCTACTCCGTCGGTTGACATTAATACATACTACGTTAATTTCATTACAACACGTAAGCACTTCAATACGAAATGTTTCTTCGTTTATCACGTATGTTCATTTGTCGCTTCAACAGAAACAATTGCAGTTCTGACGTATTTGCGTGTTTGTACCCTCCAAACCCGAGATAACGATAAGGTCAAATGCAGCCACCACATAATAATGACTACACTTGGAGACTTTTCTAACGCAACACGTACTTGGATACTTTTCTAACACTTTTCCAACTTCGTGACGATCGAACGCTTTAGCATGTGGGATAGGTAGCCTGCAACTTGCCAATTGCGCGGTTGCGCTCCTGAATATTCATACGAGCCATATTGTTCTTCCTTTTTTTTTAAATTAATTCGATGTTTTCCTTGTGTAAGAAACCACATAGAATGATGAACTTGAAATATTATAAGAATAATATCGCGTTGCACCATTTGCACGTGAACAAAAATGAAAACATATCTACACCACGTGCTAAAGCGTCCGATCGTCACGGATGAATAAGTGTATTGTGAGCTTTCACATACTGTAGTCAAAAGATCACATGTATATTTTAAATAATAAATCTTTAATCACAACTGAGATATTCAAGTTTGAAAAACAATGCTGCTTTAGAAAAGCCTCAAAGTGTACAACGGCTATAATTTTGAAATCGATATTGCAAACACGATGGCCATGAAGTGCATGCAGGTCATAAACATGAAAAAGATAATTCTTTATTTCCTAGTTTTATCTATATATATGTTTATCTGGCATCTGTCAGACTGAAAGGAAATGTATTTATTCATTAATATGCTTGAGGCATCATGATACCAACAAATCACAAGTTTAATTTAATGATAAAATCAAAGTAATTAAACGCAAAAACACTGTAAAAGCGAATTCGTCTTTTTTGATAAAATCAGCGGTACAATCAGAGATCAAACAGTGTATAGTGCACGCGATTGCACCGTCAGAGATTGTCTTACAAAATACAGAAAATGTACTAAAGAGTCAAGCGCATATCGTACTTGACCGCTGTTTTCTTATTAGTATGACATTCACAATATAAAAAGCAGTGTGCAGTTCAATACACTATCTTGAACAAACGATATATCAATTAACACATCAGAATATTAGATATATCTCCTTATACGCTAATTTACCTGTACTACCGTATGTAATATGGACAATACCATTTGCAACGAGAGCGCCGATGGCGTTGAAAGCCTAGTTGCAAGATACAGGGAAGTTGCTGCTGAAGTAAATGTTAACGATTTGTGACATTACGAGTCGCCTGCCTTGTTGGTTAATGCTACCAAACTGGTCTATTTTTAGAAACGGGAATTCCAAATCGTGACGAATGTGAATGGTTACAAAATGACATAACTATTAAAATAAATACGTAGAATCATATTATTTCACGCATACCATTATGCAACCATCCGTTTTCTTTTCCGATTTGATACATTTACAGCTTTCCATTTAATATTTTACAGACACAACACTCGTCTAGAATACGCGCGAATCCATTAAATTCGATGCCACATTTAAACCGTTAGCTCTACTCGTAACGTTAATTTCTGGCTCAAAGTAAATCATTTTAATTTCAATTAACACATCTCTATTACTTTCAAACTCTACTTCATCAAATCCATAGAAAGGCAGGTCAAAATCCATGTCATAAATCATAAAACATTCATCGAACTCCGCCATTTTGTACACATTTTCAAAGAATGAAAGTGCTTTATGCCCCACTTTCTGTTGAGAATATGTAAATTTCTATTTATAATTAACCAAAGAAATTCTACATATCCTTAAACCAGGGCCTTATGAATTCAGTTATGTAAACATTTGACCTCTCCCAGAACAGTAAACAAAGGAAATAGAAAGTAGGTGTGAGGTCACTATCAACAAGAACAGAATTGTTTTACGAACGAAATTTGTTTTAGTTCCTTAGAAGGTTTTTTACGTAAAACGGTGTTAGAAAAATTCACTAAAAACGGTGTCAGCAATATTCTTGGAAGAAAACGTTAGAAAAACGTTTCTAAATAAAAAATTGTAAAAATTACCATATACTATATTAAATGGATATTTCGTCTGATTTTTGATCAGGTGTGGCTTCATAATGATCAACCTTTCCATGTCGGTTTTCGAAATGTAGCTCTAACATAAGCATAGTTGCGTTGCAACTATGCTAAAAACAACGTTTATATAAGCAAAACGTGTTGATACTTTTTCTAGAACATAAGTGATTTTTTACGTTATGGACATTTATTTTCATACCTAGAATTATTTGTAATACAGTTGCACCAATACTTTTCATAAATTATTGCTTCTTGATAGCCGAAGTATTTTTTTATATTTTTATTTCAAAAAGTTTTACGAAATTTAAAATTTCAACATAATGACTATATGGTAATATTTAAATTAACGTTTGCAAATTTCTTCAAATGATGACCTAATAATGAGTGATTTTGTTGAAATGTCTTATTCCAGCGAAGTTGAACAGCTGTGTGTAACTTTTTTACAAGCATCTTTATGTCCTGAATTGATGAGCTTGCAATTATAAGATGACTTTCATTCCTAGCTCACCATATTGGCATGCATTTAAAAAGGATGTTCTTGACTCAAGATTAATGAAACAATATAATAACAATAAGGTTGCATATAAGCTGACTGGATGTTGATAATATCCACAACGCGAGGCTTATATGAAGTCAGATAACCCGTATGTAGTGCCGGTTAGCCCAGATGATATAGAGCGCAGCAGGGATTACACATCCGATGATCGCGGATTTGATACCCGACCCAGCCACATAGCTTGTGTGGGGATTGCGTATGCAATCCTTTCTACGGCAATTCTCCCATTGACTCTGATTCAAGTAGGGCAGTTGTAAGTTGCTGGCATAAGTATGTGTCCTTAGTACTGGTAAACCAGCTATCCTCAGGACAAGAATTAGTTGATTAACTGACCACCTTGATATGACTGAACTACTGTTTAAAACATCCAACAAAACAAACACATTCAATTTACACATGACTTTGATACTTAAATAGGTATTGTTATCATACTTGTGTGAAAAGTGAACGCGTAGGTTACCTCAAAGAAAAACCGTTAAAATCGTTTTAATTGCTTGCATACATTGTGTTTTTTATGAATATTCATACATAATACATTTTAAATTAAAACGTAGTCAACCTATCTACCTTTTTTTATCACAAAACATGTTTACGGCAAATACTTATACTGAAAACACAACCTTACACAAAGGCCAACAAGTCACATAACTAAGTGTACGTGGTCCGGATGGTTCAAAATTATTCAGTTTACAAAAGAGAATTAAGATCCACATAAAAATTGATTGAAGTAACATTTAATACTGAAAACTGGATTGTCATGACAAAACAAGTAAGTTAACCCGACTTGCTGCTTATTAACTAACTAAGTCTTGAATCTGGTTGCACGGTAATTAATTTGTGTTATCACGAAACATGTTGAATTCTTACTATTGAAGTTGTCAAAGCGCTCAACCAATGAACTGGTCCATATCTACACGCCGAGTCAATTGAAGCGAAGCAGCTCGTTTCGGCTGGTAAGCAACACACGCCCAGTACATACAGCATCGGATTTTATTATCCCCCGCCAAAGGCGGAGGGATATTGTTTTGAAGTTGTCCGTCCGTCCGTCCGTCCTTCCGTCCGTCCGTCCGTCCGGAACATTTGTGTCCGGAGCCATATCTTGGAAGTGCTTTGGCGGATTTCATTGAAACTTGGTATGAGTATATATATTGATAAGAGGATGATGCACGCCAAATGGCATTGTACACCATCTGTTAATAACGGAGTAATGGCCCTTTGTATGTATTCGGTGTCAATGTGTGGGTATACGTCACGTCTGTGACAAAGCTCTAGTTTGGCGGAGGATATCAATTCAACGAATGTGCTTGTTAGATTTTCATCGACAGCGTTCTCTAGCTTATACAACAGTTCACCAGGTCGCTTTTCTAGCCAAGGACAAGGGATCCGCCGCTTATCAATAAAATAAAACGTTCGCGTAAAAGAAATATGCTGCAATTACTGTATCCCGTGATAAGTCCTAGACCTTTTTCTTTTTAACTTAAAGAATTACCTGTGCGCACTGACGGATTTTATTGGCTCAACTGGGGACAATGACATATCAGTGATCACGTATTACATGTCTGTCATTTCAACGTAATGTCTTGTTGTATATGTTGTTTAATAGATGCAGGTGTTTGCGTTTGGTTGATAAAAGATTAATAAAGTTGTCCATCGTATGCATACTTACACAGTAATTGCATTTCTTAATTGGACTTTTGTTTTCTAATCTTGTTACATATACTATAATGCAGTATTATTTTATTAAGATGGAAGGAAAAGGCTCGCTGTAAGCCGAGTTTTGTTTTTTGAAAATCAACAAATATATCACTCGTGCAAATGTCACAATCTTCGATAATCGTCGATGTTTTGTGTCAAAATCGGCATTTTAAATCCTCATTTCATTTATTCTAAAGCAGGCAACATTTTATTCACACAATTTGTTCATACGCCATTCATCCAAACGCTTATTTTATGTCTGGCTTATATCATTGTCCCTACCCATTTTAAAGCTTATGGAAATTTATGAAGATTATTAACATTTGACATTAACTCAAGTGGCTTGCGCCCCGTGAACAGGTTTCGAAGATACGTAAAACAAAAACGCACGTGAGTCTGTGTGCCAGTTAAGAATGCCAACATGTAATGAACAATGACAGCAAGAATGATGCATTCAGACTTTAGGCACTGAACATAAACTGCTTGAACTGTGTGTGGAAAAATAGAACGAAATAACCATTATTTATGTTTGATCTTGCCGTTTCATATTTTATTGGGAGAGTTTTCAGGAACAATCATTCGGTGAGATCTAAGTGGTCCGCTCGTACTGCAAGGGGTATAGTAGCACCAACGAAAATACTATATAACACGTTCATTGTTTTGCCGAAGTGACGGTATCATTCTAGCAGATACTCATATGAGCCGCGCTTTGGGAAAACGAGGCTTAATGCATTTGAGTAAAGTGCGCTCATAGATTAGCATGTGCAGGCTAATCAGGGCAACAACATTCCGCTTGTATGGAATTTTTCGTTTAAAGAAAGTCTCTTCTAAACGAAAATGCATTTTAGACAGAAAGTTCCACTTTGCGCACATGCCATAATGTTGGTTTTGCAAGAGCGCGGCTCATATGTAAGCTGAAAATGAAAAGACTGGAAAATCAAGGCAGCGTTTTATGAAAGTAACCCGCTAGTATGAACTGAAACAAACTTTCGGTGTTAATAAATCTTATTTTAGAGATCCCGTGATTCATTCACCTTTTAATAACATTTAAAAAAAATATATTTTCAACACTTATCTTCCATGTATCATTTCGTCAAAGCAAATTAAATAAAACATATTTCATATGCATGTTTTTGTGTAACACCCAATAAAAATACAATATAAAAAGTAATTTCAAATGAAGATCAGGTGTAAAGTGCATTATGAGGTGGAAGTAATAAGTACATGTGTACTTCTTAATAGTTTATATTTTTTTCTAAAACGCTTTATTACAATCGTTTGAATAACTTCCTAGATGATAAGCGTTGATATCCAAGTTAATGAAATTGTATTTTTTAAATTAGTTTTTAGTCTGTTATTATTTTGCGTATTCTGTTTTACTGAAATCGTTTGGGTCGACGCATTATTCTGTAAACAATTTCGTTAAAACAAAATAATAATTAACCATTAATTAGCCATGCTTCACGAAATAGTAACATAGGTGATTGTATTTACGAGTTCAAAATCCCCGTATAGTGTATAGGTTGGTTTGTTATTGAAATGTGCCAGCCATGTCTAAATTCTTTGCCACTCACAAGCGTTATTGTACCTCAGCTTAATTTATTTATAAACGTAATAACACAATGAAAAAGTATTAAAATAGCATAAACGTATCGTTTTTATAGACAACCTATTGTTCACAGACATATCAGAAACCTGGAAAACAAAGAAACTGTTTAGAGATAAAAGAGGCTTTTGTGTGTTTTTATTTCACCCGTAGCGACTTGAGCATCTGCTGTAGAACGATAAAATAAGAGGTTATCCTATTAATAAAAAAAACTCGCTATATAACTGATATTTTTGCTAAGCCTATCTTGTGTTTATGATGATAAGAGGGTTTTTCTTTGAAGCACATCGTCTTTTTTTTTTTAAATTTATATTGGAAACTTGTCAAGTTTTAAAACTTCAGTGAGTAAAACAATATATTTTCTTGTTCAAACTAGGAAAACCAAATAAGAAAAAAATCTGAAAATGTATTATAAAAATACAAAAATATTCATGTCGCAAGTGCTTGTTTTGTTTTGGTGCATTAGATTAAAACAATAACAAAAACAACAACAACAGCAAAACAAAAACACACACGCACACACACACAACATAACTGTTCTATTAAAATATGTGAACTGTTTTGAACGAATTTGAACATTTATACTCTAATTTGAATACACAACGGTGCATGAATCAATAAGAATATGTTCCCGATAATGGTTTCTCTTAAACTTAAACACAATGAATTAAGCTCGATTATATTGAAGCAATTGGTGTATTTAGAGTTTCATTCATGTCAAAATATAATTATTAGTATTAAACTCCAAAGACGTCATCAGTAGACAACCCCATCATCTCCTGGTCCTTAATTGCGGCAAAGGACTCATTACGGTTTGAACAATGGACACTACGAAGGGAAAGGAAAATTAACAACAACATCTGCAACAATGAAAACATTTATTAAAACTACAGTCGCCGCCTTGTAATGGTCAATCCAATCCGTTTTTGTTTTTAACAAGTTTAATATAAACCACACTTCTATCGTTTATCATAGAATGAATCAGAATATTATTAGTCGGTATTATTTTAAGAAACATAACTTTTACGCTCCCCTAATAATATTATACTCACAACCTCGCGATATTTTGACCGACGCATTTTCCACTACACATTTGCGATTTTTGATTGTACTGAATGTTTGAAGAACTTCCAATGTTTGCTTTAGCGTGAAGTGCGACACAAAACACAACAGTTTTTCTCTTACTAAATGACGTGGCCAGTATAGTTTGCCAGTTCATGTAGAAATATATAACCTATAATCTTTGCATTATTTAATTAGGTACTCTTTCACCATGTTTGCACTTCTGACCTTTGTCATACATGACGTAGATGCTTTTGCTTACAGACATACAGATATAGAATCAGGAAATATCTATCAAAGTTAACTTATGTTCCATCCAAGTTAATCAACAAAGCTAATACACACGATCATCATGTTTAATAAAATGATCCTTTACAAGCTTTGATAGTTCCGGAAGGGCTCCTTTGGGGATTTCTTGAAACCCAAACTGTCAGTTTTGATCAATAAAATGGACTGTGTCATCCCTAGCGTTTGACAGAATAGTTTCTAAAAACGAAAAACGAACACAAATCGACACATTATAAAGAAAGTTTGACAATTTCTTGTTTTTAGTTAATTTTTAACAATCTGAATAATTTTGGTACAAAACATGGTAGTACGAACATAATGTGTTCATGTACAGTAAAATGTAGAAAAATATTTTTTCTTTGAAAAGTTCGTCTGAAGAACATTTATCTTAATATTGGCGTCAAAGCGCTTTTCAATTTGGTGACCAAAGCGATTTCACTTTTTTTCGAAAGCAAACTGATAGTTTATGTGGCAAAATGCAGTAATCCAATTCTTGTTTTAATAACATATCGATATTTATTCCATCATTATATTTTTTTGTTGCAAAAATAATATAGTACAGTAACATACAATAGAAAGTAAGTTTTTTTTTCGCCTCTGTCGAGTTATTCACTTATCTTGCTTTTACGTAACAAAAATTTTGAGGGGTTAGGTTAACTCAGAAGATGTGCGTAAACATAATCAAGTGAGTAATGAACCACTCTCTTCATGACGTCATTGCGCCAATCCCGTCGTTCTGTTGTAAAACGGAGCTTTTTGGGAACGGGAGTTATGTCTATACACGATATATCTGTTTAAAGTTTATGTTAATTTTAATTCAATTAAATATGGTCGCGAAAATAGATGACGCTTGGCAAATATTTTCGAGTTGCATATGTATGGTTATAGGTATTAAAAAACTGATACGTATCAGCGATCAACGCCCGCCACTGCTCGTATAGTCAGTCTGTTTACATTAATGTATACTACGTTAATTTCATTTCAACATGATTGCAAACAACAAGACATATCATACCTTCATTTTATCACTTTTCTTCATTTGTCGCTTTAATTGAAACGATTGTCGTTCTTACGTGTTTTCGTGTTTGTACCCTCCAAACCCGAAATAACGATAAGGTCTAATGCAGTTACCACATAACAATGACTATAACGACTATAATTTTGATATCGATATTGCCAACAAGATGGGCATTTAGTGCACGCCATAAACATGAATAACATTATTCTATATTAATAAGTTTATCTATGTTTATCCGACATCTGTCAGGCTGAAAAAGAAATTCGTTTATTCATTAATAATTTTATATGCTTGAGGCTACATATGTCACAACAAATCAAAAGTTTAATTTCTTGATAAAATCAAGGTCGATCAGTGTATTTTGCTTGTCATTGCACTTACAGAGATTGTCTTACGAAATAAAGGGGAAAATACAGTGAAAGTTTACTTAAGGGTCAATCACATCGTGTGCCCGCTGTATGATATTCAAAATACGGAATAGCCAGCCATGTGCAGTTCAATACACTCCTTTGAACAAACGATCTATCTATTAGCACAAAAGAACATACAATATATATCTTTATAAACTTAAAGGGACTGTCAACCACGAATGACGAAAAAAGAAAAGTTCTAAAATACCGTATTTTTTTGTACAATTATTAGTTTATATTGATTAAAATATCACGACTGGTATATTACATTACTTGAAAAAGTTCATATTTTCAGTATATTCGGTAATAAAATTTCGCGATGTGAAATCGAAAGTACATCGCGAAAATAGGTGACATAACGATATACAAACTATAAATAACGCAAGTGGATTGATCATTTTATATATAAAATATATACAATTCTCTACGCATGCACAATTTGCATTCCTTTTGTTTACCACGTGACGATGATGATCAATCTAATTGCTTTATTTATAGTTAACTGGTAGTTACCTGGTAGACATACCCAGTACAATTTATTACCGAATATACTGAAAATATGAAAACTGAATAACTTTTGTCAAGTAATGTAATATACCAGTCGTGATATTTTAATCAATATAAACTAATAATTGTAAAAACATACGGTATTTTAGAACTTTCTTTTTTTCGTCATTCGTGGTTGACAGTCCCTTTAACATGTTAACTAGTACGACCGTATGTAAAACGGACAAAAACATAAGCGAACACAACGTTTATATAAGCACAACGAGTTTACACTTTTTCTAGAACATTACATGGCTGTTTACGTGTATTGCCATTTATTATCACACATATAAATCTTTGCAATACAGATGTACGCTTAGTGTAAATTCGTAATTGTTTCTTGATATATACTGTTTGGTTTTTTCTTTTCATATCAAACACATTTACGAATTTTAAGTTTCAACAGAAAGGCTCCATTGTATTTTTCCCCCTTTTTTATGAGGACCAAATAATGTCCTGCATACAAACAGTCAATTTGCTAAAGTGAATTCGTTAAACTATTCCAGTGAAGTTGAACAGCTATGTTTAACGTTTTTTACAAACATTTTCGTAACGATTTGCTTTCCTTGTAATTGACAGATATCGTTCAACCTTCATTTATAGCTCTGGTCGCCATATTGACATGCATTTAAAAAGGATGTACCGGCACTTGAATCAGGGTTCATGAAACAATATATTAAAAACAAAAGGTTACATGTTGTATATAAGCTGACTGGGTGTTACCAATATCCACAACACGGGGCGTATATGACATCAATTCACACATATCTTGGGCCTGCTAGCATAGATCGCAGTAGGGATGTTAAATCCGATGATCGCGGGTTCGATTACCGGTCCGGTCGCACTACTTGTTCAGGGATTGGCCATGCCATCCTTTAAACATCAATTGTCGCCTTACCTCTGATTCAAGTAAGGCAGTTATCAGTTACGGGCATGTGCACATAGTACTGGTAAACCAGCTATCCTAGGAATAGTGTGAGTTGATTAACTGACCGCCGTGATATGTCTGAACAACTGTTGAAAACGGCGTGAAACTCCAACTAAACAAACCAGATAAATTAACACACGACTTATTTACCTTAAGAGGGATCTTTATAACACATGTGTTAAAATGATATCAAAATCTGTCATATTGCTTGCGTAATGTGAATATACGTACATAACATACACAATCCATTCACATTTTAAGTTGAAAAGTAGTCACAGATGCAAATGTCTATATACATTATATCACACAGCAAAACTGTGTATGAGTAGTACTTTAACTGAAAACACAACCTGTCACATAACTATAGGTGTTTGTGGTCTGTATGGATCACACTTATACAGTGCATTAAAGTGAAAAAAAAAAGATCCACAGAGAAATCGTTTGAAGTAACATTCAAAACTAAAAACGGCATTGACATCGCAGATTACATTAAGTTGACACAACATGCTGCTTATTAACTCATTTAGCCTGGAATCGGGTTGAACGATAATAATTTATGTTTGTGCTCACAAAACACGTGAAATTCTTACTACTGCAGTTGTAAAAGCGCTCAACCGGTGAACTGATCCATATCTACACGCCGAGTCAATCAAAGCGAAGCAGCAAGGTTCGGCTGGTTATAAATGAACGCTCAATTTATTCCGCATCGGATTTTATTAGAGTTTCATCTGTAGATTGCGAACGCTGGAAGCGTGTGGTGGATAATTCTATAACAGTATTTAACAAAGTTATACATCTTTATGATAAAAATTATAAGAGATTTAAATTGTCATTAACTTACTGACGGCTGTATGACTATTCGGATAACTGCAAGTAATAACTAGTATTGAAATTGTTGGTCGTGCATAATTACAAAGTAATTACATTTATTCCGTTGTCATTTTAGGCCGAATGTATTTATTTTTAACCTTTTAAATTACCAAAGTATATATCACCCGCGCACAAATTCACGATCTTCAATACTCGCCGACTTTCTGTGTCCAATCGGCATTTTAAATCCCCATTTCAATAAGTCTACATTAGACAACATTTCTAACACACTTTTTGTTCATACGCCACTTATCCTTACCCTAATTTTTGTCTGTCTTATATCATTTTCAGTGCCCATTTTTAAGCACATAATAATTAATGAGTATTATTTACATGTGTTATGGACTGAAGTGGGTTGCGTCTCGCAGGTTTTCAAGATACTAAGTAAAAAAAACAACACATGTTAGTATGTGTGTCAGTAAAGAATGCCGACATATAATGAAGAATGACAGCAATAATGATATTTTCAGACTTTACTCACATTAACATAAACTGCTTGAACTATGTGTGGAGAAATAGGACGAAATAACCATAATTTATGTTTCATCTTACCGATTCATACTTCATTGGGAGAGTTTTCAGGTGCACACATTCGGAGAGATCAAAGTGGTCCGCCGTTATGCAAGGGGTAAATAAGCACCAACGTTACATACTATATGACACGTTTTAACAAAGCAATTGTATTTTTTTAGAAAATATGCATACGTAAGCTGGAAACAACTCGACTGGTTATTCAAGGGAGCTTTTTATGAAGGTAACCTATTAGTATGAAATGAAACAAACATTACGGATTAGGACATTAATAAACCTACTAAGAAAGATAGATCCTGTGATTCATTCACCATTTAATAAAATTATTTTTGAACTTTCTTTCCCCACTTATCTTTCCATGGATAATTCAAAGTTTATAATTCATATGATAGTATACATGTTTATTTGTAACACACAATACAACTCCAGTACAAAAAGTAATGTCAGATGAAGATCAGGTGTGTAATTAATTATCTGGTGAAGGTTATAAGTACATTCGTACTTCTTGATATAGAACTGTTTCATCCATGTCTTAATGCTGTGCCACTCCTACGTGTTGGTGTACCTCAGCTTAATGTTTTTATTTATGTAATAGAGTAATGAAAAATATTATAATAGTATGGTTTTTTATGGACAACCCATTGTTCCTAAACACGTCTCAAGCGGTGAAACCGAAGAAACTGTTGAGAGATACCAAGAGCCTTTTAAATGTTTCCATATTCACCCGTAGCGACTACAGCATCTGCTGTTGACCGATAAAATAAGAGGTTATCCCATTCATCAAGAAGCTCGATATACAACTGTGTTTGTTGCCAAGCCTATCTCTTGTTTATGATAATTAGAGTTTTTCTATGAAAAACATTGTATTTTTTCATGTATTTTTGGAAACTTGTCACATTTTAAAATCTTATTGAGTAAAAAAATATGTAAATATTTTCAAAACGAGGAAATTTAAATTTAAATTTTTAATCTAATACTCGAAGAAGTATCCTTATCATACATATGTGAAAATGAATGCGCATAGTTACCTCATTAAAAATGTATTTAATTGCCTCCGTACTGTGAAATATGTTTTTTATGAATATAAATACATAAAACATTTTAAGTCGAAAAGGAGTATTATCTATCTACATTATATCACAAAGCAGAAACTGTTTACGAGATGTATTATAACTGAAAACACAACCTAACACATAGGCCAAAAAGGGAAATAACTATGCATGTGTGGTCCGGATAGATCAAAATTATATAGAGCACAAAAAAGAATAAAGATCCACGGACACATTTGATTGAAGTAACATTTAAAACTGAAAACGGGATGAACATCGCAGCTTACATTAATTGGACACAGCATGCGGCATATTAAATCATTTTACCTCGAATCGGGTTTCACGCTTATTCATTTGGTTATCACAAAACACGCGGATTCATCCTACTGCAGTTATTAAAGACCAATGAACCGATCCATATCAACACGCCGAGCCAATGGAAGCGAAGCGAAACGAAGCAGCTAGGTTCGGCTCGAAAACAACGCACGCTGAATATATACAGCTTCGGATTTTATTAGGGTTTCATCTCTCGATTGCGATTGATCAAAGTGTATGTTGGATAATTCTAGAACAATTTTGAACAATAAATCTGTTTGATAAAAAATATGAATATGATTTAAATTCTCATAAACGTACTAAATTATCTCGCGACTTGTCAAAGATCCGTTTCTTTTTTAACTCAAAGCAATACCTCTGCGCATTGACTCATTTTATGTCCTCGAATGGGGACAATGTCACATCACGTTTTAGATCTCTATCATTTAAACATAATGTATTATTGTATATATTGTTTAATACATGTATTTGTTGATTTTAGTTGATGTCCGTATGAATAATTACACAGTAAGTACATTTGTTTCGTGGACAATCTTTATAATCTTGTTACATACATTATAATGCAGAATTATTTTATCAAGATGAAAGGACAAGGCTCGTTCTAGGTCACGATTGAAATTTTGGTGAAAATAAAGTTTATATCACTCGTGCACATGTCGCTATCTACTATAAGCAATACTAGTTTTTGTTTGGAATGGCGATTCAATAATCGTTGATTTTCTGTGTCTATTCGGCATTTAAAATCCCTATTTCATGTAATATAAAGGAGACCACATTTTATGTACACATTTTGTTCAAACGCCACTCATAAAACCGTTTTTTTGCTGTCTGACTTATACCATTTTCCGAACCCATTTTTAAGCACATACAAGTTAATTAATATAATTAATATTTGTCATTAACTGACGTGGTTTGCGTCTCACGAACAGGTTTCCAAGATACTTAGTAAAAAAAATTACAACGCATGTTTGTCTGTGTGTCAGTAAAGAATGCTGACATTTAATGAACAATGACAGCAAGAATGATGTGTTCAGACTTTAGTCACTAAACATAAACTGCTTGAACTGTGTGTGGAAGAATTGAACCAAATAACCATTATTTATGTTTGATCTTGCCGATTAATATACCATTTGGAGAGTTTTCAGGTGCAACAATTCGGAGAGTTCAAAGTGGTCCGCCGTTAAGCAAGGAGTAAGCACCAACGTTACATACTGTATGATACGTTTTAACGAAGCGATTGTATCATTTTAGAAAAATCCAAAGTAAGCTGAAAGCAACAGCATGGTTATTCAAGGGAGCTTGTATGAAGGTAACCCGTTAGTAATAAATGAAACTAACATTGCGCATAAGTATTTTAAACACACATGCCATGAACATATACTTAATAATAATGATTATACGAATTTCATGACTCGTTTATTAACTTAACTGTACTTAACTTAATTGTTATACACTGATACACGCACATGTTCAAAACGTATTTCTGACACAGTGCACGTTACTCGAAAGAATAATATAGATGATTTTAACGAGTTCAAAAGCCCCATATAAGGTATAGGTTGGTTTGTAATTGAAATGTTCCAGCCATGTGTTTATTCTGTGCCACTCCTAAGTGTTGTTGTACCTCAGCTTGATGTATTTATATACGTAGTAACGTAATGAAAAATATTAAAATAGCATCGTTTTTTCAAAGACAACCCATTGTTCCTAGACACGTCTCAAGCGTGGAAACCGAAGAAACTGTTGAGAGATAACAAGAGACTTTTGAATCTTTCCATTTAGCCAGTAGCGAGATAAGCATCTGTTGTTGAACGATAAAATAAGAGGCTATCCTATTCTTAAAGCCGCTTGATATACGACTGATGTTGTTGCCAAGCCTATCATGTGTTTATGATGATAAGAGAGGTTTTCTATGAAACCCATCGTCTTTTTTTTCTCATTTATATTGGAAACTTGTCCCGTTTTAAAACCTTATTGAGTAAAAGATATACAAATAATTTTCAAATCGAGGAAAACTAATTGAGCAATAAAACATCTCAGAAATACGAAACTATTAATATCGCAAGTACAAGTTTTGTATTTGCGAATGAGGTTGAACGAAACAAACTACACACAGCACACATGTGCTTTAAAATTATTTGAACTGTGTAACACGGATTTAAATATTTACACCCTTCTTTGAATACAAAAAGGTGAACAAATCAATAGAAATATGTGAGTGATAACCTTTTTTTGTCAATAAATTTAACACCATAATTAAAGCTCGATAATGTAGAAGACATCGGCGTATTTCGAGTTCCACTGTTGTCAAAATATAATAATGAACATGCAACACCAGAGATGTCATCAATACACAACCCAATTAATAACATCTGCCGGTCCTTAATAATGGCAAAAGAACACGTGAATTAACAACAATGCACAGTACGTACAACAACAATATCAACAGAAAACAACAACAACGACATCAACAGAAACAAGAAAAACCAAAACATAAATATAAAAACAACAACTTAAAACAACAACAAAAACAAACGGAAACATTATTTAAACTAGGGTCGCCGCTTTGTAATGGTTAAGACCACACATATATCGTTTATCACAGAATAAATCAGAATACTATTATTCTTGTTTTTTTTTTATAACGACGGATACGGTTGTAAGCGATTAGCAACGTATAAGGTATATGCGAATTAGCAACGGATCGGGTTATATGCGAATTACCAACGGATGCGGTATATGCGAATCATTAGATTCGTGTCAGTCAGGGAGTAAAATTGACCAATCATATGCATATGTGTCAGGGGTAAATAATAACACCCTGTCACATAATCATATCGAATTATTTTGAGCCTTGAGTAAAGGAAGCCGGCGTGTTTTATGGTCATTTACTGACAAATTATTTTAATTATTTCAATGGGGATAATAGCTTAATATATTGTAAACAAATGCATAAGTTACAATCTCAAACTTAAAAAAAGCGTGCCACTTAAACCATGTTTATGTACATTGACTAACCAAAATGCTGGTATTTAAAGAAATTTGCATTGATCAAAATTGTTAAAAGTTTTACGTTTTCAAAGCATTCGTTTTGCTTAACTACTTGTATTTTACATTACACTTATTGTAATGTATATTTGCTATTAAGGATACACCATAGCTAGCAAGAGTTATTGCAGAAGGTTTTAACAACCACCATAAAAAAGAACTACGGGAAGCGTCGATTGTTTTCAGTAACTCATTTATCAATACTAATAACTTTCTGATATTATAAAAAAAAGGTTATTTAAATTTAACGTATCTGCTTGTGCCGCATATACATCTATTTAAGTGTTTGTCTTTCCATTAAGTTGACTGAGGATTTGAGACCGCGCAATCGTGCACTCGTAGACCCCTTTTCATACCTAAATATTCACATATTTAATATTACATTATTGCGTGACTCTTGTCAATATTTTGTAACATAAATTCTTTGTTTTTGAGATTGTGGAATTCTTATGCATTGAAAACAATTTTCGCTTTCGTAATGTACTGTCACATGCGATTCCATAATAAAGCATACGAACTTCCTGGAATGTCTTATAACCAGTGCATTGTCTCCGACATATGATTTAATGACACACTTTAGTAAACTCATTTCTATGATACAACAAATATATCTGGCGCCTTGTTGTACGAGTATTTATAAGTATATATTTTTATATGTAATTATATTCTAGCATTCGCCTGAACACATATATCGTATTTATATTTGAAGAAAACATATAACATTTACTTCTGAATGATGTATATGTATTTTGTTGTTTCCTTTGATATTCAATGAAGATAACAAAGTCACGAAGCGAAATCTTTATAACAACTTGAAAGGAATTGTGTACACACTTATGTCATTGAGCTCTAAAGATTATTGTAACTCACCAGCTGCACGATCGTATGGAAACGACTGAAACAATCGCTTGTTTGTGGTTGCTTTTGCATGGATATAAAGCATTTTTCACGAATGAAACCGTTTCACACCACACTCCGGATTTTGCAGTTTGCATTTCCGATTAACTGAATTCTCAAACACGATATCCGCATCAAAACTAAATATCAATGCTTATTTACCAATAAGCAACGACATATTGATTTTATTTCTGAATCATGCAAATAACCGAATCGAAATGGATAATATATTATAATGTATAATTTCTAGTATATGTGTTGTAAATAAGAATATTCTCAGATAAACACAAATACTTCAAATCCCAAATACATAATTAAATAAGGGGTATTTGATACTTGTTTGAACTATGGCCAAGATTGGTTTTATCATATTATGTCATTGTATTTCTATTTTATGAAATAAAAGAAATTCGACTGGAACTATTTTTTTATTGCGTTTGTGGCATGTAAAAAAACGCACTTCTAAACCTCTTTATTTGTATCACCCCTGTCATTTTAAGCCCGGGGATTGGTCAGCCACGCATGCGCCATGAGAAAAGCATGCATAACGCAAGGCCAACAGTTGTTAGCAAACTGTGTTTGTCAGTTCTTCGGAGAGTTAAGCCCAAACAACAATGATACATCTCATCAACTGTCTTAATCAATTCATCACACAAAAACCCCAAAACAGGAAAAAGACATGACGTGTTTCTACAATGAAGCACCGTAGTCACGTATTATTACCGACGATATATAACTACTAATTCAAGGAAAGTCCCGACGCATATGGGTTGTTTGATGTATGGTTCGATAAAGAAGCGACATTGCCGAGAAAACATCTTATTATTACTAATAAGAGCATAAACTGATAATATGTGTGAACAGAGGAATGGTCCTTGTATGCAATACAATTATTTACGTAGACTGTATGTTTACGCAACACATGCTTTTGAAACGCCTTCCAGATCGTCAAGACAAAACTGAAACCAATCGTACAGCGTTCATGCCGGTTTTATAATAATTTCAATATAAAAATCATTTCAAAATATTTCTAAAATAATAATTTCAAAATAAAGATGAATGTCTTTCAGTCCCAATAAAAATCACAGTATCTTAATAATAATTTAATGAAGACAACACTTTAATCGAAGAGAAACTGAACATACATATGTTTATATTAATAGATTGTCTTTTAAGGCTCTAATGTATTAAAACACACAACTCTTTAACAAAACTTATGAAAAGCAAGGCGTGTAAGAGAACGCAGACAGAAATTCATGCGATAAGAGTGGATATTTTCTGTTAAAAAGTTTTCGCTTGAGAGAGGATCCCAGAAAATGAAAACCCCTGTTGCATTTGGTGTCTGATGCTTCAAGATGCGCTAAGCAAATGCAGATGAATTCCACCATGAAATGATTTTCCCAGAAAACATGTTCAAAATATCTTCCAATCATATGATTGCTTTGCCCATGAACTTTTTCTTCTACGCATAAATAAACAGATATATCCATATCTGACAAGTGGAACGCTACTTTGTCTGATAAAACCGTGTTCCCATGCCACGCGATAAATTAGTTAAGCGTTGTAATTGAAATTAGTTACTAGTATCCACTGCATAATGAACCAAAACATGGCAATCATTCTTGAAATACATGTATATGATACTTTTAAAATATATTTTGTTCATTAAGTTCAAAAAGATTCGCCGAAACGTAGAGTTTGTTTTTATAGAATACTATAGATCGTATTCTAACACTTTGATTTTTGTTATTCAAATGAACTGTATTTCAGCATATATCACACCATAGTGATAAGTGAATATCATTTTCTCCAAAAATATCATAAATCTACGACCATAAATCTACGACTACGACCATAGTTATATGTGTATACGATATTCTAAACGCCAATGCAAATTGGTTATGTAAGAAAACACATGTGGACATCTGGTTTTACAATTAATTCCTTAATCTAAAGCTGTAGAGTTAAATTGCATGAAACTTAAATACTTTGAATTTATCCTTACAAACCAGTTACCAGCAGTTTCGGCAGGTCTAACTTGTTTGTCCGGTAGAAGATTTACCGTTATTTCATCGCCCATGTGTCCTAATAATATGTTCAGTGATGGTTAAATGGATTAGATTATGTTCGCTTTTACTTGAAGACTTTAAATGTTTGTGCCATGAGTGTTTGAGGCAAGGTTTAAGGAAACCATAGACTGCAGAAATAATTCACGTAACACGATGCGCGGCTTTTCAGCTTATGGAATAATATAACGATAATTTTATGTTAGTCGATAAATAAATAAATAATAAAGATTTAAATAAAACTTACACATTAATCCTTTTTTGACGTTCTTGGAAACATATGTAAGAGTCCTTTACTAACAAATCTATAGTTATACCAATTGATGAAAACATAAAAACCAATAGATCATCACAGCTGTGACGAGACAAAAACCGACGGTGCATGTCGTGATATAAGGAATTATTAAATAAGAGTGTCATCAACAACAATGACAAATCTATATGACCCCCTCCCTCTGAACGTTTTGGCATTAAACACATTTTTTAGAAAAAAAACCCTCAACGTTTCGGCGAATCTTTTTGGACTTAATAAACAAAATAAAACGGACGTGACGTCATATGACGTTCAATAGTGGAAATATATGTATCAATTAGTATTCTGTACATGATAGACGATATCTAACACGTACATGTTATTCTTTCGGATAATACACACACTAAATATTTCCTATAGTTATAAAATAATGTATAAAAAAAGTTGTTATAATGAAATGTGAAGTTTAAAAAGGGGGATTGCTAAGCAATTGTTAACATATGGTAATAACATTTGCACACTTTCATATCATGAGGAACAATCTATTCAAGTTTGCATGTTGAAAAGAGTAGGAGTACTTCCTTAGAGTAGTTTGTTTCTACGGACAGAAAGATAAACGGACAGGCGTCCATGGTGAATCTAGTTCATCGTTGTGGGATCATATCTCCTTAATAGGATCACACATGTTTAATATTTGTTATTGATATGTAAGAAGACCACATGCACATTTAATATGTTAAGAGTTAGTGATTCACCGCTGTGCAGTCGGTCAATTGATTCTATACAGTATACCTCATCTGTATTCAAAAGTATACAAAGTCATTGAAAAATAATTCCTTTGAGAGATCTGTACACGATCTGAGCAAATATTTTCTTAATATGATCTATATACTTAATTCCATTTTGCATCTTATCGGGTTATTTACGATTATATAAGTGTCAACAAAACATGTAAATCAGTAGATTGTATGCACTTGATAACAAAAACAAATGAGGAAGGAAAATATTCTTCTTCCAATACAACAGCGAACACGTCCTATATATGTCAATAAAATATATGTATTACGCTTTCCTGGTACATTCGTTATTAAAAGAAGTTCAGTATCATTAAATACAGTAAGCGAATCATTACCAATGAATAGTAAATGAACGAATGTAGCTATTCTCCAGACAAAGTAAATACAGGAATGTATATATCCATATTTGATTAGATTGATTATTATACAGGAAACAATTCAATTTATTCCTACCCATAAGGTATATTCTATATTTTTTTATAATGATGTGCAGTTCATGTCCAAAGTATTCTTTCCGCCACTGGGCATTGCTTTCGACAACATCAAGCAAGATTATTTTTTTTTTACATAAATACGAAAATTGGAAATTTCTTCAGCGATTCGCAGCAAAAATAATGAATTAGT
This sequence comes from Dreissena rostriformis, assembly GCA_007657795.1. Lineage (NCBI taxonomy): Eukaryota > Metazoa > Mollusca > Bivalvia > Myida > Dreissenidae > Dreissena > Dreissena rostriformis. Next base: position 132,679 of record VMBQ01000619.1, read on the forward strand.
TAATATTATAACCACTGAAACAGTATTACGTATAAACATTGCCATTTTGTATTATAATTTCATTCAACCGTTGATCGGTGTTGAAAGCTAAGATGAGTTTTAAACGTATGCAACTATTTCTTAAAACTTGTCACATGCCTTAATTTAAACCTATTTATTTAAGCTCGATTGCATTTAAAGTACTAACTTACTACGTTTCAAACGCTATCGAGTCCGTTGTCTGGGACTAGAACCAGTACTTGCTGTCTATGGGGGAGATCTAACTTACTAAAGAACTGGCATAGCAATGAGTTGTTGGACGAAACACTCTTGAAACTCCTGATGAATTGTGCATTCATACAGTTGCTTTTACCAGTATGTTTTCCATATATTTTACTCTGATCAATGCATTGTTGTAGCGTCGCCAATAAATAAACACTATGCTAATTTCAGTCAATATAAATATATATCAGTAAACTACTTTAATTCTCTTTCAAAACGTCGAAAACAATTTTATGCTTAGTACACTATGAGGTTACGATTCATATATCGATAACATCAAACACTTATTGAAATTGCGCGCAAGCGTCTACCAGAATCATGGTTAGTAGGAAACTCTTTCAACATGAATGCAGCAATATTTCACATTTCTTACAATTAAACCGCATTAGTTACTGAGATATATTCGATGTTAACAAGTCAGCTGTCTTGTGTTCTTATAGTGGTTAATTAATGGACATCATTTCGAATGAGCGTGCATTCCCAACTACCAACTAATAAAGGCCGAGGTAAAATAACGACCTGCAGCTGCATTTAAGATGTTGAAGTACGAACGGGATTGGAAGTGCATGTATTCAGTGTCAGTAGACCAAGCAATTAGTAAATAATTAAAGCTGTTTTGTAAAGAATCATTGTATATCTATGTAAAAACTTTCGTTTGTTATTTGTTCAATTCCGAATAACATGTTGTTAACATGTTTAAATGTAATGAGAGCTATTAAACATTTATTGAACATTTTATTTTTGTAATACTCATGACGATACTTCACAGACAATATCCTACCATAAATTTGAAAATCGAGACATCATACTCGGCAAATAATTATAAAATTGATTTATTTTTAACGGACACATACTTTTTCCGCATTTAAATAAGTAAAACTGTTATTATAATCATTAGTATGATCTATTGAATACTCATGATGCTTTTTACGCGAGATATAAACATGTAACATTCAGCTTTGTGTGTAAGTGACCATGGAAACTAAGCTTCTGCGAGTCTCTGCCGAGTCGAGGCTGGGTGAGTTATTTTTTTATCACGTGTTCTGTTTCACACATAGTGTAATATTTAATGGCAGAATGAATCAAATTAGCAGATAACCAGCGCTGCTGTTTTCAAAGTCTATACGCCACCCCTTTAAAGCCACTAGACCGAATAATTCCCGATGAAATATAATATTGTTCAAGTAACCCCCAGTGTGAGCGTTTAAATAATAAGGAATGTCATATATGAGTTGTGGTTATTTTAATTGATTGTTTCTCAAGTTCAAATGGTCGCTAAGTGGTAACATGACGGTAATGCATGAAACAGGTGTATTGCTTCGGCCGTCATTTTGGGGGGAAATTTAAAAGACCATATACATTACGTACATTGCAATTTCTTACAAAAATCTCATCCGTTTACCCCCAATGTTCTCCGTTAAAAGCTAGTACTTGGGAAGTTAGGCATGGGCAAACATGGTTAACGGAGCTGGTCGGATTTGCAGCAAATTGTCAGTTTGTTGTTGAAAATGGATGAAATGGTCTCGGAAAATAGTAAAGTTAGGACACAAAGTCTAGGAATAAACAATGCTAAATATTTTACAGAAGCTGTTTAGGAATTTGTTGTTCTTTACTTAGTCTTTCAGAGCTTTCAACACATAAAACCATCTGTTTCGGTCCATAACCCGGGTTTTTGCTCTGTTTCATGACATGTTGATCTATGGTAAGAGTTCTAGGCCAGGTTCTCTGGCATTTGTCTTCGTCTTGTGCATTGAGGGTTCCAGTCCAGTCTGTCTTGCAGTATTGGGCCTTTCTTTGCGCAGAGAATGGCCGATCCATCGGCATGTCTTTTAGCATTGTTTATGTGATCGGAATTATCTACGTTCGGATTCAGTAAAAAAAATAAAAAAATATGCCATGCTCGAAAAAAATTACTGACTTCTGACAGTACTTGCACGTTAATCATGATCCATGTTAGTGATTAACGTTATACATACTTTACTCTATTTACTTTTGGGCATTATAACATCTTTTTGTACATAATAAAATGTGTTATATGCATCACTTTCAATAATTTCATTGCATTTTATTTTATAACTAATAAAACAACTTATATAGATGCACATTGACATTTCTCTTAGGATCGCATATAGTTCAGAATCACATTCGAATAGAAAATTAATAGCGTCGGTCGATTCGTATAAGATAAACTTTGTTATGCACTCAGTCCCCCTCCATAAACACACAATACCTCGGTCGGGAATAAGCATCATTATAACGAAAATAATTACTCGAGACACATCCCCGTACATTTCCTTAAAGACAATATTCAACGCAAGGAAATAATACCATACAAGCACGGTCATGGCAGTTTAATAGACGATGTGTTCTTTATATTTCAACCGTCTGGTACATAACAAGTCTAACTATAACATTCACTGAACACTAATTAATAACATATAAGGTTTATAAAGCATTAAATAAGCTAATAAATTGTTTTTGCAAAATAATTTACGTTCACGTTTTAGTACAATATTATGTTTTCACTAGTCTAAACAACTAAACCTTGAAATGTTACTTAAAATGAATTTTGAACTTTGTCTTGGTAAATGATTTATCTACTTCGTTAAAACGAATGATAAATTTAATATCAATATCGGTATTATTACTGTAGGTAATCCTTTCTTAGTACGTTTAAAAAAAAAATATTTTCCATTACAACGAATGATATATCAACAGGTCTAGTATAACGCAACACATGCGAGGTTATTTATCAATTTGAAGTTGAGTTTTTGAATCCATAATGATTCACATGCTAACACGTTAGAGATTTATTAAACTATTTTTTTGTCATACAAATAAGCCTTAAATGACCGGTATTACCATAATATATTTAGGTGATCTGCAACCTTTACTACTAAAAAAATCAAAGATAAAGAACCTGAACAGAAGTGTTCATGCGCGTAAAACATAAACTTAATACTCTAGAGCGTGATATTCTCTGAATGTGAATTACCACATATACTAATTAATTTATATGGTTAGGAAATAAACGTAAGCAAAACAAAACTGACACCATGTAACATATTACGAAAACTGTTATTGTTTGCAATAAATAACTTTTCAAACAACTCTACGTAAATTGAGATTAGTTCGTACTATAGTTAAATTAATATTGTTGCACTTGGAAAATTATAGAAAACCATGTTAATTTAATCTTATTGCACTAAAATAATTTCTATCATTTTTTTTATACCGTGCAATTTCCAGGAAATACACATTTGTTACTTTTATATATTTTATCGTTTTTATTGCCTAAGCAGTCTTGAATGAACCAGTCAAACGAAGTTGTTTATGAAACCACGTCATGCTAGAAAAGACTGTTCAGCATATATCACAACGTTCTGGCAAATACAGAAGGTAATATTTGTGACATTAACTTTTTATAAATGACACATTGAACGGTATTGGTCTCCTTATGCCCAATCGTTTATAACAACTGATGGATTTTCCGTGCATTTGACAGGTTTGTATGTGCAGTGCTTTCGTGTAGGCTGCAACTGAACAGCAGGAACATCTGCCACTATGCGTTGCCACGTATGGTAGATATCACGTGACGAGTTGTGAATTGCGCTTTACATGCGCTCGAGAGAAATGGGAATATTTGTGTGCTCCACCAATGTATTTTGTGTTACAATTTTTATGTTACCATTGCCTTATTCGTTTATGAAGGCATAACTATGGTCGAGTATAGTTAAATAATAAATTAGTTAACTGTTTATTAAACCATACATCAAATTGTGTTTACTCAAATGAAATTGATAAAGACCAAAATTAAACACTATGCAAATACAGGTATCTTTACTATATTTGTAGCGGAATTGACGTTGTGGATACATGTCGTTTGAACAAATTGAACAGGTTACCTGTCGGTTTGTTGTACTTTAGTGGGTTTTCGACTCTTCAAACAGAAATGTTATGCAATTGTATAAAAGTCTTATTTCGTTTATCGTGTGTTACTGAATTTTTCTGAACTTTCATTTTTCTTTGTTGTTTATAAATATTTTAAATGTTCTGAAACAAATCGTTTATACCCTCGTAAACCAGAGAAACATACAATTAACGCAAAACCAATGTATTGTTCGCATCATGTGCATTCATTATTCAATGTTGACACGATGAGCGTAGGTATACATGTTTAAAATATTAGTACTGTCGTATTTTCTAAGGTCATCGAAGGTTGTTTTGTTGTAGTAAATGCAGTGTTAAAGCACAAATAAATCATTTACCTCAAAGTAATGTTTCGTCAAATGTTTGAATAAGAAAAACTCTGATAAACGTTAATTTAACTATGTGGTAAAGCAAATATATAGGCAATAAATGTTTTGTTTGTACAGTATTGTCTTTATAATGTTCTGCAATTCACTACTTTTCAACAAGGACAGAAGGCATCTACAGTATCTACGTTTAAATGTGTCTTCCCCAAGGCTCCTTAAAACTGGTTAAACACATAATGCTTTGCATTGGCCATACCAAGGCGGTGATCCCTGTTTCATTGTTGTTTGTGTATTTCGGTGTACATGTAGTCCTTTTTGTTGTGTCCTAGTGTTTGCCATTTTGTTCCTTGACATTAATAAAGAAGAAGCGCTACAATAAATTGTCTCTCCTGCTGGTTCAGCTTAAGTTCAACTTTGTTTATATTAACACCACAAGTCGTGGACGGTTCACAAAGTACTTTCTGTGTTCTACCTAGTATCATAAATGAAACCAAGTTCATGATAATATCTTTGGGAAAATCTAACCATTTCACAAAGCGGTCAGTTTTGGAGAGAAGCCAGTGTTATTTGCTAGAATTAGAGAAGGTTAGATGATTTGATTGTATAGAGTTTGTTGCAGTAATAATTATGATATCACACATATTAAGTGACCCCACTATTGATGTAATATTGTCCTTGTCCTATTGCGATTTTGATAAGATTTTTACAGATAACGGCAATTTTTGGTCAAAATGATCACAAATACTTTCGGATTTGTGAAGCAACATATTTGGTGCTATTTATCAAGCCATCTGGCTTTTGTTTAGGCGCTTATTCATACAGTTAAATATTAAGGCTCTCTTTGCATACACCACAAGAATTACATTAATATGAAAGCAAAAATCCAACATTAACGACTTGTCGACATGACCTTGCTGCAAAGGGAATAAGGAGCACAATAGGTGTGTTAGCGTGTCAAGTGTAGTAATCTTGTAACCCTGTCCCAAACTATTAAATCCCAATGTGGTTTGTTTCATAGATATAGTTGTGGTTCATTTAGTAATTCAGACATGGCTGCTATGCCAATCAAACGTAACATTTAATATGTTTTATTATCACTTACACAATATTACTTTTATCGTATATTGTACATACAATTGACATTTAAATATTTATATATATTGCACTGACACTTTAAACACTTTGCTTCAATATGGAAACGTGAGGTTTAGCAAATCATGTTAAACAGACATACGAGAATTCGATACGTTAGGACCAGGTGATTGAGAAATGTTCGCTCTATTGTTCTGTGCAATAAATATTATTTCATGCATGATCACCGGATGATGCAGTGGCTTGTTTCACTATAATTCGTCTGGAAGAAATTGTGCATGAATGCAAGGAGTGTTTGTGGTGGAAACTACAACCACAAACCACAAAAAGCAGATATTGTAACAGGCGAACAAAGGTCTTTGTCAGCGTATTCCATGTATTTTATGCTGATTAAGTGATAATTCAATTGTAGCCACAAGGCAAGTAATGAGCACAATAATTAAGATATACAACATACGTTTTAGATAATATAAATACGAATTACTTTATTTACAACAACACAATATTTGGGGACTATACTACATTACATGTGATAGAGTTATTACATTATTTAAAAGAATTAAGACATGTATTTTTAGCACCAGCTACAATTCGATAAACGACATGAAACAGCACAGACACACATTAGCATACATACAAATGTACTTAACAAAGGTCAATATATAGAATGTGTAGTTTAATTATTTTAATATTAACATTTGGCCAAAAGATGAAATTTGTATATCATTCTCACAATAATATACTTCACTTGGAATGGAACGGTACTCAAACTGTTTAATTCCATACAATATTTCATTAAAATGTAAATACGAGTGAAGAAAACAAAAGTACAAGACATCGACAATTCTTGAAAGTTTCTCGACTGACGAACTTTTCCACGCGGAGCTTGTGCTTGCCGTTGTTTACCTAGTATTATTCATGCAGCGATTTTCTTGTGGGAAATTATTAATAATTATATCTGAGTAAATGAGTGAAAACAAAGTAATTGTTGGGGCGGGGGGGGGGAGCAACGTTTTCTGTTCAGAGGTTTTTAAATATTGAAAGTCACGTGCATTGACTACACATTTTTACATTGTGATATTTACATAAATATGAAACGCATATCAAGTATGAAAAAAATCAAATGAAATGAATTCAATATTGGGCTATTAACGAGACACTTCTTAATATGAATCATAACTTAAACCAGCGATTATGACTTAAAAAGTGGCGCTTGTAACAAAACATCTGACACGTGGTTAGTGCTGTTTGATGTGTAGAAATTAAGTGTTCTGTGCTTAGCACATAATTAATACCAAACGAAAATATTTCGAAAACAGGGACATGCAGCTGCAGTGTTCCATGTGTATATGTCACGAGCAAACGTTATTACTCTGCGGGTGGCTAAACGTTAAGATGAAACAGATGTAAATTAACTTTATTTGAACTATTAGGTTAACAAACAACAGGGCCTTGACCGTATCGCACGCAATGCAGGAGTCATCTACCGGTCGCTTAAAAAACCATACACATTAATATTGCGCTATATTGCCTCATAATGAAATCGAATATCAGTTTAGCACATCAATATCACCATCTGTTTTCTTAATATTCATCAGACAATTGACCTCTGCTGAAAAACATCTACACATTACAGTCATATTGCTATTCATGTATACACCAAGTTTCATAATAATATCTTGTGTACCTTGAAAAATGTCATGATTATGTGTAGTGCTTATTTAAGTATAAGTAACCTAACAATTCAACGGTGCAGACATGGACGATAATGCATAATCCTCTCATACCTTGTAATATATAAACGAAGATTCATATTCGAATGATATGTACTTTTCATAATAATTTGTGCGGAATGACAGACGAACGATTAGGGAACAGAGAAGTGGATTGACAAACATATACAACACAACAGAAAGACAATTAATTATACAAAGTTTTATGATCATATCTTATGTATTTTTCGAATAATTTCAATATTAAGTTTAGTCCTATGTTAAGTAACAGTGACCTGACCTTTGCCGTTTGGTAAAAACTTAAAGCTTTTGCATAATTACCATTTTAAGAATACCAAGTTTTGTGTACGAATCTTAAACCCGTTCTCAGAAATTTCATAAACTAGCCATATACTTTTATAGGTATTTTCAGTTTGGGCAGACACATAAGAAGACAGACGGTCGGATGAGCAGAGGCAACAGAAATGAATGTCGCATAATTTACGGACCAGCATTGCACTTTGTTACTCTAACACTTTTTAGAAGGCTCCTTTGCAATTATGTTTTGCAGATGTTCCCTTTTAGTTTCTTTAGGTCTCGTTTCAATATTTATAACACTTATAAACGCTAAATTACTTTTGAAAATATATGTTAGAACACACTCCGATTTAACATGATGCACATAATGAAAAGCAATTTTAGAGAATTTAGCTTTATTTTATGTCTTCACAGATATAATAAAAATTTATAATACAATTTTGGTTCAATAACAACCGCCAAGAATGACTACAAAAACAATAAGATGTGTATAGCATCATAATTACCGGCAGATGGAATGGACAAAAACGATGAGTTTGATTTGAACCTTGTACTTACACAAATCTCATAACGCTGTACTAGCATATGAAAACATAAAATTGATTTCCCATAAGAAAACCATTTTACCGACAATATCAAAATGTCGTAATGGCTTAATGGCTTCCCAGAAGGTCGTATGGATTTGAGATGTTTTGACATCCACGGTATTTGTTGTATGATTTGCATACTGTAATCCCTTTGGGCCTGGAAATATTAATGAGAACTTCATGGCGAAGAAGCAGAAAAGATGAACTACCCTAAAAGAAAAGATAAAAAAAAAACAATCATAATACAAGCTAGATATTTACGTTTGTATTATCTCTACTTTGTTTGTTTGAGAACCGAGATCGAATTCCATTTATGAATATCTCAAACCATGAAGTGTCTGCACCTAAGTAACGGGAAGTTTAATATTATATTTCTGAAACGCCATATGATTCCAAAAGCATTCAAGAAAATACATTGAATATTATTATATAATTTATACATGAACATAAATATATTAGTCTAGACAGTGATGGGCGAGTTACAAATATTTTATAATCGCGAAAATCATTTTTTGCGCGCATTTAATATTGGGTCTGAAAGTCGTCATTCCGCGAGTACTGCTAGTATGCGGTCTGTTTACATGCAAACAACCGATGCATTCAATAAGCCGGTAATTGTGTAAAGATACATTGTGCTTTTTAAAATAATTTCTAGTTCCTATTGGTGTAAATATTGTCGTGTTTATTATGTGGGACACTTCAATGTGTAACATTTTGTGGCAAATATGTTAATCTTTCACAATTCAAATGTCAACAAGAATGCTCAAATCGTTAAAAGCTTCATCCTTAAGAAAATCTATATGAATATCGGAGTCATATATGTTGATGCTGTATTTACCTTGACCAGCTCGGACAACATTGCAGGGCATCGGTCTCATCGTGACTGTATTAAGATTTAATGGACAAAGCAAATGCAATTGCGGTATTACAACATTATAATGAAGGTGGCGAGCCTATGTAGTCTCGTTGCTGGCAGCAACATACTTTTTTTGTAAATGGGCAGGTTTACCAGCTTTGTTTTTCGGTTTGAGCGAAGTTTGTAAATCTGCGCCGAATCAGAGGTTGATTTCTCCGGAAGTGAACAGCAATACACATAACACCAGAATATGAAATATACATTCATTATAATAAATAGCATTTGTTTTAAAACGTGCTGTTTTGCATTTTTACTCCATTTGTGTACAGTTTCACATTTATCTAATATAAAGTTAAATAGAACATGACACAGCCACCGAATTACATGCATTAACGTTTAAATAAGGAGGCAAAAACAGAGAGCAAAACTTTTTTTGTCTGTTCAATACATTCTGACAACTGTTCAATACACAACGAACCATACATAAAGGTCGGGGGATGTTTTACATACGAAACAAATGTCAACTCATTTATCACTTATTTCGATTCACTGAACAAAATTAATCAATTTTCACACAATTCGACTTTCTGTGATCTCCAGGGAACGAACTGTTGAAGGGCAATAAATTGACATTCAAGTTGTACTTACTACAATTGATAGCCGATGCATGGTTCATTACATTTGGCATCTTAGTGAACGTGTTCTATTATAACGAACACATGCTTTACTGAATTAGACAATTGTCATTTCCTTCATCTGTGATTTAGTTTCTAAAGTCCCGGCGTTTCAACGCATGGAACTACAAATTGTGCATCCGTCCGTTCGTCAATTCTGTCTTTCCGCCATGTTAAAACTATTGGTCTGCGAAAGAAAACAACAGTATTTATACCACATGTCTGCAATTCTTTGCATATGCATACAAGTTATTGGCAATTTATTTAAACATTCTAACAATTGATTTCTATTTGCAGATTGTTTTTGACTGACAGAAAGTTGTTGTTTTTTGCATGTTGTGCGTGTTTAATTAATAGTTCTACAAATAAGTACTAGAATATAACAAATAACACACACAGACCAACAAAAGAAAATATAATATAAGCACACAATTAACAAATCATATCTTGTTTTGCAAAATAAGTCATTGTCAATTGAAATAATAAAATTGCAATAATGATGTAAATTTATATTGAAAATGACAGAGATTTTATACACAAATATTCCTTTTAAAATGCATGTTGTCATTTGGGCGTTATTGAATCAGTTCGTATATCGAATGAAATGTTCACGTCGTGTTCCTCTTTCTTCATATCGCCCCTTTTCAATATCTATCGTACATGTATGGGATGATGTAATCAGTTTGTTGAAAGATGTGTATACCTTTTAATTTCACCGCACTCCAACCCAAATATAGTTATAGCGTGTGTTATGTTTTGTATCAATATTGCGTTTATGATGGGCATTAAGTACTAGTAATAAACATCAAGGTATTTATATATATTGTTTACTATTGTATCTTATATTAATATTTCTGATAAAGGTTTTTGTTTTTATAGAACTGTGCCGCAGACAAGAATATTGTTTTTTTATTTATGGATAAAATCAAAACAATTAAATACACAACAATGTTAAAACGATTACGTAACTGTTTATTTCATCAAAGGCCAAGCAGTGCATTTTGTGTGACATTCTACTTGAATCAAGTACAGTGTGCCTGTTTGTTGAGATGAACTACCATGAACTCATCAGATGGAACACGCACGGTGTCAATCGTGATACATCGTCTATTACCGGAATTCTTCGAAAGATATTTAGTTACTGATTTATGCAATAAATTGTATGATGATCTAGATTTGCGCGGTGTTTAATGTTGTAACGGCATCGCTCACATGTGTAGTTGCCGATGAATAGAACATGAACTTAATTGCTTTTAGAACTTTCCTTTTTTTAATATCGTGACCTTAAAACGGCTTATATAAGCAGCCCGACAGTTGCTAATTTGTCTTTGACATGAGCTAAAGGTTTTGAANAAAAAGTATTTATACCGCATGTCTGCAATGCAGTGCATATGCATTAAAACTTATTGGCAATTTGTTTAAACATTCTGTAATAGCCATTATTACATTGATAATGTATCGACCTTATCCGTTGCTCTAAAGGTATACTTACGTAAACACTTTAATGAAAACGTTTTTTTATTTAAATTGAGGTGCACAAATCAAACTAAATCCTTAATCTCTGTGATCATTATCTTGTAAGACATTGTTCAAATGAGAACATACTTTTGAGAATGCATAATTTGCATCGAATTAAAAAAAAACATTTTCTTTTTTCTATTTGTTTAAACCTTTATACAAAATAAAAGTCGAGATTATCTACACATTTACTTTGCATGTACATGTACATCTCAATGGCTTTGTGGATATGGCTCATTAAATCACATTTTCCGTTTGGATCTCATAAACAAAATAAGATAAGACAGTATATTTAGATGATTCTATCATTTCAATTACCTTTTATTATATCAGACATGCTGTTGAATAGTTACATAACCGAATCAAAGAGATATTGTAATCATTACAAGTCTATAAAACAAACATGTATACAAGAATGCGTGCGGTAAGAAAATCGGGTAATTTAGGCCTTCTAAAAGGTGTATCAACATTTCTGTGATCCAGATGTTTTATCTCAAAGGTGTGTTTGTGCTTTTTCAACTGATCAACAGGAAGCAGTTTTTTTCGATTTAAATCTTAAAAGAAAAAAAAAGAGATTAGTCATCAGACATTGTAAAATGTTACCAATTATTGCCCATTTAAACAGGTTAATCAGAATGACATGTTGTGCGTGTTTAATTCATAGTTCTACAAATAAGTACTAGAATATAACAAATAACACACACAGACCATCAAAAGAAAATATAATATGAGCACACAATTAACAAATAATATCTTGTTTTGCAAAATAAGTCATTGTTAATTTGAATAATAAAATTGCAATAATGATGTAAATTTATATTGAAAATGACAGAGATTTTATACACAAATATTCATTTAAAATGCAAGTTGTCATTTGGGCGTTATTGAATCAGTTCGTATATAGAATGAATTGTTCACGTCGTGTTCCTCTTTCTTCATATCGCCCCTTTTCAATATCTATCGTACATGTATGGGATGCTGTAATCAGTTTGTTGAAAGATGTGTATACCTTTTAATTTCACCGCACTCCAACCCAAATATAGTTATAGCGTGTGTTATGTTTTGTATCAATATTGCGTTTATGATGGGCATTAAGTACTAGTAATAAACATCAAGGTATTTATATATATTGTTTACTATTGTATCTTATATTAATATTTCTGATAAAGGTTTTTGTTTTTATAGAACTGTGCCGCAGACAAGAATATTGTTTTTTTATTTATGGATAAAATCAAAACAATTAAATACACAACAATGTTAAAACGATTACGTAACTGTTTATTTCATCAAAGGCCAAGCAGTGCATTTTGTGTGACATTCTACTTGAATCAAGTACAGTGTGCCAGTTTGTTGAGATGAACTACCATGAACTCATCAGATGGAACACGCACGGTGTCAATCGTGATACATCGTCTATTACCGGAATTCTTCGAAAGATATTTAGTTACTGATTTATGCAATAAATTGTATGATGATCTAGATTTGCGCGGTGTTTAATGTTGTAACGGCATCGCTCACATGTGTAGTTGCCGATGAATAGAACATGAACTTAATTGCTTTTAGAACTTTCCTTTTTTTAATATCGTGACCTTAAAACGGCTTATATAAGCAGCCCGACAGTTGCTAATTTGTCTTTGACATGAGCTAAAGGTTTTGAAAACATTCGATTAGCATACATAAACAATATCTCACATCAGTATTGTTCCTAGTATTTTCAATTGTGGTTTTGATATGGGCTGACGTCAGAAATGGTGTTAATAGATCTGTAATTAAACTGTCTGTGTTTAGTATCGTTACATTACGTAAAGTGGACGCGGGTGTCTTTTGCTAAAACGGCGTATATAAGCAGCAGGAAAATTGCTAATATGACTTGAACATGGGCGAGATGTTTTCAAAAAACCTCTGCCTACGTGTTAACACAATCATTCACTGCTAATTCATTCGGTTTCGAATCGCTTTGGGCCAATGTTGCAAGGTGTGTCGGCCATACGACTGGAAAATTCAGGCCAACATGGCAAGAAATGTATAAATCATCACGACGATTGCTTAGTGCATCCTGGCAACAACGCTTGGCGTTGTCTTCCAGACGTTGTACACAAAGTCATTAATATAACTTTAACGGTCTGCGGCACGGACAACATTCATGCAAAACAGATATTGGGTCGATTATTTCTTGTTTTCGGTTGGCGGAATTTGATCTTTTTGAAAATGAATACAGTATATATATCTCGTGCGCATGTCACGATCTAATATAAGCCATACTCGTTTTGGTTGGAAATGAAACTAAATAATCGTAGATTTTCTGTGTCCACTCGGCATTTAAAATCCCCATTTCATGTAATATAAAGGAGACAACATTTTATTCACACATTTGTTTCACACGCCACTCATCTAAACGATTGTTTGCTCTCTGACTTACATCATTTTCCGTACACATTTTTTAGCACATTTTAATTAATTAATATTATTAACATATTTCATTGACTGAAGTGGTTTGCGTCTCGCAAGTTTACAAGTTACTTAGTAAAACAAATAACAACGCATTTGAGTCTGTGTGTCAGTAAAGAATGCCCTCATTTAATGAACAATGACAGCAAGAATGATGTATTCAGACTTTAGTCATTAAACATAAACTGCTTGAATGTGTGGAAAAATAGGACAAAATAACCATTATTTATGTTTGATCTTGCCGATTAATATTTTATTAAGAGAGTTTTCATGTGCAACAATACGATGAGATCAAAGTGGTCCGCGGGTTATGCAAGGGGTTATGTAACACCAACGTTACATACTATATGATACGTTTAACGAAGCAATTGTATCCTTTCAGAACATAGCCAAAATAAGCTGAAGGAAAAAGAATGGTAATTCAACGGAGCTTTTTATGAAGGTTACCCGTTAGTATGAAATGAAACTAACATTGCGCATTAGTTTATAAATAAATCTGCTAATAGAACTAGATCCTGTGATGCATTCACCTTTTGATAACATTGTTTTTGAAATATACCCCATTTATCTTTCTATGTATCATGTCCATAAAGCATACAGCAGAAAAACATATATGTTTTTCTGCTGTATGCTTTATGGACATGATATCTATATGTGTGTGTGTGTGTGTGCTTATGTATGCTTAAGATACGGTACAAAAAGTAATTTTAAATCAAAATAAGGTGTGAAATTCATTATGAGGTGAAATTTATTAGTTCATGTGTACTTCTTGATAGTTTATATGATTTCTGCAGCACTTTATTACAATCGTTTGAATAACAACCTACATGATAAGCGTTTATATCCAAGTCTATGAAATTTGTATTTTTTAAATTAGTTTTTACTCTTTTATGATTTTGCGTATACTGTGTTACAGAAAATCGTTTGGGTCAATGCAGCATTCTGCAAACAATTTAATTAAACAAAATATTAATTAGCCATCATTTAGAAAAAGTGTGGATACATGTTTAACATAGTAAACTGTCTATATGCATATTAAGTATTCAGAAGCTGTATTGCTGAAAAGCCACATATTTGCTTCAGGGAATACTTAAATAACAATATATTATACAAAACGCATACGCCCCATGTTTATTATAAATATTGTGCGCATTAGTAAATGTATGTACATAAATAGTAATGGCATTCAGTACTCCATTGTTTAAAATTTCAGTGTGTTAATAAATTGTTATTTAATGTATAAATCATGCATGTGTTACATACACGAAAACAAAATATTGTTATCAAAAGTATCAACATTTAGTCCATTAGTATTTTATACACACATGCCATGAACAAATACTTAATAATAATTATTATACGTATTTCAGGAAACGTTTATTAACTTAACTGTACTTAACTTAATTGTTATACACTGATACACGCAAATGTTCAAAACGTATTTCTGACACAGAACACGTTACTCGAAAGAATAAAATAGATGATTTTAACGAGTTCAAAAGCCCCGTATAATGTATAGGTTGGTTTGTTATTGAAATGTTCCAGCCATGTCTGAATTCTGTGCCACTCCTAAGTGTTCTTGTACCTCAGCTTAATGTATTTATATACGTAATGAAAAATATTAAAATAACATCATTTTCCAAAGACAACCCATTGCTCCAGGACACGTCTCAAGCGTGGAAACCGAAGGAACTGTTGAGAGATAACAAGAGGCTTTTAGATGTTTCAATTTCAACCGTAGCGACTTACGCATCTGCCAATGAACGATAAAATAAGCGGTTATCCTATTGTTAAAGAAGCTCGATATACGACTGATGTTTTTTGCCAAGCCTATCATGTGTTTATGATGATAAGAGAGTTTTTCTATGACACCCATCGTCTTTTTTTCATTTGTATTGGAAACTTGTCCCGTGTTAAAACCTTATTGAGTAAAAAAAAATACAAATCATTTTCAAAACGAGGAAAATAAATTGAGCAAAAAAACATCTCAGAACTACGAAACTATTAATATCGCAAGTGCTAGTTTTGTATTTGCGAATGAGGTTGAACGAAACAAACCACACACAGAACAAATGTGCTTTTAAATTATTTAAACTGTGTAACACGGATTTGAATATTTACACTATTCTTTGAATACAAAAAGGTGAACGAATCAATAGAAATATATGAGTGATAACATTTTTTTGTCAATAAATTAAACACCATAATTAAAGCTCGATAATGTAGAAGCCATCGGCGTATTGTTGTCAAAATATAATAATGAACATTCAACCCAAGAGATGTCATCAGTACACAACCCCATAAATAACATCTGCTGGTCCTTTATAACGGCAAGTGAACACGTGCATTAACAACAATGCACAGTACGTGTAACAACATTATCAACAGAAAAAACAACAACGACATCAACAGCAACAAGAAAAACCAAAACATAAATATAAAAACAACTAAAAACAACAACAAAAACAATTGGTTAGACCACACTTAAAGCGTTTATCGCAGAATAAGTCAGAATACTATTATTCGTGTTTTTTTTTCTAAGAAATATAATTTAAACCTTTCCCGAATAATTATTGCACTCACAACCTCACGATAGCATGACCGACGCATTTTCAATTACACATTTGCGATGTTTGATTGTGCTGAATGTTTGAAGAATTTCAAATGTGTACTTAAGCGTGAAGTGCGACACAAACACAATACACAATGTAGCTATCCCTTTACTCAATGACACGGCTATTAAACTTTGCGAATGTATATAGAACTATGTAACCTATAATCTTATCCGTAAATAAAGATAAGACACATGGAACGCGGTATGTGGTAGCAGAAACGTGGATCACTGACAGAAGTCGGCGGTGTTTATCAGTCCACGAAGTTGGCCAAAGTATTAAATACGTTCTAAAAGAAAGATTTCCATTATTTTTTATAAAAAATGTTCTTTGTCGTTTGTGTATGTCAATAACAACGGTTTGATAATGAAGTCCAATAAAATGTAGTATTCAATGGAATCCGTAGACATATATGATTGAAGCACCAACGGATAATGTGGTTATATGCGAATAAACTATGTTTAATGTTGTATGTGAATAACCAACAGAAAAGGCATATGCGAATTACCAATGGATAAGGTATATATGCGACCAATGGATTTAGTATATGAGTATTACAAATAAGGTAAATTCGAATAACCAGCGGATAAGGTTATATTCGAATGGCTGAAAACAACATAATATTGATTAGTAGATACGTGTCAGTCAGGAAGTAAATTGCCAATCATATGCATATGTGTCTGGGGGTAAATAATAGCATACTTTCGCATAATCCAATCAAATTACTTAATGCCTATGATACACAGAAATGCGTTATTTGGTCATCTTCTGATTTATAATGTTAATTATGACAATGATGATAATAGCTTAACACATTGTTACCAAAGTTACAAACTAAAACTTAAAAATCCGTGCAACTTAGACCATGTTTATGTACGTTGGCAAAACAATTGCTGGTACATGTATTTTAAGAAAGTTCGATTTATCAAACATTTTTACGTTTTGAAATCATACGTTTTGCTTAACTACATGTATTTTTGCTATTAAGGATACACCAATGGCTAGCAGAAGTCATTGTAGAGTGTTTTGACAACCACATTACAACAGAACTACGGGAAGCATCGAATGTTTTCAGTAACTTATTTATTAAAACTTATAACTTTCTTCTATTATAAATAGTGTATTTAAATTAAATTTATGTGCCGGTGCTGCATATACATATTAACATATATTAAAACGTTTGTCTGAAGTTGACTGATGTTTTGAGTCCGCACAGCCGTGCACATATAGACCTTTATTCATATATAAATCTAGACATATTTAATATTACAATATTACGTGACTCTTGTCAATATTTTGTACAATAAATTATTTGCTCCTGAGATTGTGGAACTCTCATGCATTGACAACGATGTACAGCCACGATGCTATAGTTGTATACTTTCGTCACTTACTGTCACCTGCGATACCATAATAAAGCAAACGAACTGCCAAGAATGTCTTAAAACCAGTGCATTGTCTCGGACATATGATTACATTGTAAGTGACACACTTAAGTCAACCCATTTCTATGATATAACAAATATATCTGGCGCAATGTTGTACAAATATATATATACTTACTAAGTATATACTTTTTTATGTAATTATATTCTAGCATTCGCCTGAACACATATATCGCATTTATATTTGAAGAAATCAATATGACATTCACTTTTTAGTGATCTAAATGTATTGTGTTGTTTTCTTTAATATCCAATGAAGTCACAAAGTCAAGAAGCGATATTTTTATTACAACTTGAAAGAAATTGTGTACACTCTTATGTCCTGGAGCTCTAGAGATTATTGTAACTCACCAGCTGCACGATCATATGGAAACGGCTTAAATAATCGCATAGTTTGTGTATGGATATAAAGCATTTTTCATGAATGAAACCGTTAACACCACACTCCGCCTTTTGCAGTTTGCATTTCCGATTTACTGAATTCTCAAACACAAAATCCGCATCAAAACTAAATACCAATGCGTATTTACCAATAAGCAACGACAGATCGATTTTATTTATTAAGCATGCATATAACCGAATCGAAATGGATAATATATTATAATATATATTTTCTATCATGTATGTTGTAAATAAGAAATTTTCAGATAAACACAGATACTGCAAATCCCAAATACATAATAAAATAAGGGTTCTATCATATTCTGTCATTGTATTTCTATTTTATGAAATTACAGAAATTCGACTGGAACTATGTTTATATTGCGTGTGTCGCATATAAAAAACGCACTTCTAAACCTCTATATTTGTATCACCCCTGCTATTTTTAGCCCGAGGTGTTGTCAGCCACGCATGCGCCATGAGAAAAGCATGCATAAGGAATGGCCAACAATTGTTAGAAAACTGTGTTTGTCAGTTCTTCGGAGAGTCAAGCCCAAATAACAATGATAAATCTCATCAACTGTTTAAATAAATTCATCACACACAAACACAAAACAGGAAAAAGACATGACGTGTTTCTATAATGAAGCACCGTGGACAAGTATTACTGCCGACGTGATATAACTACTAATTCAAGGAAAATCTCGACGCAAATGGGTTGTTTGATGTTTGTTTTGATAAAGAAGCGACATTGCCGAGAATACAACATATTATTACTACTAAGAGCATTACGTGATAATGTGTGTGAACAGGGGAATGGTCCTCGTATGCAATACAATTATTTACGTAGACTGTATGTTTAGGAAACACATACTTTTGAAACGCCTTCCAGATCGTCAAGACAAAACTGAAACCAATCGAACAGCGTTCATGCCCGGTGTTATTATAATTTCAAATTAAAAATCAGTTCAAAATATTTGTAAAATAATAATTTCAAAATAAAGTTGGATGTCTGTCAGTCCCAATAAAAATCCCAGTACATGTATCTTAATAATAATTCAATGAAGACAACACTTTAATCGAAGAGAAACTGAACATACATATGTTTATATTAATAGCTTGTCTTTTAAGGCTCTTATGTATTATTACACACAAATCTTTAACAAAAAGTATGAAAAGCAAGGCATGTAACAGAACGCAGTCAGAAATTCACGTGATAAGAGTGGATATTTTCTGCGAGAAAGTTATCGCTTGAGCGAGGATCTCAGAAAATGAAAACCCCTGTTGCAGTTGGTGTCTGATGCTTCTAGATGTGCTAAAAAAATGCAGATGACTTCCACCATGAAATGATTTTCCCAGATTTGTTTTTCAAAATATCTTCTTATCATAGGATTTCCATCAGGAAATTCTTTTCCCATGAACTTTTTCTTCTACGCATAAATAACAGATATATCTATAGCTGATAAGTTAAACGCTACTGTGTCGGATAAAACCCTGTTCACATGCCACGTGATTAATTAGTTTAGCAATGTCATTGAACTTATTTACTATTATATACTGCATAATGAACCAAACATAGCAATTATTCTTGAAATATATGATATTTTAAAATGGACGTTAGGTCTTAATCTAACACTTTGAAAATATTGTTATTCAAATGAACTATATTTCAGCATATATCACACCATGTTGGTAAGTAAATATAATTTTTCCAAAAATATCATAAATCTACGACCACAAATCTACGACTACGACCATAGTTATATGTGTATACGATATTCTAAACGCCAATGCAAATTGGTTATGTAAGAAAACACATGTGGACTTCAGTATCTGGGTTAACAATTAATTCCTTAATCAAAAACTGTAGAGTTAAATTGCATGAAACTTAAATACTTTGAATTTATCCTTTCAAACCAGTTACCAGCAGATTCGTCAGGTATTATTTGTTCACGGGTGTCCGGTCGAAGATTTACCGTCTTTACATCGCTCATGGGTCCTAATAATATGTTCAGTGATGGTTTAATGGATTGCATTATGTTCGCTTTTACTGGATGACTTTAAATGATTATACCATGCGTGTTTGAGGAAAGGTTTAAGGAAACTATAGACTGCAGAAATAATTCACGTAATACGAGACGCGGCTTTCAGCATGTGAAACGAAAATGTTATGTTAGTCAACGGAGAAATGGGTAATAACGATTTAAAAACAATGCACACATAAATAATTTTTTGACGTTCGGGGATAAACGTATGAGTGCTGGACTAAAAAATCTCTAGAGATAAAAACGCATGAAAACATATAAAAACTAGAGATTATCTCAGTTGTGACGAAAATAAACCCGACGGTGCATGTCATGATATATAGGAATTGGTAAATAAGAATTTCATCAACAACAATGACAACTCTATATTGATTGATTGATTTATTTCAATATACAATGTCAGTATACATGGTAATACAAGTATAAAACATACATGAACTTAAGTAAGAAATAAACATGCATGAATTAACAAATGCCTAAGTGAAGCCATGACACCAATCATTATATATCAAGGATGACACAAAAAAGCGGTTAAAAAACACTTATTTCCATTGCGGTCCTGATGACCCTCCCCCCCCCTCTGAATGTGGGGTGATAAAACACATTTTTGTTCTAAAAAAATATATCAACGTTACGGCAAATCTGTTAAAAGTTAAGAAACAAAATGTAACGGACGTGACGTCACATGACTGAAACATCAATTATATTTATCAATTATAGATGTGTACATGATAAACAATATGTTACAAGTACACGCTATGCTTTCGGATTATATAAACTACAAATATTTCCTATAATTATACTATAATGTATAAATTATATATNTAAAGGAAGCGAATCATCACAAATGAATAGTAATTGAAATAATTCAGCTATTTTCCACAAAAGGTAAATAAAAGGAAGGCTTATATCGATATTTGATAAGCAATTCTGATTTATTATTCTACAGGAAACAGTTCAATACTCTCCTGACCATAAGACATATTCAATATTATTTATAATGATGTGCAGTTCATGTCCAAAATATGCTTAACACTGGTCATTGCTCCCGACAACAGCAAGCAAGATTTTTTTGTTTAACATAGAAATGAACATTTGAATTTCATCAGCGATTCGCAGCAAAATATTAAATACGTTAATATTATAACCAATAAAACCGTATTATGTATAAACATTGATATTTTGTATTATCATATCATTGGACCGTTAATTGGTGATGAAAGCTAAGAAAAGTTTTAAACGTATGCACATATTTATTAAGACATGTCGCAGGCCTAGCTAGGAGATGTTGGTTGAAGCACTTTTTAAATTCCCCACGCATGTTGCATACCTACAGTTATCGTACCATCTATTTGTTTTATGATCACTTCATTGTTGTAGCGTCTCCAACTAATAAACAATATGAACATTTCAATCAATAAAAATATATATCAGTAAACTACTTATTTTTTTTTAACAAAAAGGTCAAAGAAAATTTCAAGTTGAAGTACAGTGCTAAATAGTTTTGGCGACTATAAAGCCATAATTCTTATATCGATAACGTCAAAAACTAATTGAAATTACGGGCACAAATTTACCAAAATCGCGGTTAGTAGGAAACCCTTTCAACATAAATGCAACAAATATTCACATTTCTCACAATTAAACCACATTTATTACTGAGATATATTCGATATGAAGAAGTGAAACTCCAGAAGCTGCAGCAGTATTGCTGTTTAATCAATGTTAACAAGTCAGCTGTCTTGTGTTCTTATGAGGGTTACTTAATGAACATTATTTCGAATTAGTCTGCATTCCAAACTTATAGATAAAAGTTTCTCCAGACTAACAACGACATGCAGCTGCAATATAGGTAGAGATTCATTGTATATATGTGAGTATACATTGGCTTGTTATATGTTTGTTGCGAATAATATGCTTTGAACATGTTCAAATCAAATCAGAAATATAAAATATATAAATATTGGTTTTTTGGTTTCTTTTATTTATGAACATATATGATCCTCAAATAAATGCGAACACGGAGATGTCATCATCGGCAAATAATTATATAGTTCTCTGTTTTTAAATGACATATCCTTTTTCCGCATTTAAATAAATAAAAATGTTGATCCGATCATATGTATGATCCATTTCTTATTTAGAATTGTATAAACGATATGAATTATGTGGTTGCAGATTCAGTAAAAAATATTAATATGCCAAGCTCGAAGCAAATTTCTGAACTCTGATGATCTAGGTTACCGTTTGACTTACTATACTCCATTTGTGACACTATTACATTAACACAATCAACTGTTTGATATGCCTCATTTTGAATGATTTCATGACATGTGATATTATTCAGTAGATTTATAAAAACAACCTATAAACCTGCACATTGACAGCTTGCTTAGTATTGCATTGTATTGGAAATCACATACATAGTGAAATTATGGCGTAGTTCTATTCGTACTAGATAAACTTTGTTATGCACTCAGTCTCCATAATCACTCACGCTCATAAATAAAAAACAGCCATAAAATCAAACAATAACTCTGTCGGGAATAAGCATCGTTATAACGAAAATAATAACTCGAGACACATCACCGTACATTCTCTTAAAGCAAATATTCCCCGCAAGGAAATTATACCATACACAAACGGTCATGGCAGTTCAATAAACGATGTCTTCTATATATTTCAACCGTCTAGTACATAAACAGCCTAACTATATAACATTCACTGAATACTTATTAGTAACAAATAAGTTTAATATAGCATTAAATAAGCTTATTATTTGTTTTTTAGAATAATGTACGTTCACATTTGAGTACAATATTAAGTTTTCACCAGTCTAGACAACTAAACCTTGTAAAATTACTTCAAATTGACTTTTAGGAACACTGTCTTGGTAAATGATTAGTCTACTTCGTTTACACGAATGATAGATTTAATACCAATATCGGTATTGCTAATGTAGGTAATCCTTTCGTAGTACAATTGAGAGTGGTTTTGAATTGTTTTCCATAAACAACATATCGACAGGCAATATTCAAGTATAACGCAACACATGTGAGGTAAGTTATCAATTTGCAGTTGAGCTTTTGAATCCCTTATTATTAACTTGCTAACAATAAGAGATTTGTTAAAATATGTGTTGTTATTCGAAAAAGCCTAAAATAACCAGTGTTACCATAGGAGATTTAGGTGACCTGCAAACATTACTACCAAAGTAATCAAAGATAAAGTACCTGAAAAGATTTGATCATGCCCGTTCAACAAACTGAATACTGTAGAGCGTGATATTCTCTGCTGTCCTTACTCATAATTGTATGTTTTGACGACCACTTGGACTCGTTTAACCAATTTTAGTTCTCCTTATGCACGAGTGTTCCTAGCTTATTAAGCGTTCTATTCATTGTGTAATCATAATGTAAGTAAATTGTTACGGAAATGTCTCAGCGCAGAAAAGCATATGTATAAATAATCTATTGAATGTGAAAAACCATATATACTCATTAATTTATTTGGTCAAGAAATAAACGTAAGCAAAACAAAACTGACATAATGCTACATATAACGAAATCTGTTATTGTTTGCAATAAATAACTTTCATACAACTCTACGTAAATTGAGATTCATTCATAATATAGTTTACTTAATAGTGTTACACGTTGACAATCAAAGAAAACCATGTAAGTTTTATCTTATTGCCCGGACATAATTGCTATCAATTTTTGTCCGCAGGAATTACACATTTGTAACTTTTATATATTTTATCGTTTTTATTGCCTAAGCAGATTTAAATGGACCAGTCAAACGAAGTTGTTCATGAAACGACGTCATGCTAGTAAACACTGTTTATAATATATCACCCTTTTCTGGCAATTACAGAAGGTAATATTTGTGACATTAAATTTTGTTAAATTACACATTGAATGGTATTGTTCTCCTTATGCCCAATCGTTTATAACAACTGATGGATTTACCATGCATTTGACAGGTTTGTATGTGCAGTGCTCTCGTGTAGGCTGCAACTGAATGCAAGGACACCTGCCACTATGCGTTACCACGTGTGGTAGATATCACGTGACGATTTGTGAATTACGCTAACCATGCACTCGAACGAATTTGGAATATTTTTGTGCTACAACAATGCATATTGTTTATTACATATTTTTTTTACCATTGCCTTATTCGTTAATAAAGGCGTGAATATGGACGAGGTTAGTTAAATTATAAATTAGTTAACTGTTAATTATACCATAAATGCAATTGTGATTACTCAAATGAAATTCATAAAGACCAAAATCAAACACTATGCAAATAAAGGTATCATTACTATATTTGTAGCGGAATTAACATTGTGGATACATGTCGTTTGAAACAAACTGAACAGTTTTCTTGTCGGTTTGTGTTACTTTAGTGGGTTTTCGACTCTTCAAACAGACATGTTATGTAATTTTATTAAAGTCTTTTTTTAGTTTATCGTCTGGTACTTGATTTTTCTGAACTTTTGTTTTTCTTAGTTGTTCATAAATATTTCAAATGTTCTGAAACAAATCCTTTATACCCTCGTAAACCAGAAAAACAAACACTTAACGCAAAACCAATGTATTGTTCGCACAATGTGCATTCAATATTCAATGTTGACACGATGAGCGTAGGTATAAACGTGTTTATTAAATTATTAGTACTGACTTATTTTCTAAGGACATCGAAGGTTGTTTTGTTGTAGTAAATGCAGTGTTAAAGCACAAATTAAACATTTACCTCAAAGTAAAGTTTCGTCAAATGTTTAAATAAGATAAACTTTGATGATTGTTAATTTAACTATGTGGTAAAGCTAATAAAGCTATAAGGCAAAGAATGTTTTGTTTGTACAGTGTTGTCTGTATAATGTTTTGCAATTCACTACTTTGCACCAAGGATAGTAGGCATCTACAGTATCTATGCCGTCTAACGATAAAAGGTGAATGTCTCAGGAAAATCACTTTTCGCTGACATATTTATAAATGGTAAAAAAAAAAAAGACAAAAAAGCAGCAACAACAACAAGAAAACCAACACATATAGTACTAATGGAAACACATCACGTGAGCAATTATCTTACCATCCGCGTGTCGTTCATTGGGAACAGTTGCATGTACAATGAAGGAGATTTTATAAAACTCAACATTTGTAGCGAGGTTTTCACTTTCATGTAACTGTTTGTTCTGTGCAATTATTTAACATTGATTTCATTCAGGCAGTTATATGTTTACGTGGAATAAGACTGACTGATAGATTAAATAAAATTAAGAAAACGTTTTAATGTATATTCCCCTCATTAAAACTGGTTTAAACACATAATGCTCCGCATTGGCCATATCAAGGCGGTGACCCCTGTTTTATTGCTGTTTGTGTATTTCGGTGTATATGTAGTCCTTTTTGTTGTTTCTTAGTGTTTGGCATTTTGTTCCTTGACATTAATAAAGAAGAAGCGCTATGGTAATTTTTCTCTCCTGCTGGTTCAGCTCAAGTTCAACTTTGTTTATATTAACACCACACGTCGTCCGTGGACGGTTCACAAAGTACTTGCTGTGTACTACCTGGTATCATAAATTACACCTAGTTCACGATCAGATCTTTCGAAGAATCTAACCATTATACATTTAGGTCAGTTTTGGAGAGAAGCCAGTGTTATTTGCTAGTATTGTAGAAGGTTAGATGTTTTGATTGTATAGAGTTTGTTGCAGTAATAATTATGATATCACACATAAGTGACCCCACCATTGATGTTATATTGTCCTTCCACAATCCAAATATTGCGATTTTGATTAGATTTTTACAGATAAATGTTTTGGCGCTTTTTCATAAAGTAAAATATTAAGGCTCTCTTTGCATACACCACAAGCATTACCTTAATATGAAAGCAAATATGCTCCAACATATCGACATGACCTTGCTGCAAAGGAAATTATGAGCACAATAGGTGTGTTATCGTGTCAAGTGTAGTAATATTAAATCCCAAGTTGGTTTGTTTTGTAGATATATCTGTGGTCCATTTAGTATTTCAGATATGGCTACTATGCCAATCATACGTATGATCACTTACACAATATTACTTATATCGTGTATTTTACATACAATTGACATTTTACATATTTATATACATATTGCACTTACACTTTAAACACTTTTCAATATAGAAACGTGAGCTTTAGCCAATCATGTTCAACAGACAAACGAGTATTCGAAATATTGGGACCAGGTGATCGAGACATGTTCGCTGTATTGTTCGGTGCAATAAATATTATTTCATGCATGATCACCGGATGAAGCAGTGGTTTGTTTTATTACATTTCATCTGGGAGAAATTGTGCATGAATCCAAGGAGTGTGTGTGGTGGAAACTACAACCACAAACCACAGAAAAAAGTTCCTGAAGCAGGCGAACTAAGGTCTTTGTCAAAGAAGCCCTTGTATTTTATGCGTAATACGCGATAATAAAATGTAAGCATACAATTTAAGCCGCAAGGCAAGTAAAGAGTTATTACAGTATTTCAAAGAATAACCTATTTATTTTTAACACCAGCTACAATCCGATACACGACATGAAACAGTACATATACACACATCAGCGTACATACACATGAACGAAACAGTGGTCAATGTAAAACACGTGTTGGTTAATTGTTTTAATATTAGCATTTGTCCAAATGTTAAATGTGTATATCATTCTCGCAATAATATTTTGCACTTGGAATGGAACGGGTCTCATACTGTTTTATTTTCATTTTTTTTTCATTAAAATGTGAATAAGAGTGAAGACTACAAAAATGCAAGACATCGACAATTCTTGAAAGTTTCTCGCCTGACCGAACCTTTGCTTGCTGTTATTTGCATAGCATGATTCATGTAGCGCCTTCCTTGTGGGGAATTAGATCTGATAAAGAAGTGAAAACGATGTATTTTTTATGGGTGGGGGAAAGCAACGTTTTCTACTGAGGGGTTTTTCAAATGCTGAAAGTCACGTGCATTTACTAAACTTTTTTACATTGTTATGTTTATATTAACCTGTAACGCATATCAATTATGAAAACATTCAAATGTAATTGTCCATAAATAATCTAAATATTGGGCTATTAACGAGACACTTCTTAATATTTCTCCTAACTTGAAACAAGCGATTATGACTTAAACAGAAGCGCTTGTAACAAAACATCTGACGCGTGGTTAGTGCTGTTTCATGAGTAGAAATTAAGTGGTCTGTGCTGAGCACATAATTCATACCATACAAACATACACAATGTAATTCGAAAACAGTGACGTGAAGCTGCAGCAAATGTGTTTAAGAGCACGGTAGGGTTGCAAGTGTTCCATCAGTACATGTCCCGAGAAAACGCTATAGATGTGCAGGTGGTTTGAGGTTAAGACGAAGCCGAGGTCGATTAACTATATTAGAACTCCGCTCGCAAACACCATGTCCTTGAAGTATTTTACGCAATACAGGAGAACCCTATCGGTTAGGTTTAAAACCCTACCGAATAAATATGCACTATACGTTCATTTCGTTCATTGTGCTCGTTATCTACACAAGTGTAATGTTTCATAATCAAATCCAATGTCCATGTAGCACGGAAAATTAAAATTTGTTTTGAACATTCACCAGAAATTTGACCTCTGCTTAAATCAAACAGATTGCATATTACCGTCACATCGTTGTGTACACCAAGTTTAATACTATCTTGTGTACCGTTAGAAATTGTTCGTGATTACTTGCGTTACTTACTTAACAGTAACTTGAACTTTGACAGGGATAGAAAAGGATGATTATGCATAATCATCTCATAACATTTAATATGTGAACAAAGTTTCATGTTGGAATTCTATGTACTTTTCATGATATGTTTTTGCGGAAGGTCAGACAGACGCATTGGTGAATAGAGGAAGAGATTGAAAGACATATACAAGACAACAGAAAGGAAAATAATTATACCAAGTTTCATGATCATTTGTTATGGAGTTGTCGAATAGTTTTAATATTAGGTTTAGTTCTATGTTGAGTAACAGTGACCTGACCTTTGACCTTTGGTAAAAACCTAAAGGTCGTGCATAATTACCATTTTAAGTTTACCAAATTTTGTTGACGAATGTTCAGCACGTTCTGAGAAACTTCTCAATCCATTATATGATATGTACTTTTATATATATTTCAGTTTTAGCAGACAAACAGACAGACTGACGGATAAATAGAGGAGGGATTGACCGACAGACATCAGAACACCTATAGCTGAATGTGTTAACCAAGTTTCACGATCATATCGTAAATAAGCTTCGACTTATTACAATATTTCCGTTTTTGCGGACGAACAAACAGATTGACGGGTGAACAGAGGAAGAGACCGTGCGATACTTCATTCTTAAGATAGATATTTTAAAATTTAATATTGTTGTTTTTAAGAAGCAAGAAGCAGTGCATTCCAAACGAATGCATTCTAATGTAATACTTAACTACTTACATCACTAAAACGAGCAATGCATAATGAAGATTCTGTCATCTGTTACCCTCTTTAACTTAATACCTATATTGCGGGTATATCCTTAATGAAAACACAATTTTCAAAACCAGAATTATTATCATTATAAATAACGTATCTCTTTCAAAACGAATGCCACATAATTACGGACCAGTATTGCACTTTGTTACCTATTAGAAGCCTCTACCTACTATCATATCTACCTACAAATACTGGCCAAGTTGATGGACATAAACCTTTAAGCCTGATGTACACAAACCTCATAAAGCTGTAATAGCATATGAAAACATAAACATAAAAACTGATTTCCAAAAGGATAACTATTTTAACGACAACGTCAACATGTAGCAAGTGCTTCTCAGAAAATCGCATGTATTTGAGATATTTTGACATCCACGGAATTGTAATGGAATTTGCATACTGTAATCCCTTGTGGGTCTGAAAAAGTCAATGAGCGCAACATGGCAAAGAATAAGATGAACTATCAAAAAAGGAAAGAGCAAACAAAACTAGCAAACAAAAAAAATAGCTCGGTATTTGCGTTTGAATTATTTGTAACCTATTTTTGAGAACCGGGATCGTATTCCATTTAGTAATATCTCAAGATAAACTATGAAGAATCTTCACCTTAGTAACGACGAGTTTTATATTATATTTCTAAAATGGATAATGTCACGTCATTTATCACTAATTTCGATTCTCTGAACAAAAACAAAACAATCGATTTTCACACACAATCCGACTTTCTGTGATCTCCAGGGAACGAACTGTTGAGGGAAATAAATTGACATTCAAGTTCTATTTACTAAGATTGAAACCTTATGCATGGTCCATTACATTTGGCATCTACGAGTTCGCGTTCTTATATAACGAACAAATGCTATACTAAATCAGAGGTCATTTCCCCAATCTGTGAACATATCCCTAAAGTCCCGATGTTTCATCGCATTGTTCTACATGTTTGCCATCGGTCCGTTCGTCAATCTTTCTTTCCGCCATGTTCAAATAATTGATCTGCAATTTCAAAATACGTGTTTGTACCACGAGTCTGCGATGCGATGCATACGCATTACACCTTATTTGGTTAAAAATCCTGCATTAGCCATTATCATATTGATACCTTATCGAATTTATTCGTTTCTCTAAGTATATGTGGTAAGTAAACACTTTAAGAAAACGTTTTTTTTTTAATTGAGGTGCACAATTCCAATTTAAACCTTTTTCTCTATTCGTTAATCGTATTCATTGTTAAAACAAGTAAAATACTTTTGAAAATGCATTACTTGAATCAAATAAAAAAAAAGTATAATGCATTGTATATTATTTATTTGTAAACCTTCATGCAAAATACAAGTCGAGACCATATCCACAAATTCATGTTTGAATGTACATGAATATCTCAGTGGATTTGTGGATATGGCTCATTGAAACAACATTTTCCTTTTGAATCTCATGAAAACTAAAGATAAGACAGTCAATAAAGATGTTCCTATCATTTTGATCATCTTTTATCATATCGGACGTGCTGTTGAATCATAACATAACCGGGTCACAGACATATTATAATCATTACAAGGCTATAAAACGAACATTTATAGAAGCATGTGTGTGGTAAGAAAACCGGGTAATTTAGGCCTTCTTCAATTTGTATCATACATTTCTGTAATCAAGTTGTTATATCGCAAATAGGTTTATTAGCATATGTAAGATAACATCAAGTTTCATGTTAACACTCAGCTTCTTGTTTACAATATTTCCTGATGCGTTTACATACTTTGTTTTTGTCTGTTACAATGATCGATAGAAAACAGTTTTTTTTCGATGTTAATCTTAAACAAAAAGCAAATATCAATCATCAATTTTAACTTAATTGTAACATGTCACCAACGATTGCCTATTAAAACATGTAAAACAGCATGACACGCTGTGAGGGTTTATTCATTATTTCTATAATAATCGAATATAACAAATTACAAACAACAAACAACATAGAAAATAGACAAATCATTTATTGTTTTTGCACAATAACACAGTGTTTACTAAAATAATACAAAATGAAAAAGTTATATAAAAAAAATAAATATGGGGGTCACGTCCTTGGAATGGTTGAATTTATTAAGCAAGAGTTTAATGCACTTTAGGCCATAAGTTTCCACAAATCAGTATCGATTTCCCCCGACTGGAATTCCATTTACTGGAAACAGGATTTGTTACATCGATATTCAGAACAATATAATTATCGCTCTTATCGTATGTATGCATCTTAAAATTCCTTAGAATAACTTAACCATTACGAGTTCATCTTCGAACTCATAACTTTGTATTTACTTAAGATCACGAAACATCACGAATCTTCTTATTGCTTTCAGCAATCGTTGCGTTCATGCTGTTTACTAAATGTAGACTAATGTGTAAAATGACATTTAATATACACATACTGATTAAAAAATATAAGTTGTCATTTGCGCGTTATTAAATCAGTTCGTTTATAGAATGAAATGTTCACGTCGTGTTACTTTCTCTTCATATCGCCCCTTTTCTATATCTAGCGGGGCATTGATGAGATGCTGTCATAAGTTTGTTGATAGATTTGTATACCTTTTTATTTCACCGCACTCCAACCCAAATATTGTGATAGCGTGTATTATGTATTTATCAATATTGCGAATATGATGGGCATTTAGTACTAGCCATAAACATTAATGAAATTTTATATTTCTTATGATGTTATCTAATATTTATATGGCTGATAAAACGTTTGTTATAGATTTATGCCGGAGGCAAGAAATTAAACATTTTATTTCTTGATAAAATCAAACAATTAAATACACAACACTGTAAACACGACGACGTAACGTTTGATTTCATCAAAGGTCAAGCAGTGTATGACATTCTACTTGAATCAAGTGCAGTGTGTCTTACAGCAGTTTTGTTGAGATGAACGACCATGAACGCATCAGATGGAAACGCGCGATTACTCTGGATCAGCTGACGATTTATTTCATATCTTGCGGAGGATTCACGATTTATTTCATATCTTGCGAATGATTCCGGAGATAGCCGACCTATCACGATTGACGCGCGATGTTTAATTTTGAAACGGCGACGCTCACGTGTGCATTCGACGATGAATAGGACATGTAATAGATCTCTTATTGAACTTTCGGTCTTTGTATTGCGACCTTAAAACGGCGTGTATTAACAGCACGAAAATTACTAATTTGTCTTGGACAATAGCGAAAGGTTTTCAATACATTTGATTATCATATCTTAAAATATCACAAGCATTGTTCTTAGTATTTTCAATTGTGGTTTTGATATGGTCTGCGGTCAGAAATGGCGTTAATAGGTCTCTACTTCAACTTTCCTTTTTGAGTATTGTTCCCACACGTGAAGTGGACACGTGTAGCTTTTGCTTTAACGGCGTATATAAGCAGCACGACAGTTGTCTTGAAAATCAGCGAGGCCCGTTTATTACTTGTTTAAATTGCTTAATTAATTGCTGACTTTCAAGCCATACCAGCAAGAAAGTGATTAGCGTCTATTTCGTATTAAAATTCTCTTGATATCTCGAGTTTACTCGAATTTGGTAACCAGGTAAGGAATTTCGCAGCGAGTCAAGTCGAGATATAAAGCGAATATTAATACGAAATAAACGCAAAGCCTTTCTTGCTGATACGGCTGGAAAGTGAGCGGCATTTTTTTTTTGTTTTAAGAAATGACGGGTATAAAACGGCGAAAAAATACCTGTCTCGCCGTGGACGTCGCCATTTTGTTTTTCATGTGTTTACCCCATCTGAATTGGGTTTATTTTTTATTAATTTTTTCAATAATGCTTTTGATAGGGGCTGACGTTAGGAAGGTCGGCCAAATTTGGTCGTTATTTATTTACAATACTCGAACTATTTCCCACTTTAGCTATGTTTGCAGATAGTATTTTATTAAACAAACACCACAAAAAGAGGTTGATAGAATATCAATAAATAAATCTAAAATAAACCAAATTGGCAACTAAGTCACATAATAAGTGATTGCAGCCAAGCTGGCTGAAATGTATAAAGTACAAATATAATGCAAACACAAAAAAAACAATAAAATATACACGTATACGATGTTTTTTTAACTGGAATAATAACCGGTACTTCAGCGTTTATTAAATGGAAAAAACACAACATGCTGCTTGATGTATCATTGAGCATTGAATAAAGTTACAGATAAAAAAGTATTGTTTCATAAACTATGAGAAATTCTCCTAACACTGCAGTTGTAAGAGCGCTCTATCAATGTACTGATTCCGATCTAAACATCGGGCCAATCAAAGCGAACCAACGAGTTTTGATTGGTTAGCCATGCACGCTCTGTTTTATATAGTATCGGATTTTACGAGAATTGTATCAGTCGACTGCGAACTCTTAACGCATGTGGTGGATAGGCTGCTACAGTAACTACAATATTCTATACATGTGTATGATTCAAATGATATGTGAATAAATGTTGCCGTTTATGTATTAACTACTGAATGTGGATGACTAAGGGTTATAACTGAAATTGGTGATCGTGTTTCCAGTTCTTGGAGTAAATAAACATATTTTAAACGAATTTATCGACCACGTGTTTCTGAATTACTAAAACACAATACGATACGTTCAACTGTTAAAGACGGAGCGACTCAAACGTCTTAAGTGTAAACTGTAAGTGATCTAGACAATACAAACGGGAAATATTATATTCTGTGAAATAAACACAAACACGATACTATGGAAGGTATGACGCTGTCATCGATAAACACCACGCCGGAAACGAGTATCTATGTTCAAAAGTTCAATGCGGAATTCAACAAGAAAGTTCTGCCGGCGAGCATAGTGTTTGGACTAATGGCCAGCGTAGGCTTGATCGCCAACGCCCTCGTCATCTACATCTACGGCTTCCGCTACAAACGCTGCAACTTCAAGTACTTCCTCTTCACGCTCGGACTCATTGGCCTGCTGCAGTGCACCATCATGCTCCCGACGCAGATCGGCGAGATGCACTATTGGTTCAATTTTCCGACCTCGTGGCTTTGTCGCACCTCCGCATACGTGTTCGGCTATACAATCATTCACTGCTATTCCATTCTATTCCTCATTGCGTTGGACCGATTCCGCAAGGTGTGTCGTCCATACGACTGGCAAATCCAGGCCAACACGGCTAGGAATTTAAGTATCATCACGTCGATTGCATCGTTTATTCTAGCAACGCCGCCTGGCGTTGTGAGTGGTCACCATTCTTTCCAGACTTCGTACAAAGACGTCAATATTACCGTGACGGTCTGCGCAACGGATGACATTCATAAAAACAAAGAATGGGCCGCATATTTCTTGCTTTTATTGGGTGGAATTCCAGTATCTGTAATCATTCTCGTCACGTGTACCATATATGCTTTGATCCTTATGCGTTTCTACCGACAAGGATCTCGAACGGCGCAATCTAGCTTATACAACAGTTCACTCGCCCGTTGTTCATCTGATGAAGTGTCGAAAGTGAAAACGGACGATCAAAATAATATCACGGACACAGATCACAAACATGTTTTCCCCAAACAAATGGAACATTCAGTGACTGAAGCAAAAATAGTATCCTTTAATACCACGATGAGTATTCAAAATGGCGATAACAATTCTTCTATGAATTCCACGTTTAAAAATATTCTGCGTGTAGTGTTTCCAGCAAGCAGGCAGATTAACATTAGAAGCACTCGTCATGGAAGTTTGCGTAAAACTACATCAAATCTTGCTACAAGAGAAAAACTATTACGTAAAACATTTATAGTTCTAATCATCACAATATCGTGTATTATTGCGTTGATAATCACATTTTGTCTACATATGTTCGCCGAGTCGATCAACAACCACGTACTCGAGGTTAACGAGGCGATTCTGAACGCGTTTGTGATATTTCACCGAGGGAGCTTTTCCATAATTTGTGCCCTGTTCCCAATTATCTACGGCATCCGTGATAAAAATTTCCGTAACATCGTCCGGGGAATGCTCGTCAAGGACAAGAGGTCAAAAGTGGGGCAAGACATTGAAACGTGTGCGTGAACACCATCAGTTTGTCATTTTATCTCGTGACTTGTCTATGACATTCATTTTTCTATGTTAATTCTTTGTATTACATTTGCACAATGATGCTTGCATTAAACTGGAATTAAGGATTTGAGTTGCTATGTTCGAAAATGCTAATACAGCTGCATTTCTCATAAACTTACATAAATAAGTTCATTTTAATTACAGAACTTTTGGTGTTGATATTTAATTAACCAGTTGAAGAAACTTCATCTTGATAGAAGCAAAAAAGAACATGATAAAATCATTGAAATACACTCTATAACATGAATAGGAATAAAGAGGTTTTCAGTAATAAACGTATTAAAACGAAATGAACTATGTGTTACATCAAAAAGACTCAATTAATATGTCATATGTAGTTATATGTTTGCAAAATATTGCGTGTATTCCATTTGTCATAATTGATGTATGTGATCCTTACTTCTGTATAAAATGCTTGCCATTTTGAGGACCATGATGTGTTTAATGTATATCATTTGATTATGATGAATTGTAGAAAACGTTTAATACAACACTGTTAAATACACGTTCGTGTGGTTTGTTTATTAAAGTCGATGTCCACAAGTCATATACAATTTTTTGGAAAGACACAGTAATAACACAACAGTAATAACTATTTTCATGTGAGAAGTTTCGCCAACTTTTTTGCGTACACTAGAATGCAGTATTATTTTAACATGATGATAAGACAAAGGTCGTTAAATGCCAAGTTCGACGTCATACAAACTTAACACAATTTGCATCAATTTATCACATGTTACTCAAGTTCATAAAATACTAAACAACAATCATTAGTTAAATCGATAAAATGTTCAAACAGGCCCTTGATGTACTTTTTTGTTTGAGGTTGATGAGATAAAGAATCTATGAATTTAACGCTTTTTATGTTTCATACCCCACGCTTGTTTTCTGTCTGGTATTAATCATTTTTCCGCAGCATATAACTTAATGAAGATTATTAACATTTGTCATTCTCTGAAGTGGCTTGCGCCTCGCTTACAGGTTTCTCAGATGCTTATAAAAACACTTCAGTGTACCTGTTTAACAGCAGAGAATGTTGACATGTAATCCAACTTGACAGAAAGGATGAACATATGAAGACTTTTACAAGTTTCCAAAAACAATCCCTGAATCTGTGTATATACATAGAGGTCGACACACTATTTTATGGTTTTATCTAATTGATTTCCTTGGTACGAAATTTCATTTAATTGTCTTTCAAAAAAATAAGATACATGTGCTATAAAAGGAGCAAATCAGGAACAATGTCAGATTATAGATGAATATGCGATATTTTGAATTATTGCCTTAGTCTAGAAAAGGTGTATTCTGGAAAAAAACGAATAAATAATGACAGGGGGGAATTTAAAGTCCCAATAAAGTTTAAAATTGTCAATATTAGAATAAACAGGCATTACAATGTTCAGATTGCATATTTAGGTTTAATGTAAATTTATCACCCGTTTTTAAATGTAAACAGTGTCCCGAAATCAAACTGTTTTTGTACAACGACTGTGCTTATATATCAATGTGGCGATTTAAACCAGGCCCATGCTCTTCATGTAAAAAATCTACTTATAGTCGACATAAGATTGACTGTTCATTTTAGAGCCGTCTATTAACCATTTGATACGGCATTTTAATTTAGAAATATACCATTTATTAAACAATTTACAAAATACATTTCTCGTGATAAGTGTCTTCGCACTTAAACATCCGTTTGCGTAGACAAAATATGATATTTTATTAATTACTATAAAATATATATCAACTTATTGTACCAATATACTTTATCTTTTTTTCAGTCGTAATTTCTAAGGCGACCACATTAATTGAAACAGTTATGACAAAAATAACGGGCATATCAATTCAAACATCATGTTTGTAAATCCCGTTTTCATTTTCTGGAAACAAGGACACAGAATGTTAACAATCAAATGAAAAGAATCAAATTCCACTTATTGAAAACAATGTAAGGAATAATTATGGGGCTTAAGTATACATATAACTACTTTCTACTTTTCTACTAAATCCATTTATATTTTTTTTAAACAATGAAAGGTATTATTTTGGGGCAAATGGTGTATTATAAAAATTACTTCAATATTAAATTATTGATATGCCGTTTTCATTGGGGCGCATATTATTTGACGTTAAGGTAGCTTTTGATAAAGGCAAGCCGTTAGTATCAAACATGCCTTACTAACATACAATTGTTAAGACATATGACATGCGGTTCATTCACATAAAACACATTGACGACAGCTCTTACAACTTTTCTCTTACTAATCACACCGAGTGAATGTCCCCACAATACATTTAATACGATAAATGCTTATATATGATCATTTTACACTGTAATACTGTACGGAAGTAATTTGAGATGAAGATCAGGTGTGAAAGTCATTGAGCGGATAAAGTTATTATATGTACTTGTTGGTATTATATATGACCTCTAAAGAAATGTTATACAATTAATTGTTTTGAAGACCACCGGGTGCTCGTTTATATCGAAGTTATAATCAACTTATAATCCACCGTTAAATTATATCCGTGTTACAGAAACAGGTCTGGTTAAATTCTACAATATCAATATTTTAAATAAGTGCACTTTGATTTTAAATTCCAACAAAACATTCCCATCAATATACATAATTAAAATGTTATAGGAATTCATATTATGGTATGCGTTTTATAGAAGCTCCACTTTATTTTTGATGCCATGGTTTTGCAATTGCATTTAAACATTGCTTATAAGTTCAATATTCAAATATCTAATTTGAAAGCTTAATAAGAATTATTGTGAATACATAATTATACATGGTTAACATATTAAATATTGTGTAAGAAATAAAACAAAACTACATTGCAGAATAGCACTTGCATGCTTCGAAAATACTTAAACTACAAAAGATGATAAACATTATACACAAATCCCGTTTATAACATAATTAAATTTTAATTGAGAAGATTATAGTATACATTTTTTTGGTAACTTTGTGAGACGTAAATATGACAGATACAAGAAAACAAAATATTTCACCTGCAAGTATCACCATTTTGTCTATCACAACAAGTATAAGATAGTTCACATGCATGTAATTGATACTTATTTCAGGAATAATCGGATTATTATATTCACTGAATTTAAATTAAATTACACTAGATCTACGCAATCATTTAAACGTGTGTCTTGCACGCTTTCTATACGAAACACTAATTTAAAGAAAATATCATTTTGTAATATGGGGAAATACAAAAAATCTCTAAACGCAGATGAGTCCAAAAGTTGACAAATATGCATTGGTTTGATTGTGAAGGGTTTGACGCTATTACATTTGTTTGAACCGCATCTTAATGTTATTCTTCATCGAAATAATGCAATGAACTAATCCTTAAAATAACATGAACGTATAATTCTTTCAGAGACAGCGCATTGTTCGTAAACATGTCTCAAGCGTGGAAACTGAATAAAGTGCTGAGAGATATAACAAGAGCCTAATGAATGGTTCCCTTGTTTCGATACCGCCTTCAACACCTGCTGTTTAACGATAGCATACGCAGTTTAGCGATTCATAAAGAAAGATTGGCATACAACTAAATTGGTACCAATCCGACCTTGTGTGAGAAATGATGCTATGAAAGGGCCTTTTTTAATATGAAACGCATTAAAATATTGTTGGATACTGGTTTACTTTAAAAGCCTTTAAAGCCTTTAAAACACCTTAATACAATAGATTCTTAATTTTGAAACAATTACATTTTAACAACGCGAACAATTATTGAAAAATAATAACCAACAACACACACCATATGTGCAAATGTAATAAAGATTTTTTTCCCAAATGAAGACACAATTACTTTTGCTGTATTGTTGCATAAACTTAGAGAAATGTTGCAAAATTGCGTTTTTCAACATTTTGACATTTTTTGAATTATGATTAATTATATTTTTCTGTTGTCCCGCTTAACTTAATACAACACTAACTTTTACGAAAAAAAGGTCAACAACACGCACAATAACAAAACCAAACAAGCAAATTCACGCTTTGGAATGGCCTACGCAACACTTTTTGGTTTCAGAAATGGTTTTTTAATATACTAAAATTCTGCTTTAGCCTAGAAATTTATCAAAATACCAGTATTCGTGTTTCTTTTCCAAGATAACTTCAACTCTTCCCGAACAAAACTTCAAACAACGTTCCCAATTCCAGGACCGACACATCTGCGATGATTGTTTTTGTTGAATTTTTTAAGAATATTAAATCTTTACAAAGGCGTGAAGTTTGACATAAAAACAACAGCTTTTCGCTAACTCACTGACGCTTCTGTAAATTTCGCCAACGCACGATGAATATGTAGGGTATAATCTTATCCGTGAAGAAATTAAACGATAAGACACAGGGACCCCGACGGTGGTGACAGATTAGAATATTAACGCTGACGCAAGTAGACTGGGTTTATCAAGTTGCGAGGAATACGTGGAATTACTGGGGTTGATATGTTGTCGGTAACTATTTGGTGCGTTAAACTAAAATACTTAATGACATTTTGATAATTAATTGCATTTGTTTTCCTTATAATTTTGAATATTCTCATATTAAATTGTCGACCACATTGGTCTTAAAAATTCGTTTGTTTTAATTAAAACATTGATATTTGACATTTACTCTCTTAATATTTTTATACCAATCAATCCTTCTAAAAGTGTGCATAAGTTCAGTGGCTGGTGGTACGCCCCATCACTAAAAACACAAAGCCTCGAGTGTGATGCGAAATAGAGCAAGACACGAGACTTTTACATACTCTTGGAACAATGGACTAGCAGAATATTAATTGTATTGTATACCACAACAACTTCAATTACGCATTTTGGGTTTCCTTATTTATTTTGTAATACCTTTTCATAAAACACACAAATGGTAATATCCCGTTTCGTGAGATTTTGGTTAATAACATACTGATTTTGTTTGAAGCCTAGGTTATTGTTATAGTTTGACTTTTACTGCTCCTTCAAGTTATTGTATAAAGTAATGATATAATACAGATAATACGCTTCCTACATGTAATCTGTTTTATGGAAAACATCAACATGGTTATTAAAGTCTGGTTTTGCTCAAAGTAACGACATGTTGAAGTATTTTCAGCCCACGTGTTCTTCTGTCAGTTACAAATAACCGTGCTGCTGTGTTTTACGCTTTTTAGTTGTTCGCGCTAACGGACAACTAATGTAGAGGAAGTTTTGCAATTCAGTATGCTGCTTAACTACGCCAGGAACGATAACCACCTCATCTGCCTGTTTATACAGGTACACTGCAGACAGATCTT
The DNA here is from genome assembly GCA_007657795.1 of Dreissena rostriformis. Lineage (NCBI taxonomy): Eukaryota > Metazoa > Mollusca > Bivalvia > Myida > Dreissenidae > Dreissena > Dreissena rostriformis. The sequence goes on from VMBQ01000619.1 coordinate 172,821, forward strand.
GCGGATTGTTTTCTCTTTAAACCCGCTGTTTACATTAAAATCACTTAGCGGTTTATCGAGTGTGTATGTAATAAATAGTGTTTAACAGCTTGTGCGACGACATTGGAGAGTTTATCATTGAAATATTGGCTCCTTTCAGGGAAAACAGGGCTTAATGCATGTCAAATAAGATTAGCCTGTGCACACTGATTAGCCTGTGCTATCTTAAATAAAAGTCGAATAAATAATGGTTGCAGCGTGCACGATCTTTTGAATTATTGCCAGTTACTCACGCGGGCATGATCTGAACTCACGTTTGATGTTTCTGAAAATGAATACCCTTGTTGCACTTGCAGTTTGAAACTAAGTGCTTTCGAATGTGCATAGAAGCATTAACGGCTTGAATTTGTTACCGCTTGATGTTATGTTTATAGGCAAGTGCCCGGCATATTTTTCAGTTGGTTGTTGTATAAGGATGACTGGTCTAAGATTTACCGTCATTACAGCGTCTATGGGTGCTAATGGTATTTTAAGTGGTGGATTAATGCATCGGGTAAGGCTCGCTGCAACTGAAATGCATCTGAAAGAAATACATGTTTCAGTCATAAGTGTTTAGGGAAGGTTCAAAGAAACCACAGATTGCAGAAATAATTTACTGTAACATGATAAATATCTTCATCAGCGTATTGAGTCCTGTAACGCTTATACGATCTGAGTCACGGGGGAAATATTGCCTAAATACTTAAGTTATATAGCAAGTTTAAACCGTTAAGCACAACTATGTATGTGGGAGGGTAAATTAACAATTACCAAAGACACCAATGCATGCTGCATGGCAAACTCAATAGCTGATAAAAACAAAATATCAAATATCCCCTTTGTAAGAACGAGCATTTTCAATATAGATCATTTATAAAAGAATGAACTATGACACATACAAATATAATGTGTCAGGATTCATTGATTTATCATTGTATAGTCCCCATACTAATTTATACACCGCATATATAATTAACCCATAAACCATTTGGTATGTACACACAAAATTGTCGTTGCAGAAGTCAATGGATTTTCGGAATAAAACCAATTTTCGGGAGAGATCGTTACAAGATGATGGACCCTATATATAGTTTAACTTTTAATTTCTATAGTTTGCTCCTAGGTATGTATTGTCGGGTTTACACAATATGTACTGAAGGAACACATTCCAATGAACCAGTAATGCACGTAGAACTTTTCCAAAAGACCATCAAGATCATACTGTTGTCCCTTTCTGTGTTCAGACAGCGGGACCAGGAAAAAAGGCCCTGGTTCATTGAAAAAAAAAGATAGACATGGTTGGATTATGACAAAAAACGCCTGTTCATCATGCATTTTATTTGCGGTTGCCCCATAAATAAGCACATGGCATTTTTTCAGGCTTGTTGGGGAGATATCTAGATAAGAAATTATTGTACCGAAGCGTTTATAACTTATCTGGGAAAGCATTTACATTTGTGTCTAGATTGATTGATATATGTCTGGGAATTCACTTCAAATGTGTCTATAATTGTTGGTAAATTGCTAGGAATTCATTCAAGTGTCTCCATATTTGATGATATGTCAATATAAACTTCATTTTTGTCACCTTTCTTTGTTAGATAATACTCAAAATATAGGGACAGATTTTATACCAAATGTGTAGATTGTGTATACATTTACAGGACTCTACAGCTATTAAAATTTCCTTTGCATACTGTTACTATATGTAACTCATATAATCTATATAACATAACAAACATCGTAGATAAAACCATCATACATGTACATCATGTGTAAATATATATTTTAATCGAACATCAGGTAATAGCAATATAGTATCGAGTTATGTGCATTTCATGTCATATATACATGTGCGTTTTTCATAGTATTTTTGTCAACAGCTGTCTTAAGTATTGATTGTGATTGACAATACAAATAATACAATTAAAGTACTACATGTGTTTTATACTTTCATGTTCATAATGCTTTTTAAATATTAATTAATTGTTACTTAAGAATATAAAGAACATGTGGATTATTAACAAAAACAATGTTACTATATTATGCGTTTGCGTGTTACATAGATTTAATTAAGAGTTAATAAATAGTCTAACGTATGATTTTGTTTCCGGAATAATTATTGCTGATAACAACAAACTCTAATTAAGTGTGATTCAAAAATTCAATTCGAACAGTGTTAAACATATTTAATATTAGCAAAATATAATTATTGTTAGGTGAAATACTGTTCTATCATGAGTTAGAACATCTCGAGTTATGTGTTCCACCCAAATACAAAAACAACATATAGACCCAGTTTTTGGGAAAACTGTGCAAACTTCGATATTGTTTAATATCTTTTTTATAATGCATTAAAATAATAATATATGTTAAAGTAAAGATATATGTAACAAATTATTAGAAAAAAAGATTATTATAAGAAAAAAACCCACGTATGATATATCTTAAGAAGCTGCATAAAACCACTTTTTTCTCAGCTTGAAACTGTTGCGAACATGACATAGAACAGTGACGCGCTGAAACCTCGAATAACATTAAAACAGTGTGGTGCTTGATACCAATGTGGCGAGTTAAACATATTTAAAATAATACAGTCCAAACAAGAAACAAGAAACACACGTTGTAAATCCCGTTACAATACTATGGATAGCCCATACTATCATTAACACATGCTATGTATATAGTAAATAGTTTCTAGGATGCACATTGTACTGTTATTTTCGAGCTAAACAAAGAACATTGAACCATTACAGAATTATAGGGTGTAAAACGTAACCAATTCTTGTATAAATTAAAAACACTGGTTCAATATTTGTCCGCAACCAACAACCATGAACCTTTCTGATACTAACTGAAACTACATTTAGCAACAGCATCAACATTAAAATGTACTATAATTTTGTAACCTCTAGCACACACGTGATGCTTGCTTTTTTATGGGATACCTTATCCCGTAACATTCCGCTCTGTGTTTAAATTACCATGTATACCAAGCTTCTGTGAGTAATTGCCGATTCTAGGATAAATTAGTTATTGTTTTATCACCTGTTCCATATCACACATACTCATGAGTGCTATTTTATTATGTCTACGAACTTGTGGTTAACATTCATTGAGCAAATAATTAACGCTGTTGGTCGCAAAGGTAATCCAGTAAAGTTGCATGTGAAACTCGAACGTTAATTGCTCACCTGATTATTAGTCAGTCATTAGAACAGTATATATGCTTTTGTTAGCCAATCATTCTATGCAATGCATTACTTAAATTAACTTATCCGAACGGTTTAAAATGAAATTAAATATATAGTTTAGCTAGTCCTATTGTACTTGCATACCTTTTTACCACATGCTTTTCCCTGTTTCCCATGCAATTTAAATTGTTCGCACGCGTTAATATTGTTAATATTGCATATATGTAAGACATAATTTATTAAGCGTTTTATTTTTTTTTATTTAGTATAAACACATTTTATTTCTTTAAAACATATAATATTATACATCAAATGTACAATAACACATAAATAAAGAGTTCGGGAAATATAGCAGAACGGAAGATACAATCTTATATGATTCGCCTGCATCCGTAGTATGGGCATGTTGTTAAATTACCATTGGTGACAGTCGTGTGTTAAAATATATGCATACATTAAGATCGATTGCTTGAGAGTTGAGTAAATGGAGAATACATCAAGGAATAGGTTGGGACATAAAAAAGAGAAGGTATGAGTACAAATCTTTCGAATAAGAAGAGGCAGTTGGACATGAGTTAAGTTTTCAGCAACTATATATATTTATGTTTACACTCGCTACTTATTTTGTTTAACAAATGAACCGCGTAATAGATGTGTGTTAAAGTCCATGTCAGCTCTTTAAATAACAGTGTTATTCTTGAGGATGTCAGTATTTTTATTCCAAAGAATCATGGGAAATTCGACGGCACCACAAGTGCATAACGGTGATTGAACACTATCGCACGTATACAGATGTTGATTAAATGATATCCACTTAGTTTTGAGACTGTAGCCACTGTGTGGCATTTGTTGTCGTCGTTTACCTTAGAAATATAATGAACAAGCACATTCGTTGAATTGATATCCCCCGCAATACTAGAGCTTTGTCACAGACGTGACGTATACCCCCACATTCTTCATTGACACAGAATATATGCAAAGGACCATAACTCGGTTATACACAGATGGTGTACAATGCCATTTGGCGTGCATCATCCTCTTATCCATATATAAACTCATACTTAGTTTCAATAAAATCCGCCATAGCACTTCCAAGCTATGGCTCCGGACACAAAAGTGCCGGACGGACGGAAAGACGGACGGACGGACAACGCAAAAACAATATCCCTCCGCCTTTGGCGGTGGATAATTAGATTTAGTTGTACGGGTTGTTACATTTCTAATGTTTTAAAATGCTTCGCAATGAGTTAGGATTATGAAATCTAACTGTGTCAAGTACTATATATTTAAGATAAGCATTGCGGAAGATTTGTGTTAAGTATATATGTATATAAGTAAATGTATTTGGCGCCTCATATCAAAAGTTTGCTACCCAACTGCTAAGTATTACTCTGTAATTGAGGCAATTAATGTCATTTTGCGAGGTTTTGGATACACGAAATAACGTCATTTTAGTAAACCACTCTCATGATTTATATTAATGGTTTGCCAAACATCGAGTCAAATAATATATGTGCTATTGTTCGAAGCTCATATGCGCACGACGTGCGCAACGTGAGCATTGTGGGTCCTCTTGTGTATGTCGTGCGTCGTGCGTTAACTTATTATTCCAACGACACCTGCTCCTAAACTGCTGTGAATATGTTCATGAATGATCCTTGCACGAATTCGTTAGAATTGTTCAAATCGTTTTGATCCGCTACATATGTTGGTCGCAAGAGCTAAACATGTTTGTTCAAATCATATTCCCGGCGTCAAAACTGGACACGCCTCAGGGGCCACATGACTTGTAAAAACTGTATATATATTCTTTGTAATTTCAAGTTACGTCAGTGCTTTAATAGTTGATGTTTAACCTCGGACACCGTTTTCTTTGAAACCAAATGCGAACAGCTTTGATATTTGGTATTGGCCATCAGATAGTGGTCCCCTACTAGGTCGGGGTCAACGCTGGCCACGCCATAATTTAAAAAGATTTTACTTTACAGAACAATACCAAGGGGTTTTATATTTGGCAAGTTATATAATTAAGTATTCCTCTGCTGCTAAGTGTATTAAAGTCATGTCCCTATCATGGTTAAAATGTTAAAATTGGTCCTGTTTGGAGATGTTTTATTGAAATATTTCATATTGAATTGTATACCGAGCATAACTTAAAATATGTCTATGTGAACGCAAAGCGCACAGCTTTGATATTTGTTATGTGACATTAGAGTGTCTCTATATAAATTTGTCAAATTATGTCCCTTGCGTTGAAACTGGCCCTCGCCCTAATACACAGGAGAGCGATCTAAGCTTTGCCCTCTGTTTATGTATTCTTTACATTTTGAACGCCTTTGTTTTACTTGCGCCCAGTATATGCTTAAAAACATATTATTAAATGCTTTGTTCATGTGAGTTTACTATGGGCAATGGTTAAAGGTAGATTGCAAATTAATTTCAATGACATCTGCCTCAATGTGTTGCCACAAGTCGTATAACGTGACTGGATTGTGCATTGCGTTAAACACGCGCTCGACCTTATTCCTTATATTTCAGTGCCCACACATTGCATATTTTACAGAATTGGTATTTGTCTGTCATGGCGTGTTTGAACCAGTAAATATACGCATAGCTCAAATAGTAAATTTAACGCTTCTGTATTCATGTTCATGCTCTCAACATTAAACAGGCTTGGAAAGGAAAACCAGTTACTCTGTTTGTTAATATTTGTATAATCGAAATAGATGGCGTCAATGTCATATCATATAAATAGAATGCATTGTCCATTATCTCTCATTCAAAGCTTAATTTGCATTAACACGTAATACGTAGCTAATTTCTATTGTTTTTGTGTGAGAGGAATAACTACTGTACAGCATAAATGCTCGTTTGATGACTCTAGTGTAATGGTTATAGTTAAGAGCTATCCGCCAATACGAATTCATACTGTATGTTGATATTTTGTATGTTGATAGCTTGACAAGTATGTATACCCAATTAAGTATTTGTAAAAAATATCATTAAATAGAAACTGATACATTTCGCCTATATAAGCTTGTTCAAACTTTCTAGTGAATGTACTATATATGTATAGTTCATAATATATTATGCAACCGCTCTATGTGGATGATTTTCCTTAAATTACCATATTTCGAAACCATACACTTATATAAGTTTAATAAGCTTTTCAAAAAGCTCCATTTTGTATCCGTTGCTATATTTAAAAAAGTACTGTTTGAACTTAAAAAAATATATTTAGCCTCATTCGTAAATGTCCATGTGATAATATTCTAACACATTTACGTCATTCTATAATTGGAAGGTGTATTCGTGAAAAAGATAAACCGATCACGGCGGCAGTGGTAAAGAGAAGCCCTATATATAATACATGGACATTTTTAACACCCATACAATAAATGTTCTATTCAGTTATGCGAGTCATTCAAAGAAGTATGAACTATACCACATGAACTGATAATTTGGCAGGAGTCTGTGAACGGCTGTTGGAAAGTCCATAATTGCATATGGCGCATATTTAATTGACACATATAACAGTTTATCCTCACAAGGGGAATGTTAAGTGGACGAAGTCATTATACTTTACAATTGACACGAATTTGTCGGAGATTATTAAAAGCTGAGAGCAAACATAATTATATTTGTTATTCTGTTTCCTACTATGTGACTCTTATCGGGTTACGGAACTTATGTCAACGACCAAATTTTATATGACTGTTACGCACTTGATGAAGGTTGGAATATATATGTCTAGCAAAACAATTGAGAACGCATGTCAAAAGCATGTTCAATGCATATCGATTTGCAACTTATAAAGAAGCCATTGAAAATCTCTGTACGTATGATACGAAACACTTCATGTGTTGCTATTAACAATTTAATTTTCATATTTTGATGTAAATGTATCATGACAAACGGAATGGAATGAACTCAACCATTTTATAAAGGACTATTGAACGCCTATATTTGATAAGTAATGATGCTTAATTCATATCTCACGAATCACATCAGGATATGCCTAACCTTGAAGTATGGTGTACGATATACATAATGATTTGAATGTTATGACAAGGTAGACCAAAATAGGTTGGCCCTTGTTCTTGACGCTATCAAAGAGAACTTATATATCGATATTTTGTTTCTTAAGATACATGTAAGCACCACCATGAACAAAGATGTGTCAGCATAATTGACGACCTATTTCACCAAGGAAATTGTGTGTTGAAAACTCACTGCAATTAAATAGACACAATCTTAGTTTGGAGCACAAATCTAAGTATAATAATAACATATTTTAAGTTTGTCCGAAGATGTGGCTCAGGTCTTTCAGGTTGGACAAAACACAATTGACATTTACAAAAAATACCCCTATATTTTGCATGCATACTATTGGCTTTCCATTACTTTTCAGTAAAGATTATATATGAATAAACTGTATTAATTATCTTATAAAACGTTGAATTTAAGATCATATTTAGGTCTAAAATACACGTGGTTATGGCGAATATCAACATACGATAAACATCAATAACAGCAATGACGAATTAAAATCGACAATAAGCACCCAACAAAAACGACATTAGCAAGAAACCATTTAGACATCAATTCAGCAATATTTCCCATTTCTCTCAATGAAATCGAATTAATTGAGCATACATGTTCGTTGTTAACCAGACATCTGATTCGTGTTCATTTGATGGTTCATTAATATAAAGTACTTCGAATGAGCGTGCATTTCCAACCTAATACTCATTAAGGCAAAGGATCACTTTTAAAAATAAAAGCATACAGTTGCAGTAAAGACGCCGAATTAGTATACAGGAGAAGGAGTGCTTTATAAAATAATAACAAAACAGGCAATCATTGAAGCATATATCTTTTTTTCGGAAAAAACATGTTGAACGTTTTCAGATGAGCGAATATATTTATTCGTGTTCTTATTTTATGAGAACGTTTTGGCTTTTTTGTACTACGAATAACACTCTGTTGACATTTGCAAAATATCGAAAATGCAGATTCATGTCCTTAGAATCATTTTTTATACAAACTAGAATATTTGTTGTGTGAAAATAGTGTATATCCTTTACAAATTGATTTATAACCATGAATTGCAATTAATGACCATTTAAGACACCCGTCTAACTGAAATGAAAATTATTAAATGTGTGTTTCCCTAATTTGTTCATAACAATACCCCAATAATTAAATATACGAAGATATTCTTACATACACAGGACACATTAAGACGTAATGTTTGACAACTAATTACATAATATAATGTATGATAATGTCACGAGCTGTTTCAAACCACCGCATTTTAATAAATATAACTTTAATTCCATCACCATGTGTTTCCTTCTGCACCCAATTGATGCTTGCCATTTCTTCACGTGTAAATACTGCCGCAACATTTAGCTTTGTGTGGAATGGACCTTGTAAACGAAGCTTCTGCTAGTCTGTAACGAGTTAAGGCAGTCTGAGGTATTGTTTCATCACATGTTCAGTTTCACACACACACAAGTGCTGTCTTAATAATTTGTCCGAACGTTCAAGTATAAATCAAATGAGCAAATAATTAGCGCTGCGGTTCCAAAGGTAATCGAATACAGTTAATATGTGAAACCCAAGCGTTTGTCGAACACGCGTTTGCAAGTCCGTTTTGCTTGTTCAGCGTAGCTGTCTTATCAAGGTTTTAACCTTTATCAGCAGCCTATTGAATGTTTGAGTAATGTCCTACCAGTTGACCCGAAGTAATAGTCCGAAGATTGCATTGGATATTTCGATAGAATGCCTCCAAACATTGCTATCGTTTTTTGACTTATGTATATATCAAGCTTAGCCTTGAAAGACTCTTCGTTCATTGAATGAACTTATTTTCCATAAACTGAAGCTTTTCACCATTTTCTATTCACATCTTAATTCACGCGAGGTCAGTGTTTGGAAGACCGATCGTTCCGTATTCGATAAACAATGCCTTATAACTCCCAGTTCCTCTTGCAGATATATGTTGAATTTCTTACGATAGCGCAAAAGATAAATGTATCATTCACGGGTGATCGGTGTTTACTCTATGTGTGTTTGCTTGATTATTTACTTTATATACCCATTTTATAAATATAAACAAATATACACATTTTTTTTAAATTATACATTTGACTGGTTTATTATATGTCATTTGTTCAGGATGCCCTTTATAAATAACGTCTTATACAATTCCCCCAGTGATTATATTAGAATTACGGCTTTTGGCAAACTAATATTTCGTCAAACTGACGAAGTGATTGAAAAGGCCAGCGTTATCATATCAATGTGAATCAACTTACCAAACATGTCAAACATTTATCCGCTTGTGTTCTTCCAACACATGTGTTTTACTAAATACACGTTTTTGGTTGGCCTACACGGATATTCGTATCGTATTCGTATCATATTCACAGGGGCTTACCTGAGTGTAATGAAAGGCTGTTCGCATTGAAGCCATATGTATTATATGCATCGATATTGTGCGTAAAATCCTGGTATACTGACGTCCTTTTGCCATTATTAGCATATTGTGATTGAAAGGATGACCGAGGCAATATATTAGTCTCTCTGTCAATGTGTTCGTATTAATTTGGTTTTGCGAATGTGAAATGCCTTTTATGTAAAAGAATTACCTCGTCATCTATCACATTACTATTTGCAAATACACTGTATGCCTCAAATTTATTCCACTTATAAAACATACTTTCGTAAAATTTGCACCAATGATGCTGTCAAAATTATGAACAATAACTTAGCAACTACTCATCAAATTGTAGATATAATGCTTTTAACATGCGCTTGTACAACAAGGCCTGTCTCACAAGACAAATGTGAATGGATTCAATGGTTGTCTTCTGACTGTGAATATGTTACAAACAGCCGGTGTGTATTGTTTGCTCTTTGAAGTAATTTTTTATACAACTAAAATACAGTAGACAGCATTCTACGTATAAAATGGACAAGTTAAAAATTTCTTTTTGATGAATGGATAGTTATATGAAAAAGTGATAATTGGTTTTGAAACGTGTCTATGTTTGTAATTGATCTTTGTTAAGAGACTTGTTAAGATATTTTTTACATTAATGAAGTTTAAATACTGATTTTGAATTAAAACCAAATCAAGGCATCGTGTATCAGTTATCATTTATAGAAAGAGTGGTACAAACGCGTACCGTATGCTAACAGTTACATCAATTTAACTTACCGTGCCGCACATTGTCAATCTACATGACGTCACTTGAACAAATAACGGCATTTAGATAGAGCGATCTACGTACCTTCTCATACCTTCTTAACCTTTCACTTCTGAGGTATGTATACTGACTTAATAGTATGATTTGTTCTAAAATCAGTCGAGACAAAATAAGGTGTGTTCGGGGTGGTCCAGCAGTTCAAATCAAAGATGGCTTATCTCAAAAAGTGTAACATTCGCCCGATGTACGGTATGAGCGTTAGCCTGATAAAGGATAATATGATCAACATCAGACGCGGGTCGCTTCCTCTTCAACGCATTGACGAGGTCTCATTTCATTACCTTAACACATTGAAAAGGTAATTTAGCGATTCACATTATATATAGTTTATCAAATACAAATAATATTCACACAGCATACACTAGGTAGCCCAATTCTTAAAAAAACTACGGATAAGTATCCATTAAGTTATCTGATATAATAACCGTAGCGTTATTATCGTCATTCACCGTTTGTCCGTCTTTTGCTCGATGCAGAACGATCAATTCTTACGATCCATGAAAAAAGATTAACATGTTTTGTGAACAGTTTCGCTGAGCGCTAACATTTGTGGGTGGTGGGATCGATGATTTCTTTACAACTGTTGACTGTTGGCTTTTCGTTGCAGGTTCGAATTTATACAGCCAGCAGTCATCGGTTTAAACTATTGTATCCAGAATGAAATCCATTTCCTTCGAATTTCGAAGCACAAATGACGATGAAAAATTCGAGCGTTTCATTTTGGGTAACACCAGAGATTGTCGACGCACAGGCTACAGAAATGCTGACACAACGCTTTAGAGTAATCCCTTTCCTTTTACATCATACTCGCATGGATGGGATTTTTAACAGTGTAATGTTGCTTTTTAAATACAGGCGAATGGCGTCCGACAGTATTAACACACAACATGGTTGGTATACTGATTATGATTCTGACCTCGGTGAGCTACATACACATAAACAGTGGCAATTGTTATAGACGTTATACACATTATGTGAGAAAACCCCTTTGCATGCGGTTATTTCACCTAGAACATATCTCTTATAAAGACATATGATTGAATGAAGTACCAAGCGCATTCAGGACACAATTAATACAAGAAAGTGACATGCTAACTAAAATTAAGAAATTGTACGAAACATCAGATGTGTCTGTGTTTATTCCACTTGTTAATATTATCTTTATATATAGCCCTGCATGTTTCTTCTTAATACCTTTCGTGCTTAATTTTTTTATAAATACAAAGACTGCATCACAGGAATGCAATCATCCGTTACATTGCTCATAAGAATGCTTATTAATGTCCTTCTTTTAAAGTATGTTTGTATACATGCATCACAAGTGTCTTAAGCGATATCGTATACAGCAAGTGAAATCCTTAGATTGCATGAACGTATATCAGACACATAACTGAATGATATATACACATTACCACAAAGATAAAATGTAAGAAAAGTATACTCATAATAACAATCTACACTAGCGCTTGGTCGACTTAAGAGGAATTAATACATTTCCTTATTTTAGCCCAATCGATTATTGCAACTTATAAATTAAGGTTTGGAAACACATGATTTACATTTCCTTTCAATGGAATTACTCATTAAACAAGTCAATCCACACAACGTATGTTGCAGACATCATTTCAAATAGTATAACAATGAATTCACAAAAACAAACTTTGAACACACTGGCATATTTTAAAAACTGTTAATGTTTGCGTCATCCGTCATATGTTTCGCTTCAGCTAAATAATGCAACACATTCATATGTTTGTGTTTTTTCACTTAATTGAATTAGGTTAAAGAATTCACAAACGGTAAACTTTTGTTTATGATAACAATTCTAATGATCATTCCACCAAAAATATACAACACTCTAGGTTTAAACACTATTGATCATCCGCTGGTATACAGAAAAGCCTAACTGACGTCACCTTAAATGTACTTTCAAATTGTGTATGAAAGTAAATATGAGGAATCCATTTTAAAGCATTCATGATTTTAGTTTGAACACGCAATGTTGAACTTGAATATAAACGTCAAGCAGGACATTAAACTAACATACGACTAAAGAACATTGATTATAATATTGGCAAAAAGGTGATTATCAATTTGTTGATGAAAACGATTTCAATTTTTATTCGAAAGCAAGCAGGTAGTTTATATAACCAAATGCAATAAGCAAATTTTTGTGTAACTAAAATATCGATTTTTATTCCATTATTATATTATTTTGTTGCAAAACATAATATATTTCTGTAACATACTAAAGAAAGTAAGTTTCACTTGTCGCCTCTGTTGAGTTATTCATCCGTCGAAGTTTGACGTACCAATAAAACAGAATCGTCACACATCGATATTAAAAAGTAGACGAGAAAAGTTTGCTCAGAAGATGTTCGTAAAAATGATCACACGTGTAAATGAACGCTCTCTTAATGACGTCATTACGTCCCGGCGTTCTGTTGTAAAATGGAGCGTCTTTGAGAAAGGAAAAAGACACAGGACGTTTATCAAAATGGCGACGAAAAAAGTATTTACAGCGAAGATTTTTTTCTCCAAAATATAGTGTACATTTCGCTACAAAATAATGACGTCCGTTGTATGATTTTCTTAAGTTATGTATACATATGCGATATATGTGTCGAAAATTTCATGTAACTTTAAATTCAGGGAAATATGGTCGCGAAAATAGATGACTCGTGACAAAAACATTCTAGTTAAATAGGTATGGCTATAGGTATCAAAACTGAAGCGTATAAGCGACCAACATCCAACGTCTGTTTACATAAATGCATACTGCGTTTATTTAATTGAAAAACGAGGGCGCGTCAATACGACATGTATCTTTATGTAACATGTATCTTCATTTGTCGCTTCAACGGGAACGATAGTCTTCAAGATGTGATTTCATGTTTGCACCAACCAAACCCAAACGAACGATAAGGCCTAATGCAGCCAACACATTACAACGATTATTACGACAATAATTTTGATATCGATATTGCTAACACGATGGGCATGTAGTGCACGTCATAAACATGAATAACATAATTATATATTTCTTATGTTTATCTATGTTTATCCAACATCTGTAAAGCTGACAAGGCCATTTGTTTATTCATTAATATGCTTGAGGCAACATACATAACAACAAATCACAAGTTTGATTTATTATTAAAATTAAAATAATGAAACACAAAACACTGTAAAAGCGAATTCGTCTGTTTTGATAAAATCAGAGTTTAAGAAATGTATTGTGCACGCCTTTGCACTTACAGAGATTGCCTTACGAATTACAGGTGAAAGTACAGTTATTTATATAACAATGAAAGTTTACTGAAGGGTCAAACGCATCGTGCTTGACCGCTGTTTTTTTTATTAGCATGACATTCAAAATAAAGAATAGCCAAGTGCAGTTCAAGACACTATCTTGAACCAACGATATATCAATTTTACACATTTGAAGATGCACTATATCTTTTATAAACGTTTCCTTTTTAGGAGTACGACTGTAGGCAAAACGGACAAAAACATAAGCGAACACAAGCGCAACGTCGTGATTCTTTGATCAGCCAACTGGCCATTTATTATCATAATTGCTTTGATAATCACATTTTGTCTTCATACATTCGTGGATTCGATTAACTACCATGAACTCGAGATCAACGAGGTGATCCTCCACCGAGGGAGTTTTTCCATAATGTGTGCCCTCTTTCCAATTATCTACGGTGTTAGAGACCATACAGTAAATTCCACACAATTTTCAGGGGAATGCTCGCGAAGGACAAGGCTTCCGCTGCCGAGGAAGTCAATGAAACACGTGGGTAAAATAATTATGCTGCAATGATCTCGTGACATGTCAAAGACCCTTTTTTTAACTCGAAAAAATCCTTGTGCTTACTGACTCGTTTTACTGGCTTTAATGCGGACAATCTCACAATTAGGTATTACATTTCTATCATGTGAATGTACTGTATTGCTGTATGCGTTTAATAAAACATGTTCGGTGTTTGTTAATTATTTTTTTGATGTCCGTATGAATAACTACACAGTTATTAGATTTGTTCCGCGGACAATTTTTGTAACCTTGTTACATACACTGTAATGCAGAATTATTTATCACGATTAAAGGACGAGGCTTGACGTAGACCGATTTGTTTTTTTAAATCAGCAAAGTTTGTACCACTCGTGCACATGTCACGATCTTCGATCATCGTCGATTTTATGTGTTCAATGTGCATTTGTTTGTATCTCCATTTCATTAAGTCTAAAGCAAACAACCTTTTATTCACACTTTTTGTGCATACGCCATTCATCCAAACGCTTATTTTATGTTTGGCTTATATCATTTTCCCAAACCATTTGAAAGCTTATTTAAATTAATGAAAAATATTAATATTTGTCATTAACTCAAGTGACGTGCGCCCCGTGAACAGGTTTCGAAGAAAAACGCACGTGAATCTGTGTGCCAGTTAAGAATGCCAACATGTAATGAACACTGACAGCAAGAATGAATACATGCAGACTCCAGTCACTGAACATAAACTGCATGACCTGTTCGTGAAAAAAATGGACGAACTAACCATTATTCTTGAAGAATTAATCTTACCGATACATATTTCATTGGCAGATTTTTCATTTTCAATTATTCGGAGAGATCAAAGTGGTCAGCTCGTCATGAAAGTGGTAAAGTAGCAACACAGTAACACACTATAGGATACGTTCTTTTTTTACCGAAATGATTGCTTTATTCTAGCAAATTGGCACATTAGCCGCGCTCTGGATAAAAAAAAGGGGCTTTATGTATGTGCGTAAATTGTCGACCCAGATTTAGCCTGTGCAGTCCGCACCGGCTAATCAGTTACGACACGTTTAGTTTTTATTGAAATTTTCGTTGAAATGGAGTACTTTTCAAACCAAAAGAGTACAGAGTAGACTGTGTGGACTGAACAGGCTAATCTAGGAACCACACATAACGCACATGCGTAAAGTCCGTCTTTTTTAACAGCGCGTCTCAATTATGAAAGCAGAAAACAATAAGCATGGTAATTCAAAGCAGCGTTTAATGAATATAACCCATTAGTATGGCATGAATCAAACCTTGCACATTTAGGAATAAATACATCTATTAATAGAAATAGATCCCGTGATCCTTTCACTTTCTGATAACATTGTTTTCGAACTATTTTTCCCACTAATCTTTCCATGATAATGTCCACAAAGCAAAATTAGTAAGACATATTATAATAAATATGTTTGTGTGTAACACACACTACAAATATAGAACAAAAAATAAATTCAGATGAAGATCAGGTGTGACATTAATTACTAGTATATGGTAAAAGTTATAAGTTCATTTGCACATCTTGATAGTATATAGTATTTCTCAACCATTTTATTACAATCGTTTGAATTACTACCTACCTGATAAGCTTGTATATTCAAAGTTTTTTTTAAATTATACTTTTCAAATATATATTACATATTCTGCGATACAGAAACTCGTTATGGCCAACACAACAGTTGCATTACTCAATTCAATACACATGGATTTTAAATCACAACACAATACAATACATTCTCGTTAGCAAACACATAAGTATAATTATATAAGAATTATTAATATGATTCGTGTTTTACTGAAGTCCTCTATTGAAGTTAACTGTCATTGGTCTGCAAATAATTTCATTAAAGTAAGGTGTACACATTGGTTAGAAACCTATCCACAAAGATTTAAGATTTTAAGATGTAATAAGACATTAATTATAATACGTTTGCATACATTGTGAACATAGTATACTGTTTCTATCCATATAACGTATTAATAAGCTGTATTGCAGAACAGCACTTAATGCTTCATAAAATACCATAACAACAATACAATACAACACACACACACACCCCAATTATATAATAAATATTGTGGACATCATTCAATGTATGCACATAATGGTAATGTCATTCAGTACATATTTGTATTAAAGTTGATTGGGTTTATAAATTGTCATTGAATGTATAGGTCATGCCTGTGATGTATTCACGAAAACAAAATATTAAATTCAAAAGTACTAACATTAAGTCCTTTAGTCTTTAAACACACATGCAATGACACAATACATTATAATAAATATTATTCTTATTTTGATAATAGTTTAGTAACTCAATTGTTCTTAAATTAATCGTTATGCACTGATAACCGCATTTTAATTCTTTCACACTGTACGTTTCAAGAGAAAATAATATATTGGATTTTAACGAGTTATAAAATATCTATATAGGTTGGTTTTTATTGAAATGTTACAGCCATGTCTAAATTATGTGCCACTCCTAAGTGTTGTTGTACCTCCACTTTATGTAATAATATACTTTATAACGCAGGGGAAAATATTTAATCATCGTCTTTCATAGACAACCCATTGCTCACAGACACGTCTAACGAGAGGAAAATTGAAGAAACTGTTTATGGATAAAAAGAGGCTTTTACATGTTTCCATTTAACCCATAGCGACTTCAGAATATGCTGTTAAACGATGAATTTAGAGGTTATCCTATTATGAAAGGATATGATATTATTGCCAAGCCTATCGCTTGTTTATGATAAGAGAGTTTTTTTTTCTATGAAACACATTGTCTTTTTCCATTAATTGTTGGAAACTTGTCACGTTTTAAAACCTTACTGAGCAAAAATATAATATTTTTTCTAAACGAGAAAACAAACTGAGAAATAAAAACATTTCTGCAAATGTATCACAGAAATACGAAAATATTTATGTCGTGAGTGCTTGTTTTGTTATAGTGCAAACACAACAGTACTCTTTGAACTTTTTTGAACGGATTAGAATATTTTGCAACCTTCTTTGAATACAAAACTATGCATAAATCAATAGGAATATGAACCTGATATTTGTTCCCACTAACGTAAACAACATAATAAAAGCTCGATAATATAAAAGCAATCGGCTTATTTCGAGTTCCATTCATGTCAAACTATAATAATGAGCAGTAAACCCAAGAGACGCTATCAGTGGAAAACAAAGAAAAATAACATATGATGAGCCTTTATTACGGCAAGTGACAAAAATGCACTAGCAACAATGCACAATACGCGAAACAACAACTACCACAACATCAACAGGAAACACAACAACAGCATCCATCAAAAGCAGCAAGGAAAACAACAAAATAAAAATAAAAAACAACAACAAAAACAAACAGAAACATGATTAAAACTAGCCTTGTATTGATTATGCAATCCGTCTGTAATTGAAACGAGTTTAAGAAATACCACAATTCTATTGTTTATAACATAATAAATCAGAGTTCTATTACTCAGTGTTCGTTTTTTTAGTAATATAATTTGTACGTTCCTCGAATAAATATTGCACTCACAACCTCACGTTAGTATAACCGACGCAGGTTCTATTACAAATTTGCAATTTATTTTACTGAATGTTTGAAGAAATTTCAAATGTGTACTTTATCGTAAATTGCGACACAAAAAACAACAGTTAGCCCTTACTAAATGACATGGCCAGTATATTTTGCCAATTCATATAGAAATATATAACCTATAATCTTATCCGTAAAATATGTACGATAAGTCATAGGTAACCCTGGCCGTGGTAGCAGATAAATGCATGCATCACAGACAAACGTTGGCGGGGCCCATCAGGCTGAGAGGTTTACGTCGGATTTGTTGGTGCTATTTTCTCAGCAACTATGTTTCGGGTACATTTAATACGTTCTGAGATTTTTTTTTATATAATTATGTTCTTCTTCGTTTTTGTATTTTAATTAATACGGTTGTATGATTATGTCCACTTAAATGTCAGGTCCTCCCAAACTGGGTTTAAGGGGTTTTATTTACATTCCTTTTTGTTCACTAACACAGCGATTACTTTATCTCGTACACATTTTTCTCAAAACATTTTCCCTTAATGTTTAGTATATCGTTTCGAAAAAAGAACAACAGCACTAACTTTATTAGTACCAACTTAATGTCAGTTGTCGATTAGTGATCTGTCGATGAAAAAAGGGAGAAACTGAAAGTAGCAAAAGGCAAGGTAAGACTGCGCGCATCATGCGACCGCTTGGTTCGGCATTAAATATATTGCACCGATAGACAGCACCTGTCCGTCGATCAGATCTATTACCAAATGGATTCCGTACATATCAATGACAAAAAGACGTAGTTATGGAATACAATCGCATTAGGTTATAGGCGACTGACCAACCTTTAAGGTTGAAGGTGAATTACCAACGGACTCGACTGTACGCGAACTGCCAATGGATACGGTATATGCGAATTACCAATGGATAAGGTATATACGAATAACCAACATATTCATGTATATGCGAATTACCAAGGGAAAGGTTTATGCGAATTACCAATGGATAAGTTTGTATGCGAATTCCCAACGGTTAAGGTTGTATGCAAATTACACACGGATACGGTATATGCGAATTACCAACGGTACGGTATATGCGAATTACCAACAAAAAAGGTTGTATACAAATTAATAACGGATACGGTATGCAAATTACCAACAGATGATATCATATGCGAATTACCAACTGATTTCGTATATGCGAATTACATACAGATAAGGTTAATACCTGCGAATTACCAACGGATAAGATTATATGCGAATTACAAACGGACAATGTTATATGCGAACTACTAATGGGCAAGATATATGCGAATTACCAACAGATACGGTTACACACATTTTACTACCAACGAATAACGTAACATGCGAATTACCAGCGGATTAGGTTACATGCGAATGGCTGAAAACAACATGATGTTGATCAGTATATAAGTGTCAGTCAGGGAGTACATTGACCAATCATATGCATATGTGTCAGGGGTTTACAAATACCAAACTGTCGCATAATCCAATCGAATTATTACAGCCGTGGATACATAAAAGTGGTGCGTTGAATGGTAATCTTGATACATTAAGTTAATTATCACAATGAGGATAATAGCTAAACATATTGTAACCAAATGCAATAGTTAACCCTCCAATTAAAAAAGCAAACTTAAGGCTTAACTACATGTATCTTTTCCATTCAGGATGCACCCATGGCTAGCAAGAGTTATTGCAGAAGGTTTTGACAACCACAATAAAAAAGAACTACGGGAAGCGTCGATTGTTTTCAATTAATAATTTATCAATACGAATAACTTTCTTCTATAATTAATAGTGTAATTTACATCTAATGTATGTGCTGGTGCTGCATATACATCTATTTAAAAGTTAGTCTTTCCATGAAGTTGACTGATGATTTGAGTCCGCAAAGCTGTGAACATGTAGACCTTAATTCACACCTAAATCTTCACATTTGTAATATTACAATATTACTTGACTCGTGTCAATATTTTGTACAATACATTCTTTACTCCTAAGATTTTGGAAATCTTATGCATTGAAAACGATGTACAGCCACGATGCTTTATTTGTTTACTTTCGTTACGGACTGTCACATGCAAAACCATAAAAAAGCTTACGGAATGCCTAGAATGCCTGTCTTGGGCAGATGATGCAGAGTTAATGCATATATACAATACACTTAATATATTTGGCGCCATGCTGTCTGAATAATATATAATTATATACTTTTATATGTAATTGTATTCTATGTAAAGAAACATATATCGCATTTATATTTGAAGAACAAATATAATATGACATTTAAATGTCCGTGGTTCTTTTCTATTCAGACAACGCCCCTAATGGATTGTATGTTTATTTTGCTGTTTGTTTTTTTATTCCATGACATCACACACGCGACATCTTTCTAACAACTTGAAAGGAATTATGTACACACTTATGTCACTGAGCTCACGATTATTGCAAGATTATGATTGAAACTCAACAGCTGCTCGATGGAAACGACGGGAAAATCGCATGATTTTTGTATTTATATACATTCTTTGATATAACAAAATCAATTACAAAACGCTAAACGTAACATAATTTAAACACTGGCTCTTATATTGGAACGATCAGTTGATGGGGGTTAATTGGTTTTAATGTCAAGCCTGTAACATAGACTTTAATAAATCACAATATAAACTTAATGTAAAATAAACATTAACCTAAGGGACTTGCAATTTAAAAAAAAACAAAAAAACAAGAAGAATATAAGCTTGGTTGCATATGTATAGAAAAACATTGATACAACATACATAATTACATACATAAATAAAACAATAATTAAGGCCAGGTTCGCAAAGTCCGATAAATAACACACTTCTTGATTTATCATTTACGGGAAATACATAAAAGCCTAACTGATGTTGGTTTAAAAATAGCGACGACATGCAAATAAGGTGAGCATTCAATACATTACTAACGATTGTTTAAATAATTTTCTAGATGAGCCAGTTAAATTTGAAAATAAAATGATCGTTCAAGCAGCTCACTCGAAAAGTGATTGATTTCAGATAACGAAAAAAGAAAAAAAAAACCGCCAGTTGAAACTATGCGTGAAAAACATATTAACATATTTCCACCTTAGCTTCAGCTTTGTAAATAGCCACGAAAACGGTTTAAAAGAGTGCAGAGAGTTTTTATTAATTCATTATTATAACATCGTACTCGTTGATATTTTAAACAGACACATGACATAATAAGCGTTGTTAAACTACTCTTAAAGGGACCTTTTCACAGATTTTGGCATGTTTTGAAGTTTGTCATTAAATGCGTTATATTGATGAATGCAAACATTCGAACATAATAGCTCCAGTAAAAAAAAACAAGAATTAAATTCAAGAAAGAAAAAAAGTAATCCTCAACTGGGCTCGAACCACTGATCATTGGAGTAAAAGTCTTGCACTTAAACCACTCGGCCATCCGTGCTCATATAGTGAGTGGTTTATTTTATACTTTATATTAGAAATCGTCGTAATGTCACAAATATAACGATAACAACCGAACTCACCAAATTATTCAATCGTTTCGCGTTTGAAACGCTTTATAAGTTTCAGCTTTTTAAATCGTCAAAAGATGCATACAATTGATATTTTAGAGCATAGTAAATGTTCAGGATTACTTTTTCTTCGCAAATATCATAACTACAACGAAATTGTGCAAATCTGAAACAATTTGTTTCAATTTTGTCAATTTACCAAAACGTGAAAAGGTCACTTTAAAAAAAGCAGAAAGAAGTCCCGAAGCAAAGATCAGCATATAACAATAAATTTCTCATTTCAATTTCAAATCATGACAGAATGGAAATGAGTTCCGCGCTAGAGTGTTTGATCTGTGAATAAACAAAGGATTTTATAGTTTTGATGCGTGACTGCAAAGCAACTGGGACTAATGCCATTTGGGGTATAAATCCCTTTGTTTCTTAGCCTTTTAACAGCACAATACTGTTAATAATAGAGTTACTTTTAGTCAAACGAGCCAGGTAAATAATACCCCACATATTTGTTTACTTGATTGCCTCTATGCATGCGATGTCGTTATTACTCACTTTTGCAATTAGGAAACGACTGGTCCGAATTAAAATAAATATAAAATATGCGTCTATGCCAATTATTTGAAAATCACGAAATTGATTATAAAATCCAGTTTTTTCGTTTTAATGTACTGCATTTGTTCGCAATGAAGGGAAATATATTGGGGTTGTTTGCATATTTTCTAGCATGTATGTTGTGAATAAGAATATTGTCAGGTAAATACAAACATTGCACATCCCAAATACAACATTAAATAATGGGTATCTGATAAGTGTTTTCAACCACAATGGCCAAAAACAGTTTAGTTCATATTCTGTAATTGTGTTTTTATTTAGTTAAAATACAGAACTTCGACTTGAACTAACTTTATATTGCGTAAGTCGCATGAAAAAGGCCATTTTAAACCTCTATATGTGTATCGCAACGGTTGTTAAAGGCCTGGGTAGTGGTCAACCACGCATGCGCAACGAGAAAAGCATACATAAAAGATGTTTATTGTTAGCAAACTGCGTTTGTCAGATCTTCGAAGGATCAAGCCCAAAAAACAATGATAAATCTCATGAACTGTCTGTCAGTTCATAACACAAATCCCCAAACAGGAAAAAGACATGACGTGTTTCTATAATTAAGCACCGTGGACAAGAATTACTTCCGACGTGATATGCAATAGTAATTCAATGAAAATTCCGACGCATATGGTTTGTTTGATGTCTGGTTCGACAACGAATCAATATTTCCGAGAATTGGACGCAACACATAAGTAATTATAACTTA
Source organism: Dreissena rostriformis (assembly GCA_007657795.1). Taxonomy (NCBI): domain Eukaryota; kingdom Metazoa; phylum Mollusca; class Bivalvia; order Myida; family Dreissenidae; genus Dreissena; species Dreissena rostriformis. Next base: position 195,539 of record VMBQ01000619.1, read on the forward strand.
TAAGAAAATAAACTAACCATGCGTGTGGACAGAAGAATGGTCATTGTATGCAATACAATTATTTTTGAAGACTGGATGCTCCTGCAACACATGCTTTTTGAAACGTCTTCCAGATCGTCAATACGCATCAGAAGCAAAACGGAAACCAATTTTACAGCGCGCATGCCCGGTACACAATTTCCAATTAAAATAAAATCAAATGTCGTTAAGTCCCATTAAAGCACCACATTATTAAAATACTTATTCAATGAAGACACCAATTTAATAGTTGAAAAAAGGGACGTGTATGTTTCTAGTCTGTCTTATAATTATAATGTATTATTTAAACTACACTTATATCTTAAGATTTTTATGAAAAACAAGCTGTTTAAGAGAATCCATGTCAGCAATTTCAGGTTATAAGAGTGGATATTTTCTACAAGAAAGTTGATCGCTTGAGTGAGGATTTCAGATGTTTCTGAAATGAATACCCTTATTGCAGTTCGTATCTGATCTTGTTGCTATGCAAAGAAAATACAGATGACTTTAAATCGTTCTTCCAGAAAAAAATATACTGTCCAATCATATGAATTCCATCTTCAAATGCTTTTCCCATGAACTGTTTTTTTATTCTACTCATAAATAAACAAATATAGCCATATCTTACAAGTTGGACGCTAATGTGCCTGATAAAACCGTGTTCGCATGAAACGTTATTAATTTAGCATGAGTAACTAGCACAATGTACAATGAACCAAACATAGAAAGTATTCTTGAAATACGTGGTATTTTATAATAGGCCAAAGGTCTTAAACTAACACTTTGAAACTATCATTATTCAAATCAACAGGATTTCAGCATATACCATACCATGGTGGCAAGTAAACATCATTTTCTCCCAAACTATCACAAATCTACGACCGTAGTTTAATGTGTATTCAATATCTTAAACGCCAAAGAAAATCGGTTATGTAAGAAAACATATATGGACTTTAGTATCTGGGTTTACAATTAAATCCTTTATCTAAAACTGTAGAGTTTAATAGCATGAAACTTAAATAGTTTGAATTAATACTAATAAACCAGTTGAAGTCAGATTTGGCAGGTCAAAATTGTTCATGGATGTCCGATCGAAAATTTACCGTCATTTCATCGCCCATGGGTTCTTATCGTATCTTCACTGATGGCTTCATGGATTGTTCGCTTTTACTGAAATTATGACCCCCCCCCTTTGAATGTGGGGAGCATAAAACACATTGTTTCTAAACAAACAATAGATATTTTCACAGTTATGACGAAAAAAACACGACCGGTGCATGTCGTGATACATAGGAATTGGTAAAAAAGAATTTCATCAACAACAATGACAAATTTATATGAACACCCCTTTGAATATGGAGGGCATAAGCCACTTTGTTCTCTAAACAAACACTATATATTATCACAGTTATGACGAACAAAAACACGACCGGTGCATGTCGTTATATAAGGAATTGGTAAATAAGAATTCCATAAACAATTAAAAAAACAATGACAAATCTATATGACCCCCCTCCTCTGAAAGTGGGGGCATAAAACACATTTTTGTCTTAACTAATATTTCAACGTTTCGGCTAATCTGTTTCAAGTTAATAAATAAAATATAACGGACGTGAAGTCATATGACTGAAACATCAATATATTTTATCATTATAGATGACTACATGATAGATAATATGTTACATGCACATGCTGTGCTTTCGACTTATTTACACTACCCATATTTCCCTTAGTTAAATTATTATGTATACAAAAGGGAAGTTGTAATAATAATGTTATATAACGTTTAAGTTGAACAACGGGGATTGCTTAAGCAATCGTCAACGTATGCTTATTAAAAATGCACATGTACAACTTCATATAATGAGGAACAATTCATTGACGTTTCGGACAGAAAGACAAACGGACAGGCGTCCGTGGTGAATCTAGTGCATCGCTGCGGGATTATATCTCTTTCATAAGAACACACATGTTAAATATGTGCCATTTATATGTAAGAAGACAACATGCACCTATAATGTGTTTGGAGTTAGTGATTAACCGTTGTGCAGTCGGTCAAGGAATTCCATACAACTCATGTGTATTTATAATTATACAAAAGTCATTGTCTGATTGAAAAGAATTTCTTTGAGAGATATTCAAAAGATGTGAGCAAATATTGTCTGAATATGATTAATATACTTTATTCCAATGTATATATTATCGGACTGTTTACGATTATGTTTACGATTATGCGAGTGTCAACAAAAACTTTATATCACTGGATTGTGTGCACTTGATAACTAACACCTGCCAATTGAGGACGGAAAATAATCTTCATGCAGTACAACTGAGAACACGTTTTATATTCATCAAATATCTTAATTAAACATAGCATTTAAGTTTAAACTGATTTTAACTTATTCTGAAGCCATTTACCACATAATAACGTTTCTGGTTCGTAACATTTGTTGTTTTTATTATTAGTAAACTTCACGTGCAAATATGTGTATATTTAATATGTCAATATAATACGTGTTACGCTTTTCTAGTACATTCGTTATTCAAAAAAGTTCAATTTCATTAGAGCAAGTAAGAGAATATTTACAAATGAATAGTAATTGAACACATAAAGCTATTTTCCAGACAAAGTAAAAGGCACGAATGCCTATATCGTATTTGATTAGCAATTCTGATTCATTATTTTACAAGAAACACTTCAATAGTTTCCTACCCATTAGGTATATTCTATATATTTTTATAATGCACTTTTTATCTGCAGTTCATGTCCAAAGTATGCTCTTCACTGGTCATTGTTCTCGACAACATCAAACACTTTTTAAACAAAAAAAACGAAAATGTGAAATACGGAAACACTTCAATAGTTTCCTACCCATAAGGTATATTCTATATGTTTCATAATGATGTGCAGTTCATGCCCAAAGTATGCTTTCCACTGGTCATTGCTCTCGACAACATCAAGCATGATTTTCTTTTTACATAAATACGAAACTTTAAATTTATTTTTTCTCTGATCACTGCATTGCTACGATTCATTTATCGATAACTTCAAACACGAATTGAAATTGTGCACACGCATCTACCAGAATCGCGGGTAGTAGGAAACTCTTTCAATATCAATGAAACAATATTTCACATTTCTCACAATTAAACCGCATTAATTACTGAGATATATTCGATGTTAACAAGTCAGCTGCCGTATGTTCTTACGATGGTTAATTAATGAACATTATTTCGAATAAGCGTGCATTCCAAACTTCTAACTTATAAAGGCAGTGGAAACGTTTTCGACATAACGACATACAACAGCACTACAGATATCGAAGTACGAACGGGATTGGAATTGCAAGTATCAAGTATGCAATGTCAATAGACCAACCAAACATAAAAGAAGTAAAGTTGTTTTGTAAAGATTCTTGGTATATTATTATTATTTATTATTATACCGGATTTATATAGCGCCCTTTTCATACAAGAGTGCAACCTCCGCGCAGAGATTTGACTGGAACCAGCATAGCTGGATCAAATCCCTGCCGTCTTACACAACCACGTGATGATAGCCGAGCCACGTGATACAATAACGGCGTATTACAGTATCAACGGCATAAATAAGTTATAAACAATGTGTAAACGCCGAAAAAGAATGTGGCTATTGTACCGGAGAATTGTTTCCTCTGTGGAAACAAAAGAGTTTTAAGTTTAACCGGAAAAAAGAATCATTTATATATAATGATCTAAAACCCTACCGTTATAACCAACAATGTCATAATAGCCGAGCCACGTGGAACAATAATTGTGTCTTACAGTATCAACGGTTATTTTTAAATTTGTAAACAGTAATTTTTACTTTTTTAATTTAAGTAATTTATTTTTTCATTATGAACCTNTGCAACAATTGAAGACGTCATCATGGGCAAATAATTAGGTTATTAATGTTTTATAGGACAAATGCTACTTCCGTTTTTAAATAAATGAAAATGTTATTCCAATCATATGTATGATATATTACATACAAGTGATAATGTTTAACGTGACATATAATCCTGTAACATCCAGCTTTGTGTTTAAGTGACCATGTAAAATAAGCTTCTGCAAGTCTTTGCCGGGTCAAGGCTTTGTGAGTAATTGTTGAATCAATTTTCTGTTTTACACAAAGTGTGCTATTGAATGACAGAATAAATCAAATTAGCAGATAACGAGCGCTGCTGGTTTCAAAGTCTACGCGCCACCCTTTTAAAGCCACCAGAACGAATAATATAATAGCTGATAAAAGACAACATTGTGCAAGTAAGAACCATTGTGAGTATGTACATAACAATTAATGCCAGATTTTAGGTATGATTATTTTTATTGATTGTTTTGAAAGTGCAAAACGGTTGCTAATGGTAACTTTACTGTTATGCAGGAATTCGGAATCATGCAGTTGGCAAACATGTGTATTGCCATCTCCAGCCGTCATTTAGGGAGGAAATTTAAAAGGCCATATATATAACGTACATTTCAATTTCTAAAAAATCTTATTCCATGACCCCAACTTTCTTTGTTTAAGGATAGTACTTGGGAAGCAAATATGGTAATGGCAACTGGTCGGATGTGTAGCAATTTGGTAATTTGTTGTTAAAAATGAATGAAATGGTCTCGGAAATGAGTACAGTTTGGACGCAAAGTCTAAAAATGAGCAATGCTAAATATTTAAAAGAAGCTGTTTTGGAATGTGTTGTTCCTTACTTAGTCTTTTAGAGATTTCAACACATGAAGCCATCTGTTTCGGCCCATAACCAGGGATTTTGCCCCGTTTCACGACATCTTGATCTTGCAAAGTTTCGTGGTAAGAGTTCTACGCCAGGTACGCTAGCATTTGTCTTCGCCTTGTTCATTGAGGGTTCCAGTCCAGTCTGTCGTGCAGTATTGGGCCTTTCTCTGCGCAGAGTATGGCCGATCCATCGCAATTTCTTATGTAGAAATGTATATGTGATCGGAATTATGTACGTACGTATTCTGTTAAACATATTAATTATGTCATGTTCGAAACAAATGATTGACTTCTAACCCTTCTTGTACATTAAATATGATACTTTCTGTGGTTAGCGCTAAACTTACTGTACTCAATTGTTTGACACTATAACATTTTTTTATATAATCAAATGTGCTGTATACATCACTTTGAATGAATCAAAGGCATTTTATTTTATTCTGTAGACTGATAAAACAACTTATATACTTTAACAGTGACATCTCCCTTAGGATACCATATTGTGAATAACATACGAAGTGAATTTATGGCGTCTTTCGATTCGTACTGGATAAACTTTGTTATGCACTCAGTCTCCATAATCACTCACGCTCATAAATAAAATAACAGCCATACAATCAAACAATACCTCTGTCGGGAATAAGCATCATTATAACAAAAAATAATAATGCGACCCACATCCCCGTAAATTATCTAAAAGAAAATATTCCCCGCAAGGAAATAATACCATACAAGAACGGTCATGGCAGTTCAATAGACGATGTGTTCTATATATTTTAACCGTTAAGTACATAAACAGCCTGACTAAGTAGCATTCACTGAACACTAATTAATAACAAATAAGGTTTATATAGCATTAATTAAGCTAATAAATTATTTTTCATATAATTTACGTTCACGTTCACGTAAAACAAAACTGACATCATGTTACATATAACAAAACTGTTATTGTTTGCAATAAATAACTTTTCATACAACTCTATGTTAATTGAGATTCGTTCATAATATAGTTTACTTAATATTATTGCACGTGGAAAATCAAAGAAAACCATGTTAGTTCAATCTTATTGCACTGACATAATTGCTATCAATTTTTTTTCCTTGCAATTTCCAGGAGTTCACATTTGATACTTTTATACATTTTATCGTTTTTTATTGCCTAAGCAGTCTTGAATAAACAAGTCAAACGAACTTGTTTATAAAACGACGTCATGCTAGTTAACACTTTTAGAATATATCACCATGTTCTGGCAAATACCGAAGGTAATATATGTGACATTAACTTTTTTTAAATAACACATTGAACGGTATTGTTCTCCTTATGCCCAATCGTTTATAACAACTGCTGGATTTACCATGCATTTGACAGGTTTGTATGCAGTTCTTTCGTGTAGGCTGCAACTGAATGGCAAGGACACCTATCACTATGCGTTGCCACATGTGGTAGATATCTTTATGAATTACGCTAAACATGCGCTCGAAAGAATTGGGAATATTTATGTGCTCAAATACATAAAAGAAACACATCACGAGAGCAATTTATTGTACCATCCGTATGTCGTTTATTTGTTCAATTGTGTAATTATTAAACCTTAACTTCATTCAGACAGTTAAATGTTTACGTGGAATAAGACTGATTAAAAGAATAAATCAAATAAGAAAACGTCTAAATGTGTATTCACCTCCGTTACCCTATTTTAAACCCCCAATGCTTTGCATTGGCCATTTCAAGGCGGTGATCCATGTTGTCTTGCTGTTTTTGTATTGCTGTGTACATTTTGTTGTGTCTCAGTGTTTGGAATTTCTTTCCTTGCCATTAATGAAGAAGAAGCGATATAATAAATGTTCTCTCCTGCTGATTCAGCTGAGGTATATATTAACACCACAAGTCCGTCGACGGTTCACATAGTACTTGCTGTGTTCGTTCTACCTGGTATCATTCATTCACCCTTTTTAATTTTAAAATCTTTTGGTGAATCTAATCAGTTCACTTTAGAGTCCGTTTTGGAGAGAAGCCAGTGTAATTTTGTATTATTACAGTGTTAAGTTCAGGGAATTGGTATCCTACTTTTGCGAATTGTAGAACTCAAGGTAAAAAGTATATATTATAAAGAGTTGTTTTTAAAATAATAATTATGAAATCGCACAACAGTTTTTCCTCAATTCAAGTTATACTGTCCTTAAACAATCCACTTATTGCGATATTAATGAGATCTCTGCAGTTTAAGATATTAATATAATTTTATTTCAACATGCTCACAAATACATTCGGATTTGTGAAGAAAACTAATTTGTGTTCATTTGATGAAGCCAGCTGTCTTCTGTGAAGCGCTTATTCATAAAGTGAAAGTGTTGTATATGCATACACCGCCAGAATAAAATTAATGTGAAAGAAAATATGCTCCAACATTATACAATATGTCGACATGACCTTGCTGCAAAGGGAATGAAGAGCACCACATTAGGTGTGAACGCGTTTCGAGTGTAGTTATCTGACCAAGCAAAATCTATTAAACCTCAAGGTGGTTTGTTTCTAAGATATAGCTGATGTCCTTTCATTAGCTCAGACATGGTTAGTTTGCCAAACATGCGTAACATTTTATATCTTTTATGATCACTTACTAACAACAAATAGTTTACATACAATTTTCATTTAATTGAAAAGAGTTTTATTGTTTGCACTTACACTTTGGCCACTTTTTTGCAATATGGAAACGTAATCTTTAGCAAATCATGTTTAACAGACATACGAGTATTCGATAAATTGTTACCAGATGAGCAAGAAATGTTCGCTCTATTGTTCTGTGCAATATATATTAGTTCATGCATAATCACCGGATGATGCAGGGGTTACTTTTATTACATTTGGTCTGGACGAAATTTTGAATGCATGCAAGGGGTATTTGTGGTGGAAACTACAACCACAAACCACAGACAGAAGTTCTTGTAACAGGCGAACTGAAGTCTTTGTCAATGTATTTCTTAAGTTAATGCTGATTACGCGATAATACAATTTTAGCCGCACGGCAAGTCAATAACAAAATGACAAAGGTATGAAACATACCATTTAGATTATATAAATGCGAATAACTTTATTTAACACATCACAATATTTGGGGACTATATTTCATAAAATGGATTTGAGTTATAACAGTATTTAAAAGAATAACCATATGTATATAAATAGTAGAACACTTTAATAAATAGGCTGGCACCAGGAACAATTCGATTAACGACATGAAACAACACATACATATATCAGCGTACATATACATGAACTAAACAATGGTCAATATCTAGCATGTTGGGTTTAATTTTTTAATATTAGAATTTGGCCAAAAGATGAAATTTGTATTTCATTCTATCAATACTATTCCTCACTTGGAATGGAACGGGTCTCAAACTGTTTTATTTCCATACATTTTTTAATTTAAATGTGAATAAGAGTGAGAACTACACAACAAACAAGAAATCGACAAGTCTTGAAAGTTGCTCGACCGACCGAATTTTTCCAAGCGGAACTTGTGCTGGCTGTTATTTACCTAGTATGATTCAGTCAGCGTTAACCTTGTGGGAAATGTTAAAGAATGCGATCTGCGTAAATTAGTTAAACCAAAGTATTTTGAATTTTGTGTTTCAAATTGTGCCTTTACGTGCCTTTACTACACATATCTAAATGGTGTGTGATGATTATATGTATCTTATATTATATAAATTATGAACACATTCAAATGTAATTGTCCATAAATAATATCAATATTGGGCTATTAACGAGACACTTCTTAATATTTCTCACAACATGAAAAAAAAAACGATTATAACTTAAAAAGTGGCGCTTTTAACAAAACATCTGAAACGTGGTCAGTGCTGTTTCATGAGTAGAAATTAAGTGGTCTGTGATTTGCACAAAATTAATAAAATAAACAAATTCTTTGAAAACAGTGACGTGAAGCTGCAGCAAATGCGATTAAGAGCACAGCAGGGATGCAAGTGTTCCATGTGTAAATGTCTCGAGCAAAAACTAAAGATGTGCAGGTGGTTTGAAGTAAAGATGATGCCGAGGTCGATTAACTTTATAAGAACTATTAGGCTACACACAACAGGGCATTGACAGTATTTCACTCAATACGGGAGTCATCTACTGGTCAAGTCAAAAAAACAAACGAACTTAATATGTACTCTACGTTCCTAGTGCCATTTATCTACACACTTGTAATGGTTCATAATGAAATCAAATGTCAATTTTACATAACAATATTTAGTTGCTTTTTTTCACATTCTACAGACAATTGACCTCTGCTGAAAACAACAATCTTTTTCATTTTACCGCCACATTGCTATTCATGTATACACCAAGTTTCATGATAATATCTTGTGTACCTTTAGACAAATTTTATGATTATGTGTAGTGCTATTTAAGTAAAAGTAACCTGACATTTCAACGGTGCAGAAATGGACGATAATGCATAATCATCTCATAACATTTAATATATAAACGCATTTTCATGTTCGAATTGTTATTACTTTTCATGTTGTTTTTGTTTGCGGAAGGACAGACGGACGGATTGGTGATTATAAGGGATTGACATACAGACAAAAGACAACAGAAAGAGAATAATTATACCACGTTTCATTATCATATATTATGCATTTGTCGAATATTTTCAATATTAAGTTTAGTTCTATGTTAAGTAACAGTGACGTGACATTTGTCCTTTGGTAAAAACCTAAAGGTCTTGCATAATTCCCATTGTAAGTACACCAAGTTCTGTCTACGAATCTTGAGCCCGTTCTGAGAAATTTCACAATCCAGCTATATGATATGTACTTAAATAGTTACTTCAGTTTTTGCAGACGCACAGATAGACGGACGGAAGAGGGATGGACAGACATACATCAAAAATCCTATAGCTGAATGTGTAAACCAAGTTTCACTGAAATAATCTTCGACTTATACAAGATATCAGTTATTTTCGGACGAACAGAAAGATTGACGTTTATAGGGAGGAAGAGACCGTGCTATACTTCATTTTTACGATAGATTTTTAAATATTAAATATTTGTATACTTCCAAACTAAAAAAATAAACTAATAAACACACTAAAACAACCAAAGCATTATGAAGATAATGTATACAAAATGAATAAGGCTGGACTCTTGCCTCTTTTAGCCTCTTTAACTTAAGACCTATATTGCGGGTACATCCTAAATGAAAACACAATTTCAAAATAAGAATAATTATCCTTTACAACAACGCATCTCCTTCAAAATTAATTACAAACAATTTGCAGATCATCATTGCACTCTGTTACTGAGACACTTTTTAAGAGGCTTCGTGGCAACTTTGTTTTTCAGATGTTCCCTTTCAATTACTGTAGGTTTCGTTTTCATATTTATCACACTAATAAACGCCTAATTACTTTTCAAAATAAATGTTTAACACATCCCGGGTTAACATGATGCATAAAGTTTAAAGCAATGTTAGAGAATTTAGTTTAATGTTTTATTAAAAATAATAATATATAGGTTAAAAAAAAACTCGAACAACAACAATAAGATTTTGATAGTATCACATCTACCTTTTTCACACCGGCAGATAAGATGGATATTAACCGTTAAGTCTGATTCAAACCTTCTACTCACAGAACTCTCATGAAGCTATTATAGCATATGAAAACATAAACAAATTGATTTCCCAAAAGACAACTATTTTACCTAAAACGTCAACATGTCGTAAGGGCTTCTCAGAAAATCGTATTTATTTGAGATATTTTGACATCCACGGTAATTGTTGGGATTTGCATACATCAATCCCTTCTGAGTATGGCAAAGTCAATGAGGACAACAGGGCGAAGAATATATAAAGAAGAACTACCAAAGAATGAGAGTGCAAACAAAACAAGCAAACAAAAGAAAAGCTAGGTATTTGCGTTCAAATTATCTGTACTTTATTTTTGAGAACCGGGCTAGTATTCCATTTAGATATATCTCAAGATAAACTATGAAGTATATGCACCTAAGTAACGACGAGTTTAATATTATATTTCTAAAAACGCCAATTGATTCCAACAATGTTCAACATAAAACATTATTATTTTATTTATACGTTAATATAATTGTATTACTTTAGACAGTGGTTTGCGAGCTACACATATCTTGTAATCATGAAAAAACTGTTTCCCGCACATTTACTATTTGGTCTAAAAGTCGTGATTTCGCGTTTTATATTAGCAGCAAGTACTACTAGTATGCGTTGCGTTCATCGGAAAACAATCGATACACTCAAATAACCAGTAAAAATACCACGAGGATTTGGTGCTTCATAGTAACTATGTGCTTTAAAAACAAATGCTTATCTTTATTTGTGTAAATATGTCCATGTTTATTATGTGTGAAAGCGCTATGTGTAACATTTTGTGGTAAAGCTGTTAATCGTTAACGATTCAAATAATAACAAGATGGCTCAAGTCGCAAAAAAGGCTTAATCGTTTAGTACATCTATCAGAATATTTAAGTGGTCCCCGTGACGTAGGGGATATGGTGTCCTCCTAGCGACATGGAGGTCAATCCCAACTGTGGGAGCGTCTTTACATCTCCCCAAATACACCAAGTACCGGTTTTACCCAGGAAACAGACTCGATAGTGTTTCAATAGGCCTTAGACTTTCGATGCAATCGAGTTATAATATGTTTAAACTAAACTAAATAATATCTGAGTCTATTTATACAATGACCGCCTCGGTGAAGATTGCATGGCACCGGTCTCATCGCGCATTAAGATTTTCATGGATAAAAGTACATGCAATTCCGGTATTACAACATCATAGTGAAAGTGGCGAGTCTATGTTGTCTCTTTGCTGGAAGCAAATACTTTTTTTTTGTAAACGGACAAGTTAACCAGCGGTATGGATTTCGGTTTTAGCGAAGTTTGTAAATCTGCGCCGAATCATAGTTTGATTTCTCCGGAAGTAAACAGCAATACACATTACACCAGAACATGAAATATACACACATTATAATAAATAGCAATTTGTTTTAAAACGTGCCGTTTTGCATGCCAACGGCCACCGAATCACATGCATTAACGTTTAAATGAGGAGGCAAAACCAGAGAGCAAAACTATTTTATTTTTATTTTGTTTGTCTGTTAAATACATTCTGACAACTGTTCAATACACAACGAACCATACATGAAGGTCGGAGGATGTTTTACATACGAAACAAATGTCAAGTTATTTGTCACTTATTTCGATTCTTTGAACAAAATTAATCAATTTACACACAATTCGACCTCCTGTGATCTCCAGGAAACAAACTGTTGAAGGCAATGAATTGACATTCAAGTTGTACTTACTACAATTGATACCTGGTGCATGGTTCATTTCATTTGGCATATAAGTGTACGTGTTCTATTATAACGAACACATGCTTAACTGAATTAGACAATTGTCATTTCTTTAATATTTGAACCTAAAGTCCCGGTGTTTCATCACATCGTACTACATGTTTGCCATCCGTCCGTTCGTCAATCTGTCTTTCCGCCATGTTCAAATTATTGGTCTGCGAAAAAAACACAGTATTTATACCGCGTGTCTGCAATGCGACGCATATGCAATACGCCTTATTGGCAAATTGCTTAAAAATTATGTAATAGCTAGGATATTTTATCGACTTTATCCGTTGCTCTAAAGGTATATGTGGTAAATAAACACTTTAATACAAACGTCTTTTTAAATTGTGGTGCAACAATCCAACTTTAACATTTATCTTTGTAATCGTTAATCGTATCGTTGAAATAAGTAAATACTTTTGAACATGCATAACTTGCATCGAATTGAAAAAACAGATAATGTATTTTATTTCATTTATTTGTAAACCTTCGTACACAATGAAGGTCGAGACCATATCCACAAATTCATGTTTGCATGTACATAAACATCTTAGTGGATTTGTGGATATGGCTCATTAAAACAACATTTTCCTTTTGAATCTCAGAAAAAAAACTTAAGATAAGACAGTATATTCTGATGTTCCTACCATTTCAATTACCTTTTATTATATCGGACTTCCCGTTGAATCATAAAGAAACCGGGTCACATAAATATTATTATCATTACAAGGCTATAAACGAATATGTATACACGCATGCGTGCGGTAAGAAAAGCGTAACATTTCGGCCATCTACGATTGTTATCATAACTGTCTGTACTCGATTTGTAATATCTCAGAAGGTTTTATTGAAGTATGTTAAATAATATCAAGTTTCATCGGAACATTCAAGTGCTCGTTAGCAATAATACTAGATGTGTTAACATACCTTATTTGCTTGGTACACTGAACAAAAGACAACAATTGTTTGTCGCTGTAAATCTTAAAGGAAAAGCAAAGATCAATCATACATTTTAGTTAATTGTAAAATGTCAACATTGTTTTCCGATTAAAACAGGTAAATCAGAACTAATAAAAAAGAACAATAATTCAGGAGTAACCGGCTTGGAATGGTTAAATTTATAAATCAGTAGTTAAATAACCCATTTATTTCCCCGCATCAGTATCGATTTCTGCCTAATGATATTCAATTGAAAACATAAATACATGCTTATGGTGGCCATGGTGGACTGGAAAGTGCATTGTGTAGCTTTATATTGTGAACATTCTGTTTATTGCTTATTTTAGTATGTATTTATCTTTAACTTCTGTAAACAAACTTAAACATTTCGGGTTTTATCTCTTCATTATAACTTCTACTAAAGACGGTGAAACATTACAAGAAGCACTCCATTTGAATAAGGTTTTAGATTGATAAACGTGTTAGAACCGTTCTAGTATTTACAAACATTTGTTGAGCACTTGGACAAAAAGCTCAACCACTTGATATAGGTCGGATTAATTCGTTTTAATGATTTGCATTATCATGTGGGCAAATGGGTGAATTATGCTTTAACGCTACGTTCATTGTAACACAATGGCTTACCATTCGGAAGTTGACTTGTAATTATTATTAGGACAAATATGACTGCATGAGCATGTGTCGCTTACATTATTAATCCTATATCAACATTAAGCTCATATATGCACAGCTTAAAACTCCAACACGTATTATTTTGTCAATTAAAATATCCGTTAAACCGGTAAAAAAAGATGTTCAATGATGTGTTTTTATATTAAAATGACATACATTTAAAACAAATGCTCATTAAACAAATTGAGTTGCCATTTGCGCGTTATTTAATCAGTTCGTATATAGAATGAAATGGTCACGTCGTGTTTCCTGCTCTTCATATCGCACCTTTTCAAAATATCTATCGGAGCATGTATAAGATAATATAATCAGTTTGTTGATATATTTTTTATACCTTTTTGTTTTTCACCGCATTCCAACCCAAATATTGTTATAGCGTGTGTTATGTATTGTGTCAATATTGCGAAAATGATGGGCATTTAGTACTAGCCATACACATAAATGTATTTATAAATTTCTTACGATGACAGCCGTTTTGTTGAGATGACTCTGGAACAGCTGACGATTTATTCCCTAAATCAGCCTATCTTGCGGAGGATTCCGGAGAAAGCCGATGTATCACGATTGACGCGCGATGTTTAATTTTGAAACAGCGACGCTCACGTGTGTTTTCGACGATGAATAGAACATGTAATACATCTCTAATTGAACTTTCTTTTTTTATTATGACCTTAAAACGGCGTGTATTAAGAGCACGAAAGTTACTAATTTGTCTTTGACAATAGCGAAAGGTTTTCAAAACATTTGATTATCATACCAAGAAAACTCACATTTATTGTTCTTAGTATATTCAATAGTGCTTTTGATATGGTCTGACGTCAGGAATAGCGTCAATATGTCACTACTTGAACTTTTCTTTTTGAGTATTGTTCCTAAACTTAAAGTGGACACGTGTGGCTTTTGCTTAAACGGCGTATATTAGCAGCACGAAAGTTGATACTCTGCCTTTAATATTAGCGAGGATGTTTTCAAAACATTTGATTATCATACCTAGAAAAGTCTATCAAGTATTTATCTTAGTATTTTCAATTGCGATTTTGATATGGTTTGGCGTCAGGAATGGTGTTGACAGATCTCTTATTGAACTTTCCTCTTTCAGTATTGTTACTGTACGTAAAGTGTATACGTGTGACTTTTGTTTAAACGGTGTATATAAGCAGCACGACAGTTGTCTTGAAAATCAGCGAGGCCTTTTCAAAACATTTGTATATCATACCCTGAAATATTTCACAATTACAGAGGGGGTAATCACATGACAAACACGATGGCGACGTCCATGCCGAGACAGGTTATGTTTCGCAGTTTTATACCGTGTATTACTTGTATTAATTGTTTAAATGCAGCTGACTTTCCAGCCATATCAGCAAGAAAATGATAAGCGTCTATTTCGTATTAAAATTCTCTTGATATCTCGACTTTACTCGCTGCGATTTTGTTTAGTGGAGCTGTTATTAGGTCACCCCGCTCAGAAATTTCGCAGCGAGTAAAGTCGAAATATAGAGCGAATATTAATGCGAAATAAACGCAAATGACTTTTTTGCTGATATGGCTGGAAAGTTAGCGGCATTTAAAAAAAAAGAAATGACGGGTATAAAACGGCGAAAAATACCTGTCTCTCCATTGACGTCGCCATGTTGTTTTTCACGTGATTACCCCCCTCTGAATTGTGTTTTTTTTTCAATTATGGTTTTGATAGGGGCTGACGTTAGGAATGTTTTTTTATTACTATAATCTCGAAATGTAGCAGGGGAGATAGGTCGGCCAAATTTGGTTCGTTATTTATTTATATAACTCGAATTATTTCATACTTTAGCTATGTTTGCAGATTGTATTTTATTGAACAAACACAACAAAAGAGGTTGATAGAATATCAATAAATATATGGCCCCACTGGAAATCGTACTTTAATTAATTACTTTTTTAATTTTAGTGAAGCAT
Source organism: Dreissena rostriformis (assembly GCA_007657795.1). Taxonomy (NCBI): domain Eukaryota; kingdom Metazoa; phylum Mollusca; class Bivalvia; order Myida; family Dreissenidae; genus Dreissena; species Dreissena rostriformis. The sequence continues at coordinate 211,268 of VMBQ01000619.1, forward strand.
ACATTGTGATAAATTCCATGCACATTTTAATCCATATCAGATTGTATTTATGGACATCCAATCCACTTTAAACTGTGCCTTGTAAATGAATATATTATTATTTTTATTTAAACACAATCATTATTTTGTAACACTTGTTTACGGGAATTATTTACGTAATGTAAAATAAATTACACAATCTAAAATAAATCAAATTGGCCACTTAGTAATATAATGAGTGATTGTAGCCAAGCTAGCTGAACTGTATAAAGTAAAAATACAATGCAAACACACAAAAAAAATAAAAATATAAATATACACGTATACAATGTTTTTTTTTTAAACTGGAATGATAACCGGTACTTCAGCTTTTATTTAAATGGACAAAACACAACATGCTGCTTGATGTATCATTGAGCATTGAATAAAGTTACAGATAAAAAATATTATTTCATAAACTATGAGAAATTCTCCTTACACTGCAGTTGTAAGAGCGCTCTATCCATGTACTGATTCCAATCTAAACATCGGACCAATCAAAGCAAACTAACGAGTTTTGATTGGTTAACCATGCACGCTCTGTATTATACAGTATTGAATTTTACGAGAATTGTATCAGTCGACTGCGAACTCTTAACGCGTGTGGTGGATAGGCTGCTACAGTTACTACAATATTCTATACATGTGTATGATTCAAAAGATATGTGAATAAATGTTGCCGTTTATGTATTAACGACTGAATGTGGATGACTTAGGGTTATAACTGAAATTGTTGATCGTGTTTCCAGTTCTTGGAGTTAATAAACATATTTTAAACCAATTTATCGACCACGTGTTTCTGATGTATTTTGGAATTACTAAAACACAATACGATGTGTTCAACTGTTAAAGACGGAGCGACTCAACCGTGTTAAGTATAAACCGTAAGTGATTTATACAATACAAACAGGAAATAGTACATTCTGTGAAATAAACACAAACACAATACTATGGAAGGTATACCGCTGTCATCGATAAACACCACGCCGGACACGAGTATCTACGTTAAAGAGTTCAATGACGAATTCAACAAGAAAGTTCTGCCGGCGAGCATATTGTTTGGACTAACGACCAGCGTAGGCTTGATCGCCAACGCTCTCGTCATCTACATCTACGGCTTCCGCTACAAGCGCTGCAACTTCAAGTACTTCCTCTTCACACTCGGACTCATTGGCCTGCTGCAGTGCACCATCATGCTCCCGACGCAGATCGGCGAGATGCACTACTGGTTCAACTTTCCTACCTCGTGGCTTTGTCGCACCTCCGCATACGTGTTCGGCTATACAATCATTCACTGCTATTCCATTCTGTTCCTAATTGCGTTGGACCGATTCCGCAAAGTGTGTCGGCCATACGACTGGCAAATCCAGGCCAACACGGCTAGGAATTTAAGTTTCATCACGTCGATTGCATCGTTTATTCTAGCCACGCCGCCTGGCGTTGTGAGTGGTCACCATTCTTTCCAGACATCGTACAAAGACGTCAATATTACCGTGACAGTCTGCGCAACGGATGACATTCATAAAAACAAAGAATGGGCCGCATATTTCTTGCTTTTATTAGGTGGAATTCCAGTATCTGTAATCATTCTCGTCACGTGTACCATTTATGCTTTGATCATTATGCGTTTCTACCGACAAGGATCTCGAACGGCGCAATCTAGCTTATACAACAGTTCACTCGCCCGTTGTTCATCTGATGATTCGTCGAAAGTGAAAACAGAAGATCAAAATAATATCACGGACACAGATCACAAACGGGTTTTCCTCAAACAAATGGAAAAGACAGTTACTGAAGCAAAACTTGTATCCTTTACTACCACGATGAGTATTCAAAATGGCGATACCAATTCTCCTATGAATTCCACGTTTAAAAATATTCTGCGTGTAGTGTTTCCAATAAGCAGACAGATTAACATTAAAAGCAATCGTCATGGAAGTCTGCATAAAACTACATCAACGCTTGCTACAAGAGAAAAACTATTACGTAAAACATTTATAGTTCTAATCATCACAATAACGTGTATAATTGCGTTGATAATCACATTTTGTCTACATATGTTCGCCGAGTCGATCAACAACCACGTACTCGAGGTTAACGAGGCGATTCTGAACGCGTTTGTGATATTTCACCGAGGGAGCTTTTCCATAATTTGTGCCCTGTTTCCAATTATCTACGGCATCCGTGATAAAAATTTCCGTAACATCGCCCGGGGAATGCTCATCAAGGACAAGGGGTCAAAAGCGGAGCAAGACATTGAAACGTGTGCGTGAACACCATCAGTATGTCATTTTATCTGGTGACTTGTCTATGACATTCATTTTGCTATATTAATTCTTTGTATTACATTCGTACAATGATGCTTGAATTAAACTGGCATGGATGATTTGAGTTGCTATGTTCGAAAATGCTAATACAGCTGCATTTCTCATAAACTTACATAAATAAGTACATTTTAATTACAGAACTTTTGGTGTCGATATTTAATTAACCAGTTGAAGAAACTTCATCTTGATAGACGAGAAAATTACATGATAAAATCATTGAAATACAATATACAACATGAAATAGGAATAAATAGGTTTTCAGTAACAAACATATTAAAAAGAAATGTACTATGTGTTACATCAAAAAGACTCAATTAATATGTCATATGTAGTTATATGTGTGCAAAATATTGCGAGTATTCCATTTGTCATAATTGATGAACAAGTATGTGATCCTCACTTCTGTATAAAATGCTTGCCATTTTGCGGACCATGGTGTATTTAATATGTAGCATTTGATTATGATGAATTGTACAAAATGTTTAATAAAATATGGTACATGTGCCTGTGGCTTATATATTAAAGTCGATGTCCATAAATCACATACCATTTTTAGGAAAGACACAGTAATAACACAACAGTAATTACTTTTTTCCTGTGAGAAGTGTTGCCAACTTTGTTACGTACACTAGAATGCAGTATTATTTTACCAGGATCATAAGACAAAGGTCGTTAAATGCCAACTTCGACGTCATACAAAATTAACAACATTTACACCAATTAATCACATGTTACACAAGTTCATAAAATACTAAACAACAATCATTAGTTAAATCGAATAAAAAAAAACTCCATTGCAGAATATCACTTGCATGCTTCGAAAATACTAAAACTACAAAAGATGATAAACATTATACACAAATCCCGTTTATTAATAATTGTTATATTTATTTTTGCAATGTGCTTTAATACATTTAATTGAGTAGATTATATTGTATATGCTTATATTTGGTTATTCTGTTACACATACATATGAGAGATAGAGGAAAAGAAAAAAACACAATAATGCACCTGGAAGCATCAACATTTTGCCTATTGCAACAAGTATAAGATATTACATATGCATGCTACAGATAATGTTTTCAGAAATAGTATAATTCGTATATTTACTGAATTTTAATTAAATAACGCTAGATCCGCGCAATGATTCAAACCCGTGCCTTGCACGCTTTCCACACGAAACAATAATATAATCAATGAGTCCAAATGTTGACAAATATGCATAAGTTGGATAGTGAGGGGTCTGAACCTATTAAACTTGTTTGAACCGCATCTTAGTGTTATTTTTTATCGTAATAACGTAATGAACAAATACTTAAAATAAAATGAACGTATAATTCTTTCAGAGACAGCAAATTGTTCGTTAACAAGTATCAAGCGAGGAAACTAAAGAAACTGCTGAGAGATAACAAGAGCCTAATGAATGGTTCCCTTGTACCGATAGCGAATTCAGCACCTGCTGTTTAACGATAGCATTAGCAGTTAACAGATTCATAAAGAAAGATTGACATATAACTAAATTGGTGCCAATCCTGACTTGTGTGCGAAAGTATGCTATTTAACCAGCATTTCTGTTCTTCCTTTTTTATTGTTGGATATTGGTTTACTTTCAAAACCTTTAGCTAGAAAAAACCTCAATACATTATATTCTTAAGTTTGACACATATACATTTAAACAACGAGAAAAAAATATAGACAACTACTGACCAACAACAAAAAGCAAACGTGCACATGTAATAAAGACATTTTTTTCCAAATTAAGGCCACAATTGCTTCTTCTGTATCGGTGCATAAACTTGACAGAATTGTTCCACAATTGCGTTTTTAAACATTTTGACATTTTTCGAATAATGAATAATAATATTATACTGTTGTCACGCTTCTTTGAAAAAAAAAACAATTATCTTTTCGGAAAAGGTCAACAACACGCGCAACAATTACAAAACCAAACAAGCAAAATACACACAAAAAAAGGAAAACGTTTGAAACTAGGGTCGACGCTTTGGAATGGCCGAAGGAAATTCGTTTTGGGTTCAAAAAAGGTTTTTAAATATACGGAACCTCTGCTTTAGCCCAGAAGTAATTGAAATACTAGAACTCGTGTTTCTTTTCCAAGATTACATCAACTCTCCTCGAATACAATACTGAACACTTTTCAAATTCCGAGACCGACACATCTGCGTTTTTTTCTTTTTGTTAAATATTTTTTTAAAATATTCAATTTTTAATAAAGCGTGAGTTTTGACATAAAAATAACATCTTTTCTCTTACTCACTGACGCTTCTGTAAATTTCGCCAACGCATGATAAATATGTAGGGTAAAATCTTATCCGTGAAGAAATTAAACGATAAGATACAGGGACCCCGACGGTGGTGGCATATTAGGCTATCAACACTGACGCAAGTAGACAGGGTTAATCAAGTTTCGAGGAATATGTCGAATAACTGGGGTTGATATGTTGTCGGTAACTATTCGGTGCGTTATACTAAAACACTCTATGCCATTTTGATAATTAAGTACATTTTTTTTCTTACAATAATGCATATTCTCCCGTTCATTTACCTTATTTCGTTGAGAATTGTTTGGATATTCTTTCCACTTAACCTACCACTCATGAACAACTAATTTGTAAGGATTCTTCGAGTATACATAACATAAACTATACTTTACCCTTTGCTAATTTTGTTTGATCTATTTTGTTGCGTAAAAGTTAAGTTCGTCGTTTTAAAACAATATATTGAGTTTCGACTCACACTTATATTTCAGTTTCGTTTTCGCGATTAGTGGATCATTCAGTGTACATGATGGCTCAATAGAAGTAAGGACAGATACAATAACAGTCATTCACGTGTTGAAATCACATTGCTCCTTATACATATTGCCGTACCGATTGGCCGCATTTGACTTAGATTAAACAAATTAACATTAAGAAAAAGCCAACTAGACAAATACGTACACACGTAGCTCGGTAGCATTAGCAGGAGTAAGGTTGACTTTACACATGCATTTATTGATGTCAGTGGTAGATTTATACCGTTGTACATCATCTCATTATCCAATCGCTTTTCGTAAAATATTGTAAGTCTTAAAGCCTTGTTAAATACAAAACGATGTGTTCATCTACTGTCTTATTATGAAAATAGAGATAATAACTATACACCTTGTGAACGACAACATAGTAAACTTGTTAATCTTTCCAAATTAACTTGAAGCTTAGGACAAGTTTTCATACGTTGTCCAAAATAATAACTCCAGCAATTTAAGGGAATAAGTTTATTAATATAACTCAAACAGCATATATATTTGGCGCTGCACTAAAACGCGGCAATCTATATGGAATGTCGTTTTTTTATTTTACCCTTGTAGGAAAGGTTTTATACGAAATGTCTGTTTAATGTATGCTTTTTGTTTGATTTGTGTATTCTTTTAATTTTGTCTTTTTTATATAAATGCTCAAATCGTACAATTAATTGATGATTCAAAATAAGAGGCCGCGCTTACTGTTTTTAACACGTTGCAAACAGAGAAATGGAACGTTCCGGAAAAATACCTGGACTAAAACGCGCTTCAATATTCAGCAATATGATCTATAAGCTTTAATAGTCTTATTAAAATTTGATTTATATGACACATTCATATTTCCGCGCAGTTTGCTGTAAAAGCATTAGCACATAATAGTCNTATACCTATTATAAAATGAAAGCACGCTTTCGGGGTAGTGTTTTCAAGTCGCAACATAATAAGTCTGTTCCCCGACCTTTAATGAATTCTATTTCCGAAACAATTCAACGACGATCCAAGAATTATGCTGATCGTGGCTCGTTTGGACAATTTTCGGTCTGAAAATTCATGTTCAGATTGCTGTAATTATTTGTGTCCTTTTGTGTTTGATAATATCCATAACTCATAAACTTATTATAATCCAGAAGTTTTATTTTCAAATATGAATATTTTACCAGTGTCTTGTGTTTTCATGAAGTCTGTTCTCAGCTCAAGGGTCGTATGGTGGTATAGCGCTTACTGTCCGTTCACCTGTCCATCCGTTCGAACTTCTAAATCAATAGTATGTCTCTACTCAGTAGTGTCTATCGTTAAGGTACTTGTTTTGGCGACAAACCATTTTCACTGACATTTTGAATATATGTGTTTACCGCTTTAGTTTGTGCTCTTATACGATAATTCGTTGTGCACATGCTTACAAATCGTATCACAGTGATTTCAAACGCTTAACGATTCAATACTTATACATATTTAATTCGGATTATTTATAAAGCCCAGATGTATTGTTTTTGCTTTAACTTGTTCATCAATAATCTTCAGGCACTCTAAATATGGTACATGCTAATTTATAGCTCTTTTTATCACAAGTTCATTTTATTATTGTCTGAAATATATAAATAATGAAACGTTAAAATCAATTTTCGATGAAAATTTGTGTTCGAATCGCACTTCTGTTTTTAAATAATTTATGCCAAACGCAGTTAAATATATGTACTGTTTTGACATCGTGTATTAAAGATATATATGTGTAACGTAAATTACTAGCTTTACAATCTCGCCAGTTGAATTTGATATATATCTTTGGATGAAAGCATTGATCTGAATAAATGGTCTGCATTCGACTTAATTAAGTATAACATCGCGGATCAAAAGCGAGTCAGAGAACCACTGAACGCCAAGTTTGATTCCTGTAAGAACATGTTGATCCAATAATGTTCCAATGAATAAGAATGTTTTCTAATATGGTTTTGGTGAAATCATACAAATATTCATGCCGATTCATATCTCGAGGATGCGTCGAGTTTTATATACATATTTTTGTTTATAAATTATAAAAAAGTTTAATGTATAATGGATTGAATGAGTGGACTGAGACTGCATGGTCATTCCCTCCACCAAGAAGAGATCAATCAATGTCTTATATTGAATAAAAAAAAGAAGAGATCAAGATATATGTTTTACTGTGTTATTTGTCATGAACATAAACATTCATTCATCGAGTGTTTGTTACACTTTCTAACTAAGGAGATGTAAACAATAGAAAAGTTATATAGATTTGTTTAACATCAGTCACTATAGTTTCATCCATATGGAACATACAGTACATACAATACTATGAAATCGTACACTGCAGCATAATTAACAGTGCAGTGTTATTTTTTACACCTGCAGTGGATCCGTGAATCATTGTTAATTCACATGCAACAGCAAACGCGTGTGTCTGGTGTTATAGAAACTAGCGTTATGGGAGCGGATATTTTCCGCGAGAAAAGTTGATCGCTTGACTGAGCAACCCAGATGTTTCTGAAAATGAATACCCTCATTGCAGTTTCAGTTTGAAATGCAGTGCATACAAGTTTGCATTGAAGCAGTAAATAGATTATTTTTTTAACGCGTGAGGTTATGTCTGTAGACAAATTCCCTGCAGATTTAACAGTTGGTTCTTGTTCATGGATGACTGGTTGAAGATTTACCGTCATTACAGCGTCCATGAGTGCTAATGGTATTTTAAGTGGTACTTTATGCATGGGGTAAGGCTCCCTGTAACTGAAATGCATCTGGAAGTCCACATGTTTCTGTCATAAGTGTTTAAGGAAGGTTCAAAGAAACCAAATACTGCAAAAATAATTCACCGTTACATGACAAATATCTTCATCAGCTTATTGAGTCCAGTGACGCTGTGAGTTACGGGGGAAAACAAAATAAATATTTAAATACTTTTTTAAATAGTTAGTTATAACCGTTTAGCACAATTCATGGACGAAACTATGTATGTGAGAGGGACTTAACAATTACAAAAAACACCGATGCAAGTTGCAATGTTAACTCTATAATTATCTGGAAAACAATATAATTTCAGATATCCCCTTAATAAGAACGAACATGTTTTATATGGTTCAATCATAAAAGAACGTAACATGACACATACGCATATAATGTGTCAGGAGTCAGTAACAAATTGTAATGTTATCCCTGCATTCAATTTATACGCCGCATATTTTATTCACTCATTAATCATTTGATAATCATTTGATACGTGCAAGAGAAATTCTTTGTTGCAGATGTCAATGGATTTTCTGATTAAAACTTCGCTACAAGATATTACACACTACCGTTTAATAATAAATAACTTATATCGTTTGCTCCTAGGTATCTGTTATCGGGTTTACAATAATGATCGTTAACAACCAAACTCTATATCACAAAATTGTATGGACATTTTGCAAGGAAAAAAACAACATGTTAAATAAACACCAACTACCTTAACGATGAATAGCACTTTACAATATTGTGATGTAGTCGTGTACAATAACACTTTTGATTTGATACAACGTACGCTTTCACAGCATTTACTTATGAATGTAAATGTGGTATGGGCCTTCTAAGGCACTGACTCTCCGCATTATAAAATAATAATAATCTATTTCAATATGTCAATACAAAAGATGCGTACTCATTCATACTATCTTCATTATAAAAACAAACTTACTGTCATGAAATAACATTAGTAAATCCTTTCAAATGAATAGTAAATGGACGAATTCAGCTTTTTTTTTTCAAGAAAAATAAAATGGCAGGAACTCCTATATCGACATTGGAATGGCATTATTGGTGCATATTGTCACATCAATCACATCAGAAGTACCATCATCATACGATTTGTTCTATAATTTTCATGAAAATGTGACAAGGCAAATACGTTATATGGTTACATAAACGGACCATAGATCTTAATAAATTTAAACAAAATTTGTAATAACAATAGGCAAGTTTTCTTCTTCGGATAGGCATCATGATTTTTAAAATCGCCTGAAGCATAATCGATGACTCCAGAATTTGAGCAAATGAAACCGTTGTTTTTTATGCATTGCAAGTCTTGTACAGCCGCAAGCATTGTCTGGTGCTGAAAGCGCATAATTAATTAATATAATTAAACATCTCTATTTAAATAACACCGCAGTGGGCAGTAACAATTAGAACGGGGTGTCGTAAAAAATAAAAACTCTGTCATAGAAATGTTTTATCTGACTTTTAGGATTTTAAATCACTTTCTACTGTAATCAAGAATATCGACAAACAACAGACAGTGATACAGTTTACTGGACTCAAATCAAGTCAGTCCATATCTCTTATTATCTAAATACTGTATGGGAATGTAAAATCGATTTCTATCGACCAGTAATGCAGGTTGACCTTTTCCAAATTCTACGTTCATAGGATCAGCCAAATCCAACTGTTGTCCCTCTCTCTTTTAAGACATGCGGGACTCCCCTGGTTTAGGGAAAAAAAGAAAGACTTGGTTGGGTTGCGCAGAAAAAAACACCTATTCATCATGCATTTTATTTGCTGTTGTCCCTTAAATAATCTCATGGTGAGTTTCAGAATGATTGGGAATGTCTCGAAAAAAAATCATTGTTTGTGCAGATCGTTGATAAATTATCTGGGAAAGCGTTTACATTGGTATCAATATTCGTTGATACATATCTGGGAAAACACTTCAATTGAGTCCATAATTGTGGGTAAATTGCTGGGAATTCATTTAATTGTCTCCAAATTTGATGATATGTCAATATAAACTTCATGTTTGTCACAATGTTATGTGGAATAATAATAATAATATATGGATAGTTTTTATACCAAATGTGTAGATTGTGTATATATTCTTAGGACTATACAACTATTAATATTGCTTTTGCATAATGTTACTATAAGTAACTAGTATAGTCCGTATATAAGAATAACTATTTTAAATTAAACCATCATAACTGTCCATAAGGTATAAGTATTTAAATCGAATATTAGGTTCTTTCAATGAAGTTATTGAATTAGTTGCCTTTCATGTCATATGTTCATGTGCTTTATTCATTGTATTTTGTCAACAGCTGCCTTAAGTAATGATTGAAATTTGACAATGAAATTAAAGTACTTCACGATTTTGATTATTTGAATATTCATAATTAAATTTAAATAATTATAAATTGTTACTAAAAAATATAAAGAGCTTTTGTAAGATTTATAACCAAAGTTTTACTGTATTATGTGTTTTTTTGTGTAAAATAGATTTAATTAAGTGTTAATAAATAATCTGACTGTTTGATTGTTTTCCTAAGTAATACTTGCTCAGAAAAAAACATTTGAGTGTGATTCATAAATTCACTTGGAACAGTGTTACACATATTTAATTTAAGCAAACAATAATTATTGTTAGGTGAAATACTGTTCTATCTTGAGTTAAAACATCTTTAGTTTGGTAATCCAACCAAAACAGCTTATAGACTTCAATAATGTTTAATATATTTTATTGTATAATGCATGATATGTTGAAGTTAAGATGTTAGTAATCAATTATTGGAAAATTATATTATTATATGAAAAAAAACAAAAACATATGACATATTTTAAAGAAGCATCATAAAACCACTTTTGTTCACTTCTTTGAACTGTTGCAAAATATAATTAGAACAGTGATGCGATGAACCCTTGAATAATATTAAAACAGTGTTGTTTTTGATAACAGTGTGGTGAGTTAAAAAAAAGTTGCAAACCCCGTTACATTACTTTGGATAGCCCATACTATCGTTTACCCATTTTAATCATTCAGTAAATAATTTCTATGATGCATTTTGAACTGTTCTTTTCGAGCTAAACCAAAGACAAACTGAACCATAACATAATTATAGGGTGTATAACTAAACGAATTCTAGTATAAATGTACACACTGTTTCAATATTTGTCCGAAACCACCAACACAGAATCTTGCTCATATTAGCTGATTCTAAAATTAGCAACATGGGCCAATTCATAAACGGGCTATTCCAATACTTTAAGTAACCTATAGAATACACGTAATGCTTGCCTTTTTCATGGGATAGCTAAGTATGTACTATTCAACTTTGTGTATAAGTGCTTATGTAAACCATGCACATGCGAGTCTGTGCCGAGTCAAGGATAGCTGAGTTTTTGTTTTATCACATGATCCGTATCACACACTCACGCGCGTGCTATTTAATGATGTCAAAGAACTTGTGGTATACATCAAATCAGCATATAACAAACGAGTTTGGTCTCAAACGTATTTGAATTACTTTCAATTAATTTGTATATGAAACCTAAACGTTAATTGCACAACTGCTTTTTAGTCAGCCATTAATTACTAATGTAGTCCATAAATTGTATTTACCTGCTTGACATCTTTCATATAACATTAATGTATGGTACATACTTATTATGCGTGTGCAGTTTTTATGCGAAGCTTCATTTGTGTGTGTTTTTTTTAACTTAGATGTTTGCTAAATCAATGGCCTCATCTTGTTTGTTAAAGTTTAACTCTCCTCTTCGTCTGCTGACCCTGCCGGTACGTTAAAGTAGTTTGTTGATAACGTCAGAATAACTAATTCCAGTTCCTAAACGTGCCAGTACGTAGATGTTCAACTACTGAACCGCATTTCTTTAACACTGCAAAATACACAATTTTCTCATAAAGACAAATTACAGTTTAAATCATATTGTTATTTGCTCATTGGTTTACAGTGATATTCTCTTTCTTTAAAACTGTAACACAACGTTAGAAAATCATCATTTCTGTTAACATGTCTATTTAAAACGGCGTTTCACTCGGTCTTTTTAATGGGGTTTTTAATTGATGTAATTTGTCTAAGTGAAATGTATCTTTAATAACACACATTTGATAGAGTTTTACGGATTTGATCTTAACAATACAAAATATAAGAATGTCGAATGAAAATGATAAATAAAATAATATGATTTCCGAAAGGTGACACAAGGAATAGAACCAGGAATTAATATGCATTTGTGAAAGATAGCATTCTGGGCATTTCTATGTATTTAAGTTAGTATGAACATTTTTCATATCTTAAAAACATATACAAGTAAACATAAAATGTACAGCTACACATAAATCAAGAGTTCGGAAAATATAATAGAACGGAAGATAAAATCTTATATGATTCGCCTCCATCCGTTGTGTGTGCATGTTTCAAAATTATAATTGGTGATAACCATGTGTTAGAATAAATGCATACATTGAGATTGATTGATTTACATGGAAACAGGCTTCTTCATGTAGATGGAAAAAGGGAAATACATTTAAGCGGCGGGCGGATTTGACAGGGAAGAGGTTGGAACATAAAAATGAGAAGGTATGAGTGCAAAAGGTTCGAATGAGAAGGGGCAATTTGACATGAATTAAGTTTTCAGCAATTTCACAGACCTAGGTTTAAAATCGTTACTTAATTTGCTTTACATGTGAAGTTCGTCATAGATGTGTGTTAAAGTCCATTTAGCTCTTTATGGAACAGTGTTATTTGTTAAGGATGTCAGTGGTGGAGATAATTGCATTCATACAACTTCTCTTTGTTGATTAAAACAATTTTTTGCCAAATAATTTGGAAACTGATTCGAGTGCACCGCAAGTGCATAAGGGTGATTGAACAATATTGCACGTCTATAGATGTTGATTTAATGATCTGCACTTAGTTTTGAGACTGGAGCCACTGTGGAGAATTTTTTGTGGTATTTCATCGTAGTAAAATAATAAATAAGGTTCTACGGGTTGTTAAATTTCTAATGTTTTAAATTGTTTCGAAATGAGTAAAAGGTGTGGAATTCAACTGTATCAAGTACTTTAGATTTAAGATAAGCTGGCGGAAGATTTGTGTTTATATATATATGTATATTAGTAAACAAAATTGGCGCCTCATATCAAAAGTTTGCTACCCAATTGCTCAGTATACCTCTGTTATTGAGACCATACAAAGTGTTTTAAACATGAAATAACTTCACTTTAAGATATTATCAACATGGTTTTCCAAATATGGTATGAACAAAAATATTGCTTTTGGGGTCGTCTTTAGCCCGTCGTGCGTNAACGATAATGCGTAAGGCGTCAGTGAATGGCTATCTCCAGAAGTCCATTATTTCATATCGCGCAAATTAACTGCAAACATATCACAATTGTTCCTCGCAAGGGAAATGTTTAATTGACAAAATCATTATATTTTACGATTGAAACGCATTTGTTAGAGATTATAACCAACTGCGAGCCAATATTAAACTATTTTATAGAGTTTCATCCCATGTGTGCCTAATCGGGTTGTTTATGCAACTTAATGTTATCAACCAAATTTTACATCACTATAATGGAAGTTGTTATATATATTTCTAGCAAAACAATGGAGAATGTACGCCAATAACATGTTCGGTGAGTAACGTTTTTTTTTAATTTAAAATGAAACCTTTGAAAATTACGACGAAGTATGATATGACACATTGTATATGTTTCATTTTTGTTAGTAATGCTAATAGAATGCCTTTAAATCTCTATATAAACAAACATATTTTAACTATTTACTTGCCATATTATGATGTAAATGTATCATGACAAACGGTAATGGAATGAACTCAATCATTGTATAAAGGAATATTGGACGACTATATTTGATCAGTAATGATGCTAAATACCTCATGAATCACATCAGGGTGTTCATAACCTTCAGGTATGGTGTACGATTTACATAATGATTTGAATTTTATGACAAGGCATAAGAAAGTTGGGTTTCCCATACTGGCTCTTGTTCAAAGAGGAATTTTAAATCAATATTGTGTTTATTAAGATAGGCATCATTACTAACAAAAATGTGGAAGCATAATTGATGACTTATTTATTTGACCAGTAAAATAGTGTATTTAAATCGCACTGAAATTACATAACCACTATCGTGGTTGGAGCTGTAAGCTAGGATTAATCTTAAAATATTGCTACTATTTCATATGATGGGATAATGTTACAAGGATTTGTGTGAACAAAACACAATTGACCTTTAACCAAACTGCACAATTCATTCATAATTGTTTTTTCCCTTTAATATCTTGTAAAAACTATATATCAATGAAATAGTTTTATTATCGTTTATAACGTTATTGTGAATTAAACGATAATGTTGAAGTTTTAAATAAACGTGGCTATGGCGAAAATAAAAGTACGAAACACACATCAATAATACTAATTACGAATCAAAATCTACAATAAGCACCCAGCAAAAACGACATTAGCAAGAAGCCATTTCAACATCAATGCAGCAATATTTTCCATTTCTTACAATTATAACGCATTAATTAATTTACATATATATTTGTTGTTAACCAGACAGCTGATTCGTGGTCGTATGATGATTGATTAATATACATTTCTTCGAATTAGCGTGCATTCCAACCAGTTACTCACACAGGCAAGGGAAACGTTCGAAACAATAAAACATACAGCTGCAGTAAGGATGTCGAAGTAGTCAAAAGGAGTGGAAGTGCATTATAAAATGCAAATTAAATATGCAATATTTAAAGAATTTGTGTTGTTTCGGAAAAAGCATGTTGAACTTAGTCAGATGAGCGAATATATTTATTCGTGTTATCATTTACGAGATTTTTTTTTGCTTTTTATACTTCGAATAACATGCGTTTGAAATTTGCAAAAATCGAAAATGCAGATTCATGTCTTTAGAATCATTTCTCGTACGAACTATAATTCTTTGTTGTGAAAATATTGTACATCCTTTACGAATTGATTTATAACCATGAATCTTAATTAACGACCATTTAAGACACCCGTCTAACTGATATGAAAATTATAAAATGTGTTTCCCCTATTACTTTATAACAATAACTCAATAATTAAATATACAAAGATATTCTAAGATACACTGGACACATTAAGATGTAATTTTTGACAACTAATTACATAAGAAAATTGTATAATAATGACACGAGCTGTTTTTAAACGACCGCATTTTAATAAATATTACTTTAATTCCATCACCATGTGTTTCCTTCTGCACGCAATTGATGCTTGGCTTTTTTCACGTGTAAATACTGCCGCAACATTTAGCTTTGTGTGGACCTTGTAAACTAAGCTTCTGCCAGTCTGTAACGCGTAAAGGCAGTCAGAGGTATTGATTTATCACATTTTCAGTTTCACACACACATGTGCTGTCTTAATAATTTGTCCGGACTTTCAAGTATACATCAAATGAGCAAATAATGAGCGCTGCGGGTTCAAATGTAATCGAATACAGTTAATATGTGAAACCCAAGCATTTATCGAACACGCGTTTGCAAGTCCGTTTTGTGTGTTCAGCGTAGCTGTCTTATCCAGGTTTCACCTTTATAAACAGCCTATTAAATGTTTGAGTAATGTCCTTCCAGGTGACCCGAAGGAAAAGACCGAAGATTGCATTGGATATTTCGATAGAATTCCTTCAAACATTGCTATCGTTTTTTGACTGATGTATGTATCAAGCTTAGCCTTGAAAGACTATTCGTTCATTGAATGAACTTATTTTCCATAAACTGAAGCTAATCACCATTTTCTATTCAGATCTTTATTAACGCGAGGTCAGTGTTTAGAATACCGGTCGTTCCGTAATCGATAGACAATGCCTAATAACTCCCATTCCTCTTGCAAATATATGTTTAATTCTAACGATAGCGCAAAGCAAAATGCGTCATTCACGAGTGATCGGATCGGTGTATGTTTGATGCTTGACTATTTTCTTTATATACCCATTATATAAATATAAACAAATATACCCATTTGTTTTAAATGAAACATTCGTCTGGTTTATTATATGTCATTTGTTCAGAATGCCTTTTATAAATAACGTCTTATACAATTCCCCAATTGATTATATTAGAATTACGGCTTTTGGAAAATTAATATTTCGTCAAACTGACAAATTGATTGTAAAGACCAGCCTTATCACATCAACGTGAATCAACATACCAAACATGTCAAATACTTATCCGCTTGTGTTCTATCAACACATGTGTTTTACTGAATACACGTTTTTGTTTGGCCTACACGGATATTCGTATCGTATTCGTATTTATTCTTATCATATTCACAGGGGCTTACCGGAGTATAATGAAATGCTGTTCGCATTGAAGCCATATGAGTTATATGCATTGATATTGTGCGCAAAATCCTGGTCTTCTGACGTCCACTTGCCATTATTAGCATATTGTGATTGGAAGGATGACCGAGGCAATTTATTTGTCTCTCTGTCAATGTGTTCTTATTAATTTGGTTTTGCGAATGTACAATGCCTTTTATGTAAAAGAATTACCTCGTCATCTGTCACATAACTATATGCAAATACACTGTATGCCTCAAATGTATTCCACTTATGAAACATACTTTCGTAAAATTAGCACCAATGATGCTATCAAAATTCTGAACAACAACTTAGCAACTACTCATCACATTGTAGATATAATGCTTTATACATGCGCTCGTATGAAAAAGGCCTTTGTCACAAGACACATGTGCATGGATTCTATGGTAGTCTTCTTACTGTGAATATGTTACTAACAGCTGGTGTGTATTGTTAGCTCCGTGAAGTAAATTTTGTATACCACTCAAATGCAGTAGACAGCATTCTTCGTATATGATGGACAAGTTAAAAATGTCTTTCTGATGAATGGGTAGTTATATAAAAGTGACGATTGTCATGAAACATGTCAATTTATTTTTGTAATTGATCTTTTTGAAGAGACTTGTTAAGATATGTTTTACATAATTGAAGTTTAAATACTGATTTTTGTTAACGAACTTGCAGGTCAAGTAAAACAACACGACCATAGTTTTAATTAAAACCATTTTGTAAAACTCTTGGCCTCGTTTATCAGTTATCATTTATAAAAAGAGTGGTACAAACGCGTACCGTATGCTAACAGTTACATCAATGTTACTAACCGTACCGCACATTGTCAATCTATATGACGTCACTTGAACAAGTCGAAACAAAATCAGGTCTGTTCGGGGTGATTCAGCAGTTCAAATCAAAGATGGCTTATCTACAAAAAAGTGTAACATTCGCCCGATGTACGGTATGAGCGTTAGCCTGATGAAGGATAATATGATCGACATCAGACGCGGGTCGCTTCCTCTTCAACGCATTGACGAGGTCTCATTTCAGCACCTAAACACATTGAAAAGGTAATTTAGCGAGTCACATTATATATAGTTTATCAAATACAAATAATATTCACACAGCATACACTAGGTAGCCCAATTTTTAAAAAAAAACTACAGATAAGTAGCCATTAAGTTATCTGATATAATAACCGTAGCGTAATTATCGTCATTCACCTTTTGTCCGTCTTTTGCTCGATGCAGAACGATCATCCCCTACGAGCCATGAACAAGGTTATCATATTTTGTCCACAGTTTCGCTGAGCGCTAACATTTGTGGGAGGTGAAGTCGATATTCTCATAAATAAAGTTGACTGTCCTTTCGTTACAGGTTCGAATTCATGCAGCCAGGTCTTATCGGTTTTTCATTAGTGTATTTAGACTGAAATCCATTTCCTTCGAATTTCGAAGCACAAATGACGATGAAAAGTTCGAGCGTTTTATTTTTGGTAAAACCAGAGATTGTCGACGCACAGGCTACAGCAATTCTGACACAACGCTCAAGAGTAATTCCTTTCCCTTTACATTCTTATCGCACGGAAACAAGTACGACACAACAAACTGTACATGCGGAACAGTGGAAGGTTATCCATTGGATGTGATTTTAAATAGTTCAATGTTGCTTTTTAAATACATGCGAATGGCGTCCGACGGTATTAACACACAGCGTGATTGGTATACTGATTTTGATTCTGACTTCGGTGAGCTACATACACATGAAAAGTGACCATTGTTTACGGCGTTATACACAATCTGTGAGAAAACCCCTCTACATGTGCTTATTTCGCCTGGGACATATCTCTTATAAAGACATATGATTGAATGAATGTACAAAGCATATTCATTTTAAAAATAAATACGCAAGAGTGACATGCTGACTACAAAAATAAGACTCTGCACAAGACATCGTTTATGACTGCGTCTATTTTACTCGTTAATGTTATCTTATAAACTGTATAATAACTATAATAAAATGTGATAGTCCTAAGTGTTTGTACTTAATACTTTTCGTGCGTTCAAGGTTATTTCCATTAAAAAATACAAATACTGCACACAGGCTATGCCATCATCCGCCTGACAACGACTTGTTGTTTACAAAACGTGGGTCATTTATCGGTGCCCTTATATCCACATGACTTCAATGCGAACCGCCTCGTGTGCAACACCGTTGGCACCAACTGATATCGGATCAATGTGGACATACAAAATACACTGTTTTCGGTTTACGTTATGTCTTTAATAATTGTTAAAGAATAAACCAAATATTGTTTAAACAATATTGAAGTTGAAACACACTTTTTTTGTCGGTAACTTATACATGCACGATTCACCCACGTATATTAGTGGTATGTCAGGAGTTAGAACGTTCATGTAGTGGTTGGGGTATGGCGTGTTAATAAAAGTATGTCTTTTAGGTATATTGTTAAAATATGTTAACACAAACTTAATATTTCTGTGGTATGGTATTACATATATTATAGACGTTGAATATTTTTTTAAAGATATTACTTGCTAGTTATAAGTTAAGGACTTTGAATTTTTTTAAACGCCAATTTGCATGTACATAATTCTCGTTATGCACACATTATTTTTCGTAGCTTTGGTAATTGTTACAATCGTTTAAAATGCTCGTTTTACATTCGCTTTTTTTGTTTAATTAAAAAAAAAGAATTATATATTTTTGATTGGTTCGAAAAGCATACAAATTTCATATAATACACTGAAGCGTCTTTTTACCTGAAACACAGAAGTTAATCATTAACGTCATTATACATCCGGTATAACTTAACAAACTTGAATTGACATATTTGTTTCAATATTAACACAACATCGGAATGACGTCTTACATACTAATTGATAGTTCCATGTAGACATGATAGCGTATAGGGGAATTAGCTCAAGTGGTAGAACGCTCGCTTAGCATGTGAGAGGTAATGGGATTGATACCCGTATTCTCCAACGTATATTTATTTCGTAAAATTTCCATTTAAAACAATGACAAATACGTAAGTCCCTAGCAAGTGGAGCGCAAACAAATTTACTTCATCGTCATTGTTTAATAAAGTTTAAAACGCCATTCAGAGCCGCAAAACCTCTTCACATTTAATTCGGCCCATTATACTCTAGATCGTTATCTTTTATTTCATGACAATGTGCAGATGACTAAATAAAAAGGTATTTAATTGAAGTATTGTTAAGTTTAGCCCGTTTTTACTGTGGACTTGTTGAAGAAAGGTACGAATATATATCGTGCTATATTGTGTGTACTGTTTTTTTGCTTATATCATTTTGCATGCATATTTATTTTTTGCAATACCAGATATGTCTCAACTAGACATGTGTATAAGGAGTTCCATTTACGACATATTTACGTTCCAATTCTTTTTCAAAAAGCATAGTTCTTCGCACCAACAAATACCTCATAGTTGGTTGCAGTAATTTAATTAAACTTTGGTACCACTTACATGGCCTTCTTTGTATAAGCACATTGATCATTAACGTGATTTTTTTAATGCTAGAACCTTCACTTGTAACTTTACATTGTCGTCTTATCATTGAGAAGTACAAGCCATGATCTCGGTCTACGCTCTTCTATCTGTGTTGACCCTGTATGCACCTTTATGATGCCGCATGTTTGTATTAAACAGTACACTTAATGTATTTCAGGTACCATTCGCGCCTAATTACATATGCATGTTCATATACTGCACATCTACGTCATCAAACCAATGCAGACTATGTTTGTTTATTGAGACATGTTATATTTCTAACCATATTACCTATTGCGTTGATAGAAACAAATTTCGATACTTACTTTAGGCTCTCATGGCTTTACATAAAACCTGTTCTTCTTTAGTTTGATAGAATCAACTTATGTACCAGCACTTTGTCAACCCTCTTAGCATTACATTTTATTGGCAATCGAATACGAAGTGCTTTTACGATGTAGCTAGATTCTCACTCAGACGAGTTGAGAATGACCTCGAACTTCATTATTGTTCTCATATAATACCATTCCACAAAAAACAAACAAGACCTCGGTCGGGAATAAGCGTGCACTTGTTGTATTTAAATAAAATACAACCACTTACCAAAAGTAAATTACGAGCATACATTAAAACGGCAGAATAATACCATTTGAGTATGCTAAAATTAATTTAACACAAAATACGCGAGGGAATCAAAACCGATATGCGTGTGTATAACCTAAATATTATATGTATGCTTCCATCGACCTGTTTAAGATCAAATAGAAACAAAATCCGCTAAATTGCATGTACTTGTAGTTTACTTACATATCTCCGCATAGATGTACCTGACTCTGAAATATATGACATTAATAATATACCGTTACGATAAATATAGTTGTTTCTGTTCTCGCGAAGCGATTTATATCCATTGAGCCGTTCCTCTTTAAGTTTACGGTTATGGCTTTGGTTTGAGTGCTTGAATGTCAGGTCAATGTTGTCGGGCGATATCAAACGATGAAACTCCATACGCACTATATCAGTAGAAAAATTAATTAATATTTTGATCCACTTCTTTATTTAAAACGTGTGATTGATCTACGCGACATTGACATTGTAATCCAGCATTTATGAAACAGTTTGTTGTGAGGGCTTTAACAATGGGAATCCTGATATAATATGTTTAAATAAGATGCATTTAACATACTTTATTTCTTGAAAACATATAAGGTATACATCAAATGTACATTAACAAATAAATCATGAGCTCGGGAAATATATCAGAACGAAAGATAAACTTTTATATGATTCGCATCCATCAGTAGTATGTGCATATTCTAACATTATCATTGGTGGTAGAAATTTGTGAGAATAAATGCATAACTTGCGTTTGATTGTTTGACAGAGAAACAGGCTAGTTCATGTGGATGGGACAAACGCATAGAGAGTTGAGTGAACAGCGGCATTTACAGGAAAAAGGAACATTTCAAACAGAAGGTATGAGTTCAAAAGTTTCGAATAAGACGGAGCAGGTTGACATGGAAGACCTTTTCCGCAATTACATAGGTTTAATAATTTTAATATATTTGTTTTGCAAATGAACTGCGTCAAAGATACGATTTTTATAACCAATGTATTAATCTCTTTTAATCACCTGGTTAATCGTTGAGGATGTCAGTGGAGATTTTTTTTTTGATAAAACTTCTCGTTGTTGATTAAATTATTTGTATTTTAAAAATAATGTAAAACTGTTTCAACTGCACAACAAGTGCATAAGGGTGATTAAACACTTTTGCACGTATAAATATGTTGATTGATTGATCTGCACTTAGTTTTGAGCCTGGAATAAAATTAATTGAATTCAGTAGAATACGCAAAAGTCAGATTCAGATTAAAGGCGCTGAGTGAATCAGCATTAATAATTACGGGTTGTTATATATCTAATGGTTCGCACTGTTTCGTATTAGTAAAGGTTATACAATTCAACTGTTTCAAGGACTAAAGATTTTAGATAAAACATATAAACATATATATAAATAAATAAGGTTGTTTGGCGCCTCATATCAACATTTTCCTACACAATCGCTCTAAATAACTCTGTAATCGAGAGCATAAATGTCATTTGTGAAATGTTGTAAAAATTAAATCAGTATTTATTAACAATTTGTTTTCCAAATAACGAATTAAATCATATTTATACTTTTGTTTAAAACTTATCTGTGCACGAAGCGCATTCAGTGAGCTTTTGGGATCGTTTTTGTCCGTCGTGCGTTAACCTTTTTTTATTCCAACGAATAGACAACAAAAATGTTCGTTTGTTTTAATTTAAACACTGAGATTTGACATTAACACTCTTACTATTTAATGGCATTTAATCCTTCCAAAAGTGTGTCAATTGAGTGGCTGGGTTTACGCCCTATCACGCAAAAGACAAAGCTTCGAGTTTGATGCGAACAAGATCAAGCCACGAAACCTTTACATACTCTTGGAACAATGGACTAGCAGAATATTCCATTTATTATATACCACAAAAACTTTGAATATGCATTCATATTTATTTTTAAATTACATTTAATAAAAAAAACACAAATGATTATATCCCGTTTCATGAGACAACGATTAATAACATACTTGTATTGTTTAAAGCCAAGGTAATGGTTATAGTTTGACATTTACTGCTCCTAAAACTTATTGTATACAGTAATGATATAATAAAGATAATACGCTTCCTACATAATATCTGTTATATTGTAAACATCAACATGTTTATTGTAGTTTGGTTTTGATCAAAGTCAGGACATTTCAAAGTATTTTCAGCCCACGTGTTCTTCTGTCAGTTACAAATGCTGTCCTGTTGTGTTGTATGCGTGTTTAAGTATCAATGATTATCTAAAATAAAGGTCGAATAAACAATGATAACATCGTGCACGATCTTTTCAATTATTGCCAGTTACTCAAAAGGGCATGATCTGAACCTACTGGGTTATATCATATTGCCCTAGTGTGATATCCACAGCTTCTTCATATTCTATTTTAAATAATGTTATTAAAAAGACAATTATTTATTGGTACATATAATCTGTTTAAATAGAACATTTTAAAGATGTAATGTGTTACATCTTACCATTTTCGCTGGCGAAAGTACACTATTAATATCAAGTGATTATCGTGGGAGGTTATGTGTTTATATGTGAAATGCATTTGTGAATCATTGTAAACTCACATGCAACAGCAAACGGGTGTGTCTGGTGTTATAGAACGAAGCGGTAGGGAGCGGATATTTCCCGCGATCAATTTGATCGCTTGAGTGAGCAACCCTGATGTTTCTGAAAATGAATACCCTTGTTGCACTTGCAGTTTGAAACGAAGTGCAATCAAATGTGCATTTAAGCATAAAACGATAATTAAGCATGAATGTATGAACGCTTGATTTTATGTTTGTAGACAAGTGCTCGGCAGATTCGGCACTTGGTTTTGTTCATGGATGACTGGTCGAGGGTTTCTCGTCATTATATCGTTCATGAGTGCTAATGGTATTTTAAGTGGTGGCGTTTTGCATCGGGTAAGGCTCGCTATAACTGAAATGCATCTGGAAGTCATGCATGTTTCTATATCATAAGTGGTTAAGGAAGCTTCAAAGAAACCACAGACTGCAGAAATAATTTATTGTAACATGACACATTTCTGCATTGGCTTATTGAGTCCTGTAGCGTAAATTATACAATAAATATTGTAATAAAATTGTCAGTTTAAAGCGTTAAGCACAATTCATATCGAAAACTATGTGGGAGGGACTAAACAATTATGTACTCCCTACTCTTCTTCTCTCATTGATACGCCGCATATATAATTAACCTATTAATCATTTGATACGTACACGAAACATCGTCGTTGCAGAAGTGGATGAATTTTCCGAATATAACCAATTCTTGGGCGAGATCGTTACAAATAGAGATACACTTAAGTTTTAATATTACTTCAATAGTTTGCTTCTAGGTATGTAACCCAATCTTTCGTTAATCACTAATTCCAATGGACCAGTAATGCGGGTAGAACCTTTTCAAAACGTACGGTTACAGGACCATCAAAATCCATTTTTCCTTTTCTGTGTTCAGACAACGGGACTAGGAAAAAAGTCCCTGGTTAATTGAAAATATGATATAATGGGTTTGGTTGTTAATATCGAGCATGCATTTTATTTGCTGTTGGCACATAAATAATCACATGGCATTTTTCAGGATTCTTGGGGAGATATCTAGATACGAAATCATTGTGCTGAATCGTTGATAAATTATCTGGCAAAGCACTTACATTTGTGTCTAGATTTGTTGATTTATGTCTGGGAATGCACTTCAATTGTGTCCATATTTGTGGGTAAATTGCTGGAAATTAATTTAAGTGCCTCCAGATTTGATGATATGTCAATATAAACTTCATGTTTGTCACAATTTGTGTGAGATAATAATTATAATATATGGACAGGTTTCATACAAAATTTGTAGATTGTGTATATATTTATAGGACTCTTCAGCTACATTGTGTATTAACGTTTCCTTTGCGTTATGTAACTATATGTACCTCATACTAATCTATATATAATAATAAATAGTTTAGATAAAACCGTCATAACCGCCCATTACATCAATATAGTATTAAATAACGTACCGTTCATTTCATGTATACATGTTGGTTATTCATAGTATTTTTGTCAACAGCTGTCTTAAGTATTGATTGCGATTTAGCAATACAAACAATACAATTTAAGTACTACATATGTTTTATACATACCTATTCTTAATTATATTTAAATTATAATTAATTGTTACTAAAGAATATAACAAAAAAAACATTTTGATTACTAACAAACACAATATAACTATATTATGTGTTTTTGTGTAACAAAGATTCGATTAAGTGTTAATCAATAGTGTAACGTTTGGATTTGTTTCCGGAATAATTATTGCTGAGAACATAAAACTTTTATTACGTGTAATTCATAAATTCTCTTGGAACAGTGTTATACACATGTATACTAATACAACCAAACAATAATTATTGTCAGGGGCGATACTGTTCTATCTTGAGTGAGAACATCTTGAGTTTGGTGTTCCACCCAAATACAAAACAGCATACATACACAGATTGTGGGAAAACTAGTCCAACTTCAATAGTGTTTAATATCTTTTTTTATATTTCATCATTTTGAAGTCAAGATATATGTTATAAATTATTGGAGAATATGATTATTATAAGAAAGAAAATAATCAGAATTATGACATATCTTAAGACGCAGCATAGAACCACGTTTTTTTTTCTCTTCTTGAAACTGTTGCGAAATTGAGAAGAAACAGTGTTGCACTCAAAAACCTCGATTTACATTAAAACAGTGTTGTGTTTGATACCAATGTGGTGAGTTAAAGCAATTAAAAAAGATACAGTCCAAATAACAATACAAGTTGTAAATACCATTACAATACTATGGATAGCCCATACTATAATTTACACATTTCATTTAAACAGTACATAGTGTCTAGGATGCATGTGAACTGCATAAACCAAGATAAAATGAACTATAACATAACGTTAAGGTGTAAAACTAAACCAATTCAAGCATAAAATACACATTGCTTCAAGATTTGTCCGAAACCACCAACCGTGATCCTTGCTGATATAAGCTGATTCGACAATAAGCAACAGCAGCCAATTTTCAAATGTGCTTTTGTGTAACCCCTAGCATACACGTGATGCTTGCCTTTGTTATGTGATAGCTAAGCCTGTAACATTTAGCTCTGTGTTTAAGTGACCATGTAAACCAAGACACTGTGAGTCTGTGCCGCGTCGAGGATAGCTGAGTTACTGTTTTATCACATGTTCCGTATCACACACACGCGTGAATGCTATTTAATTATGTCTACGAACGTGTGGTATACATCAATTGAGCAGATAATTAACGCTCTTGGTCTCAATGGTAATTGTATAAAGGTGTATGTGAAATCTGAAGGTTAATTGCACCATCTGATTTGTAGTCAGTTAATACCTAATAGCATTGTCTTTATCCACTAATCCGGACGTTCGATTTAATGTGCACTTTTTTGTTTCTATATAATATAGTTATTACATTTATAGTGTATAGAAGATTTTTATTTTTGTTAAATTGAAAAGCCTAAACAGTTAAACAAAATACAAAAGTGTTGCGCGCCGGCTTTTTACTTTCATTTGTTCGGTTTTGGTTCATTTTTTTACTAGGAAAATATAGACTGAAAATAATGTATAAAATCATATGGTTAACGTAAGGGAACACAATATATGTAAAACTATAATTTATGAACTAATTAGCGAATAATTATATTAAAAGAATTAATTTCTTAACTCAGATAAACGTTTAAATGTATTGTTTATTTAGTCTAATTTAGATTGCATAATTGTTATCACATGTCACCATTGTTATGTTATTTCCAGTGTAATTAAACGATTTCACAATTATTAAAATTCTTCATTTCACATATATGTAAAACAACATTTTGAGAATTTCTTTGAAATTTATTTAAAATGAACATATTTTATTTCTTGATAACATTTAAAAAGTTAACATCAAATGTACAAGAATCAAGAGTTCGGGAAATATTTGAACGGAAGAACAAACAATCGCCTCCATCAGTAGTGGAGATATTGCATTTAAGAAACCTCTCGGGTTGATTTGATAATTTTTATCAAAAAATAAATAATGGGACACTAAGTCGACTGCACCACACGTGCATAAGGGTGATTCAACACTTTTACAACAGATATAATGATCAGTACTTAGTTTTGAGTCTGAAGTGGAGCATTTGTTGTCAGTTTCCACAATTGTGATACAACAAATTGGGTTGAGCAGTCTCATACGCATAAGTCAGCTTCAGTTTAAAGGCGCTGAGTGAATCAGCATTACGAATTACGGGTTGTTATATTTCTAATCTTCTTGCAGTGTTTCGTTTTAGTAAGGGTTTTGAAATTTATTTGTGTGTGTATATAATNATTTCCAGTGGCGCAGAAATTAAACAGAAATGGCCGCCATCTTGTTGTGATACGTTGAATCTTAAAATATCATTACTGTCGTCTTTTCCGTTTACACGCCTATCAAGAGGTTAGTACTATCAAATTTTAAGGTATTAATAATATTCTAAGTATGCAGTCTGCTTTTTTTCTAACGATTTGAATGCTGAAAAGATGTGTGTGGCCTGTCGTGAATGTGNCGTTTACACGCCTATCAAGAGGTTAGTATTATCAAATTTTAAGGTATTACTAATATTCTAAGTATGCAGTCTGCGTTTTACTAACGATTTGAATGCTGAAAAGATGTGTGTGGCCTGTCGTGAATGTGGGTGGGATACCGGGTATTTGCCGATCCGCTTTTAATAAAAAAATATCTCACACTGTTCATCTCATTGATTTCCACGAGGTTCTCTGTTTTTATCACGAATGCTACAGTATATATATATTTATTTTTTTAATACTTTAAAATAAAAACATTTTACCTAAGGAAGTTTAAGTATGAATTTAGCAGTGCATTGCTCTCTTTTGCAAAACAACGAAATCTTTTTGGGAAGTGTGAGACAATTGCATGTGCAAGTATATGTATTTCCACTATCCTGGAGTAATAACAGAACATGTGGGCTGATATATATGTAAAATTTCTAGGCTCTATATTATGTATGCTATCAAACTTTCCCTTTTGTATGACCATAAACTGATTAGTAAGTGTCAACAATATCATGCTTGTGATTATTGACCATGTACCAGATAGGTCTACGTTTATAACTTAACATTTTTTCTGGATCAAAATGAGTACTTTTGGTCTCATTTTGTTGCATTTATATAGCTCTATAGCATCGATCAAGTATCTAGTCTATATATTGCACTTGTACTCATACATTTATTCTTGAATGGTAAATAATGTAAGAATAATGTTTTGACAATCGGCATGGGATTATTGACAATGTACCACGTAGGTCTACGTTTATAACTTAAATTTTTCTGGATCAATACGAGTACTTACGGTCTCATTTTGTTGCATTTATATATTTCTGTAGCATGCATTATGGTTCTAGTCTATATATTGCACTTTTACCCAGATATTTGTTCTTGAATGGCATATAATTTTTAGAATGATGTGTTGACAAAATGGAAACAAACTATGGGCGTATTTATGAGGGAACTTCACATAAAATTGTACACAAGAAAAATAAGATACATTGTATAAATCTTTAGTAAAAACAGTGTTAGAATCGAAATAATTGGTGTACATTATAGTTTGTTGTCCAATAACCCACGGCCAGAAGTAAAGATGCCTGGTTTCAAATCACTCGTGCTTCGCACTCGTGATTTCATCCCTACACATCTAAATTTCTGGCCGTAGGTTATTCGACAAACTATAAGGTACACCAATTATGACTTAATTATCAAATATCTTCAACGGCTTCAATACGCCATCTGTGGGGTTTTGAACTGTAATGCTATATAAATTGTTTAGCAACTGTTGAGCTCTATGACCAATATAAATGGTGACCGTACTGACACACTGTGACTGTTAGGTTTTATGTACATTGCACAGTGTATTTATAGCAGAACCATAACTGACAGTAATGTTACCTTAACTCGAACAGTAAGCTGCTGTCATTAAATACAGGCTATCATTTTGTTTACCCTTTATTGGTAATACGGGTTCTTTTGATGTGTTTCATTCTTTTAAATCAAATAACTGAAGAACATAATAATTTAAGTTCATTTTACAGTGTACCTATTTTCGGATGATTAATTTTGAATGTATACAAATCAGTTTTTATTTGCATGCCTCTGACAACACTTATACAAATGCGACAATGGTTGTTAACAACAACATTATATCTTTGTCTTATTGACATGCATTATCATAACATCTATATATGCCTGGGTTTGTATTAATAAAGCTCCTAAGAAAAAATGTACAAAAAGTGCTGTCACTATAAAAAGTTGATAAGTCTCTAGAATCTAGATAATTTATTTTGACTTTTTTTACATGAGATAACTTTGTGTTGTTTAATATTGCAAATAGCTTTAATAATTTTGCATTAAAAACAGAAATTATTATTTTTTTGCAAGCAAATTTAACCTGAAATGTTCACTAAATTAACTACATTTTAGTGAAGATTTTCTTAAGGAACTTTATGAGTACCAGCCCAGGACCAAACCTAGATTACAGAAGTAAAGCAATGTGGCTTTTTGTTTTAATTTGTTGTTTTGTTTCATTTCAGAATGCCACGGAAGAGAGTTGATAAATTCAGTGCATCAAAGAAGTACCAGTGGAAGAAAAATAGATTCAAATTGAGAACTGATGAACAAAACATTGTAGGCCCAACATCGTTATTGACAGATATTGATAATACCGACACTAATCCTGCGTTGAATTCTGTATGTTTCCAAACAGAAAATGAGGGCAACCATACGCACAGTGGCTGCCCAGGCTCTTCCCACAAAGCGAGGAAACATCAAGTGCAGTGAAAGTGTTTTTGACATTGACAATACCCAGTTACCACGTCGTAAATCACATAGGCAGTGATTGTAATTTTCAAAATAAGTTTCGTACATTTAACACTGTATTATGTGAATTTGGAATAAGACATCAAACTGGGAATGGACATCATTTTGGTGATGTTCTCCAACAAAACTATTCATTTCATGATCTGAATTTATTTTTGTAATATTTTATCTATACTTCAAGCTTAATAAGCAATTTTCTGTGACTTTTTCATAAACACTATTAAACAGTAATTGTATTTTTATCCTTTTTACTGTATTTTTAAACAGTGTTCATGCGCTGCATGGACACAGTTTTATTTAATGAGGATTTGACAAAAAAAAATAAAAAAATCCAGTTTTGTAGTCAATCAATTTAAATGATGCTATTACATGTATATATACAAGTATCTATTTTAATTATAATATGTCAAACTAAATATTGAATACAACATGTAAAATTGCATATTATGCACTGTTGGAAAAAAACACAATTTATTTCCAAATTGATGCCTTATTCCAACTTCACATAATAATGTGTACAAGTTTCTTTGAAGCTTGAAGTGATGAAGTTTTTATCCCCGCTAAAGTCTGAGCAGGGCTTTTCTCAGCTGATCATATAGCTTTTACTTCAATGGTCATATGAGATTTTCAGTCTAGAACAAAGACTAGTACATGTAGCGTCAAGTTACCATTTTACTCGGTGGTTTTCATTTATATCATTTGTTTCATTACAATTTACCAAGATATTGATTAGTTTTTACTAGTTATATTTTTCCATATTCGTCTATTATGTCTTTATTTTCGCTTTCGCTTTAAGACATAAGACATATCCTCGGCGAATAAGTTACACTGAAAAAGGTGATTTTAATTATATCAATGTGATTATTTTCCTTAGGAATTAACAATTATTTATCATCTATAAAGTTATTAGAGTTTTTGCCTGTTAATTGACATGAGGAATCTCTTCTTTTCAATTGTTTTTTAGCAATTATTGTATGAAACTTCATGAAACTTGTTTATATCTGTGTATTGAATGTGTATCCTCACCCTGGGCATATGATTAACTTAAGAGTAATGGCGCTTTTATTGATTGTCGTTTTGAAATTGATTTTTTTTTTAAATGTGTATATAGACTGAATTTAATTACATTTAAAATAAATGTGTAGGATAGTAGTGTGTTGCCTTCTGAAAAGGCACTATTAAATTTGTTTTGGTATCATCTCATTTGCTTGTCCAGAGCATTGGGTATTTTTAGAGTTATTTCCTTTCAACATTTTATTATTGTTTGCTTTTATTGGGCATGCAACACATCTGACTCCCGGAGTTCTAATTCATTTGAATTAAGTTTTTTACCCGACTTGCGTGTCATATAAGAAGCAAAAACAATGATATTGTGATAAGAAATATATTTTGATATTTGGACATTAACAATTCAATTGTACTGTATAATGATTGGATGCCAAAATGACATAACAATATTAAATCAGACTGCGTAACGGACATCACATGCAGTTTTTACTGGCATAATTGTCTTCAACTTTTAAAATCGTTTCTCTGCATTAATTTGTGTTCTAAAAGCTTTTTTAAGGAATTGAATGCTGTTATACTGTTACAATAAGATTTTTTTTTTGCATGAAATTGCATTTAAATGTTTTGTGATTTATGCTTTAAACATGAGAGTCTTGTTCTGAGAAAACTGGGCTTAATGCATGTGCATTAAGTGTCATCCCAGATTGGCCTGTGCAGTCCATGCAGGCTAATCAGGGACGACACTTTCCACTTTTAAGGTATTTTTAGTTTCAAGGAAGACCCTTCTTACCGAAAATCCTAGTTAAGGCAGAAACTGTCGTCCTGATAATGATTAGCCTGTGCTGACTGCACAGGCTAATCAGGGACAACACTACGCACATGCATTTTGCCCAGTTTTCTCAATACACGACCCATGTAATGTATGTACATCTGGTCACTCCTTGTTTGAAATGCACTTCAATGCACCACGCAAGCTTGAAGATGTCTTAGTTCTGTTTTCTAATTTTTGTTCCCTATTAAATTTATTCACTATTGATTTTGCTTTAGCATGCCCACGCACCGTTAAAAAAAGATCTATTGAGTCTTCTATATACTTGTTTGTGCATATTTCTTGTTCATCTTCTTCAGTACTAGTTTGCGGAAAAAGCATTTCCTTATAGTGTCCAACCATGAAGGAATCGAATATTTCTTCTTTCATTTCTGACTTGAGCATTGATGAATCTCGTGCGCTTTCTACCTTTCGAGTTACAGTCTCAAATTCTCTCACTAACAGAAAAAAATTGTCACATGGTTTTTTAAGTACTCCCCTGTTTTTCTGTTCGTACAATGTTGTAAATTTATCAGTGAATGTTTTTTCGTTTGAATTGTCAACAAGGCCATTGATGTGTTCAATTTGTTTCTCGCGCATACTTTTGTCCTGTATTCTATAGTATTTTTTTTCTAAAGCTCTGATAATGTATCCTGCAATGTAAAACAGAACTTTATTGTCTTGATCACTTAATGCAGTTTGATTTTTGTCGCTATGTTTTTTCTCTAATTTTCCCCATTCTTTGAAGATTTCTCCAATCAAATTCATCAAGCAGTCCTGGAAGTAATTGTTTAAATCATGGTCAGTCACTGATGGGATGACACCTTTAAGTGTTTTAATGCCTTCATTTAACATCTCAGGGTCTATTCTACACATGTGCACCTTTTTGAAAAAAAACTCTTTCTTAAACAGTTGAAATGTTATTTCCTGCTAAGCATTTTCCCATTACCGACCTCATGAAATTCTCAAAAGATGCATTTTCTTGACACTCTTTAGCTATCACAGGGGTGCTAGAGGAACCAAATATATTATACATAGGGTCTGTTTGAAGATTCTCTAAGCTGGTTTTAAATGCGATTGGAAATACTTGATTGAACCTTTGATTTTCAATATCATCAGAATGGCGTTTGTCACTTGAAGAATGTGGACTCTTTTTAAAGTCTCCAGCTGCAATAAAAACGAAACTCGCATTCAAATGAAAAGTATTTGTGACAAATGTGTT
The DNA here is from genome assembly GCA_007657795.1 of Dreissena rostriformis. NCBI lineage: Eukaryota > Metazoa > Mollusca > Bivalvia > Myida > Dreissenidae > Dreissena > Dreissena rostriformis. The sequence goes on from VMBQ01000619.1 coordinate 243,661, forward strand.
AAAGTAGAACTGTCATTATGTATATCATTATTTTATGGAATAATGCATTTTCACATTTCGTTGAACCATTGCAATACTGTTATATTGTTTGTATATAACAACTATTATAATCAGAGTCATTCTATTTTAATGAAATATTGTGATCCATTGTTACATAATTCTACAATTTTCATATTCTAAAAGCGTATTTGATGAGCATCATATGTAATATGTTTTAGTTTAGAAACATACATATCATATTTGACTGAGTACAACATTCGGATCATGTGTATCATTTAAGTATATGATTTGTGTTACTTATTATAATTTGCTGTTTTTTAAGTGGTATACAGTGCTCCAGCTAGGCCTAAATTGAAGGGCGCCCCGCCCTGCCCTCCCGAACCTCCGCCCTGCCCTCCCGAACCTCCGCCCTGCCCTTCCTAGGGCCCCCCTG